>CM075776.1:78897059-79457059 GCA_037974665.1 Ehretia macrophylla
CATAAAATTTCGGCTTGTCTTCTCAAAAGAATAATAATTTTAATTTCAAATTAATAACTAAATTAATTTTCGAGTTGATTCCACATCTTAATCGAAGAGCAAGTGATCAAACATATAAATGGGTTGAGAGTTTAACAAAAATACATTTTAAGTTATCCAGATTCAATAAGCTTACCCATTGAAATTATAACATCTTATCATGTCACTACATTTAGTTGTAATGAGTTGCAAGTATGTGTATAACTAAATTATAAGCTCTCAGATTCATTTCATTGTCTCAATCCTTGACAACTTATATTACTTTTCATGGCTATCACATCACTCTTCTACTAATATAAATGAAATACCCCTATTGAACATCAACTAAACGAGCCAAAAAGCCATGATCAAGTAATCGTATAACAATCGTCTACCACCACAAAGACATGCCTCTTAATGCTCAATCTTTGGCTCAACTCACATCCAAACTTTCCTAGAAAACTCCCTTCGTCCCAATTTTCTCATCCACCTCTTCTTTAAAAAAAAAATTGTTGCCCAAATTGAACAATTAAAGAGAAGCAACAACTCTATATCCTAAATTGCAAGCATTGTGAAGACAGAGTGACACTCATTTCCCTCTTTCAAGTTCAACTCAACCATGGTAGTATACAATAATAATAATAGCTAAGGTTGTACTTAGCGCAACTCATAAGGCGCTCGCATATAACATGTACAGAGAAAGCAGGGGTACGCAGCCTTTCCTTAATTCCCAGATAAGGCTAATTCAAATACTTGAATCCAACACCGAGTATTCAACAAGTGAGCATTTGACCATCGCACCTAGTTAACTAACTTTGATGTCTACTTAATAAAGTTGAAAGCCCAAAAACTAACAAGAAAAATTATAGGTACATTTTTCAACTTTGTCATCAATAACAGTGCAACTAATAATATCAATAGGCAAAAAAGTACACGTTAAGAACATATCCCCACATACACTAATTGCAAGATCTTCCAAATAGCACTACAAATAATTAGTGAATAACAAATAAGAGGACAAGATTTAAAGAAATGGGTCCTGAAAAAGATTCAAATGTTATGTATGTATGAGTGTATATATAGAGAACTAGAGACAACATATTTGGCAAGAATAGAGATAAATGTGATGTTAAGTATATACTAACCGACATTGCATCTAAGTTTGAGAGATCCCAGATCAAAGAGAAGTACATAAAAACATATTTATTTAACAAAAAATAAAACATAAAATCAAATTTACAGATTTGGGATTTGATGAGAAAAAAATTAGATGATCACACATGACCCACACACATATCCACAAATACATATACACACAAAAAACTTATTAGACTTTCAATTTTTATTAATTTTTTGAATTTTATTTTACTATTTCACCACCAACAACACACACAGTACACAACACACAACAAACAGATCTACACAACACACAACAAACATATCAAGATAACACATTCGCCCACGCAAATCCAACACACACACGCATACATAGTGCACACAATCATGAGATGGGGGTCTGAGACTATCAGAGATGGGGGTGTTTACAATCAAATGAGAAAAAAGGTATTTACTTGCACTGTGTATGAGCCAAACGTGAGTGAAAGAGATGTGGAGTAGAGAGATCAAAGTGACGAAAAGAAGAATACATAGTGAAAGAACAATCTAGAGAGCTTGTCTTTGTGTGTGTTTTTCTAATAAAGATGGTTAACGTATGAGGAGGAAGAAATAAAAACTTTGAGTCTAAGCTATGAAAGACATTTTGTCAGACTCCACTTTAAATGTTTTAGATTTGTTCTTTGTAAAAATGTGAATAAATACAAACCGTTGACAAAGAATGTGCATTATGGTCATTTTAAAACAAACGCACATTGTTATTTACACATAGTACAATCCATTTAAAGCATGATGAGCGAAACATTTGACCGTTATTAGACAATTTTAGTCATTGATTGGCTCTTAGTATATAGTATAGATATATATAACTTTCAACTTGGGGTTGCTAACTTACTGTTTCTTGTGATCTTCTTTTTCTTTTGATCTTTTTAGGTAATATATAATAAAAAATTTGTATTATACTTATTTATTAATTTTTTTGATTATATAATTTATCCATAGTTTATTTTATTATTATTATTTCCAATAAGTGAACATTAGGCACTAACAAAGGTAAACAATTTGAATTGAATTACTTCTCATAATAATTTGGTTAGTGTATATTTTTTGTTAATTATATTTTAGTGGTAATTTTTTTTTGTCTAAATTAATTGAGTCATTTATATTTTGATTATTGTCCTCAATATGATAATGTTCAATAATTTTGTTAATCATATTTTTTATGTTCATTAAGTTGCCTAGAGATTCATGTTAAGATTATTGTCTTGAACAATGAATATGCTAATGTTCTTTTCTGTTGAAAGATATCAATTCTCATAACATATATTCTGTTTTATTTTATTTGGAATTTTTAGTTGCAAATAATGAAAATCAACTTATAATATTAAAAGGTTCCAAATTTGATCAAATATAAATATAGAATTTATATTTAACTGAATTTTTAATTAATTTTTTTATATTATAACTTATTATGTTAATTGAAAGTGAAAAGATATTTTTTGAGTCTTTTTTCTAATCACCTAAAAAATATTGTACAAAAAATACTAAATCAAACACAACCAAACCTAGTCTTGTCCCACTAAGTGGGATCAACACTGTTAAAAAAATAGTATACAAAAAAAACACGATTCCCAACATTAGATTTTTGACCCTGTGGTTACATACATTTTCTACAAGGATAAATTGCACCAGACCCCCATGTGGTAAGGTTTAAGTGCACGTGATTTTCCTGTGGTCCAAAAACCCCTTTGAAACTCTCATGTAGTCATATAAAAGTGCATATGACCCCCTTGTCGTTAAAATTCTGTCTATGTAAGTAACAAATAATACGGAAAGTCTTTTATACTCTTGGGGGTTTAGGGGTGGGTGTTGGGGTTAGGGGGTGGGATGAAGATTTTTGTGTTGTTTTGGAGAAGGGAAGAGAAGATGAGTTTTTTTACTTTATTTTTATTTTTTAAATTTTATTTATTTATTTTTTTAATAAGAGGTAACTTGGTCAAATATTATAATTTTTTTATTATAAAATTAGTTAAAAATCAATAAAAAAAATTCACTTCCGTTAAATTTAACGATTTATTTGACGGTAGGGGGGTTATATGCATTTTTTAATAACCACAAAGAGGTCTGGAAGGAGTTTTTGGATCACAGAAGGGATCGCGTGCACTTAAACCTCTCTACAAAGGGGTCTGGTGCAATTTACCCTTTCTACAATAATACTGGTTGGACAACTGAACCTGCAATACGTCAAGGCTTTCATCCCTCTACACTCAAGAGGGCCTACTTTGCACTTCTTTGGATAAGGAAGAAAAAGGAATATTTGATTACTTGAAGATGGTAAAAAGAATTAGGCAATCTAAAGATGAATTTTATTTCAAGGCCAGCAATTTATAAAGAGTTAAGATGGCGATTGGTATTATCCAATAAATTTGGATAAAAATGCAATGAGTTAAATGGAATGAAATTGGGAATTGAACCAAAATGCAGTGCATCAGATTAATAGGTAGATTAAGCAACTTATCTAAGTATTTTCATTTAAAGGAAAAAGGAAAGGAAAGAAAAGGTCGAAAGCAAAGCTTTTTAGCTTCATCCTATAGAAAAAGAATATTTCACAACTGATTTACTAGATCCACAGAGAACTCGACTTTTCACCTATTCACTGCTAAGGAACTTTGGGTCTTCTTAACTCTAAAAGTTAGTTCATGAGATAGAAGGGTTTTTTTTTTTTTTTTTTCACTCTCATAAATTGACTACAAGTCCTTTTTACAACTTATGTGGGATAAAATTGAGTATAGCTGGCATTTTGGTTGGGTTAGCACTGGCCCGGCTCAAAAAAGCCCAAACTGAACCCAACTCCGATCGATACTGATTTTGACTTAGCCTAGTCCACCCCATATAGGTGGGCGCTAAGTTGGGTCACAAAATTTATGGTCCAACCTAGTTGAGTCCAAACCCATCTTGACACAAGACTGCCTAGCACAACCCATGAGCCCAGCTCAAGCCTAGCTCGAGCCCATAAATTATATATATAAAAAACAATCGCGAGGGCTAGTTTGTTCCCTCGCTGCAATTTTGAAAATGCGACAATAATTTATTCCCTCGATGCTACTATGGGTCTTAGATTAAAATTTTATATTGTTGAAACTATTTTATAACTATATCATACAAATATGAAAATTAATGATATTTAGGATATCCAAGCGATAACGCATGACATTTCTTCAACTTTGACATTTTTATTTAATTTGTATGTAGTACAATCTTCTAAAGAGACCTTTTCGTCTCCTTCTTTAAGTTGTAAAAAGTTTGATCCAAAATTTCTTTAACTTTTCAAGAAAACAAGGATTGTTTCTTCCTCGTTGCATATTAATGAGTTAAGTTTTTATTTGGAAACTGTTTGATTATTTTGATTGTAATTTTGATTTATTGACCTGGTAGAAAGCACAATCTAGTCAATACCTATTGCTTTGCATCTTGGCCTATGATGTACTAGTGACTCTGGAAACCGCAGTAGCATGAAAAGTCCTTTTAGTCTTGGTCATAAGATATTTAGTGAGTTGAGGAATAACTTAACACCCAACTCATTATAAACACTAGTTTGCAATAAAGATTTGGCTGCTGCATGATATAGAACGCAACACGTTATTGCACGTGATATATATCGACCTTCATCCTAAGAGATAAACTCCAAAAGAATATTCAACTAATGCTCCAATTGATGTTGACAGATGGAAATAGAAGACTGAAGTTATTGAAGATTCAATTTATTTTAAAAGAACAATATTTTATTCTTTATGTGTATTTTGTATTTTCTACTTAATTATGATTTACGATTATCAAGCTAGTGAATAAAATTATGAGGTATTATTAAAATATTTTTAACTGTATTGTAATTTCGAGTACAATTATTAAGCTAAGTGAATAACTTCGATGAATTATTTAAAAATTTATATTATCTTCATTTTATTAGAAATTCATATTCAAACTTTAAAGTTCACCTTATTGAAAAATAAAAAAATTGTATGTAAAAAAATTAATAGAAGTGTACATTAATTTACATTTATAATTTGTAGAATGCATTTAATTTTTTGTTTTAAAAAAATAAATTAAATAAAAATCCTTTAGTAGTTATAAAGGGAAAACTCCCCAAAATTAATTTTTAATTTTTAAAATTTTAACATCTCGGTGGGTAGCCTTAACCTAACCCAACTGAGGTTGTGACCTAGGGTAGTGGGCTAATGGGCTGAGTTGGGTCGAGTATTTTGAGAAATAAGCTTAGCAAACCCGTACCCCCAACCCACTAGAAAACTTGGGCCGAGTTGGGCCTAATTATTTCAACCCACGATCTATGTGAGTCGGGTTGGGCTAGGTCGAGTCGATTCAAATAGCAAATATATACCAATCGTTGGGTTAACTTACTATAAACCCAATCCTTCCTTGATCAACTAGATCGATTTGTTGAAACCTTAGACACTAATATTAGTGATAGGTGAACTTGAGTTTTCTCAACCTTAGAACCAAGCTCATGAAATGAGGTTTTTACTCGTACTTGTAAACTGTTTACCAACCCTTCCATAACCAATATGGATAACCCAATAGAAATTACCCCTAAAAATTGTTGGATTTTTTACTTAAGTCCAAACCCAAGCACATTATGAAGAGAAGTAGAAGTTAGTGAGAGTAGAAGAGAGAAATACTAATCCTAGTAGGATTAGCACTTATTCTTAGCTTCTAGTTGTTTGACATAAGGGCCAAAACCTATGGGGGTAAGGGTATGAGCAAAAAGAGTGAGAGAGTTTTTCTATATTAATTTGTCCGTAAAAAAGATGTAATCATGCGAGAATTTTTTTCATATTTTTGCAAGAAAATGCCCGTTGGTGAGAGTTTAGGCTTTTCTACGGACAAAATCATATGAGTGAGATTTTAGACTTTTTTTGTTCATAAAGTCAAGAGATGTAACTATTATTACTATATAGTGAATGTAGACCCAAAAGTGAGCCTACAACCAAAACAAGGGAACCTCTTTGGGTGTTTTCGAGTTCGTCTAAATGAGGGAGGGGTTCTAGCGGTCTGAGTTTATGAGTATCTCTACGTGTGTCTGTCATCCATCCCCCTTGGGGTATTTATAGGAAAGTAGGTCATCATTCTCCTAAGGGGATTAGGACTCTCCTTAACTGTCTTTGACCGAACATCTATTATTGGGGGTTTAGTCCTATTCAACCTCTGCCTTTTCCTAAAGGTTGGGTTCCTCTTCATGGACTAGGGCTGAGTCTTCTAGGCCGATACCCTCTTTCTGGGCGTAAACCCTACCTTGGGCTACACCATCCCTTAGGGCTTCATATTATGGGCTTTACATCCGAAGCCCTAAGTGCCCGATTTTGGCCTTTACAGTGGAGTTCCCCACTTCGTAAGCTGAAAGTATCTCGCGTTGCAGAGTACACAGCTATGAAAACATGGAACTAACCTACTGGCAACATGGATGTAGACACCGCGGACCCTTATCCTTCAGGTGACCAAAGAGAAGACTCCTGATTTAGTCCCTCTGTGTTCCCTTTAACTTGCATTTTTGTTTTTTTTTTGCTAATGCAATGGATGCTTTGTGGTACCTATCCATGTTTATTATGCTTAATATCTTGGCAATGTAATCGATGCCTTGCAAAGGACTTAATTTAACTTTTAAGCTTAATGCAATCCTGGATTTTGCTTGTAGTGAATCGACGCTAGAGGCTTCTACCTCACACCTTTGTGACATCCCACATCGGATATTGATAGTGTTTGTGAGTGGTTTATAAGGGGGTATTATGGGAATAAATGATAACTTGGGTTAACCATTTTGGGCCGGTAGAAAAGAAGACCCAAGTAGTTATTTCTTATGCCTACAACATCAGTTTTGCCTGGGGGCCTAGAGATCTGGGCTCGGGGCGTGACAGAATGGTATCAGAGTAGGTCACTAGCTAGTAGGAGAACTAAGTACTATACGAGACAAAATGCTATACCAAGGAGACGGTGGGAACCACCTCTTGAATCTATAGGAGTCATTTCTAGAATTCTTCACCGCCTAGTTGGTCTTGAGTGTGTGTGTCCCTTATGAGGACTTCAGGTCCTTAACAGGGGGTATATATGACATCCCACATCGGATATTGATAGTGTTTGTGAGTAGTTTATAAAGGAGTGTTGGGAGTATAAAGGATAAATTGAGTTAACCATTTTGGGCCTGCAGAAAAGAGGGTCTAAGTAGTTGTTTCTTATCCCTACAACACTAGTCTTGCCTACAGGCATGGAAGTTTGGGCTTGGGGCATGACAAACTTGCCAAAGTGAATTGTTGTATTCAATATGTTTGCTTTTCATACTAATGTGTTTAGCCTGATGAAACCGTTCCCCCTCCATCTTAGTGATCACAATCAAGTAAATTGAACACGACTTATAATTAAAGAACAAAGTACCATAAAGTGCATCAGTTGGCCAGAGCTGACATTGACGAGGTCAGAGCCATAATATAGTGCATTAGTTGGATAGAGTTGACACTGATGCGGTCAAAGCCATAATATAGTGCATTAATGCATAGGGCTGGAGCTAACATTAACGCGGTCAGAGCCATAGCATAGTGCACCAGCTTACAGGAGCCAACACTAATGCGGCCGGAGCTATATTATAGTGCATCAGCTGGCTGGAGTCAACACTAATGCGGCTGGAGCCATGATATAGTGCATCAGTTGGCCGAACCTGACACTGACGTGATTTGAGCCATAATATAATGCTAATGTTGGTCGGAGCTGACACTGACACGACCGATGTCACGCCCAAACCCGACCTATAGAGGTTAGATTAGGGTGTGATCTAATCATTTACACTATTTCACATACTTAATCGTTTGTTATGATTTAACACTTTACATTAGCCTAAAACTCTGAAAGATATCACGAAAAATCGGCAGCATAACGGCTATATTTAGGACCTTTTGATTTGACCTAAATTTCTAAATGTCTCAATATACCAATCATTAATTCAATTCCGCTAAGAACTTCTATTTGGTCATCAACTGATTTACCTACTAATTTATCTTGAAAGCCTTGTTTGATTAATAAGCTTAGCATGATGGCTATATCTCGCTTACTTGTCGATTCCTATGGCGCAAGTACCTATTGATATTTAGCTTACTATTGAATACCTAGGTGAATTTAGATAGAGTTACATCATTTGATTTCTTCACCTAGTGATTGAGTTGTATATGGCAGTTACTAAATCAAAACAGTAATAGTAACCCACAAGATAGCGTGTTGTCTAGTCATAGTCAGTACAAGCCAAAATTAGACCTCAAATTATAACGATGGTCATTTACAACAACAACAAACAACATAAGAAATAGTCTTCAAAACAATATATCGTTCACAACATAGCCACAGTTAAGCAAGGCATGTAAGACAGGCAATCACTCCAAGGAGTCATTAACAGACACGTTATCCTTGGGTACCTGTTCCTGATCTTCTTCACCTGTGATGATAAAAGAGGGTGAGTCCTTATGAACTCAGCGAGTGGGAACGAGAAATACGTTTTGAAACTCTTTCCGGTTTAACTTATGAAAAACCCATTTTTGAAGGCATGACATATAACACAAGTAAGTTTATAACATAATATAAATGTAAATGAATACATTTACCCGTCTTTTCTCCCCAAGGTTCTCTATGAACCAAGCGAGAGTACTTAAACACATAGTGAAAAGGATACGGTGAGCTTCTGCACTCAAGTTCATTTTCGATAACAATTGTTACGGCCGGCTTCAATCATCCATTTATCACTCTAACGGGTGTACTCCGGATGTATACCAAACCTACGACCCAACTCTCCGAGGAAGTCTAGCCCCCAAGCGAGAGAGGGAATTGGACCATGGTAGTCACGGTAGCACCGGCAAGCCCGATGCCACTTGGCGTGCGTGAAATGCTTCTATGCCAAAATGAAAGGGTGCAACCTTGTATGCAATGCACAATTATAACATTTAACATATCACATTAGGAGGACAACAAAGTAGGTTGCCTCCGAACAATTATAAAATCACATATTGCCAAGTAAACGAAGGAGACATGCTTGACATGAAATTTCACTTTGTAGAACACATAGAGTTATATGAACATTAAACGGGCAACCAAGTAACACATATAAATCAAGTCATATAACTCATTTCGGGGTTCACGTGTCAAGTATTAATACTACACAAGCATGCAACGACATTTATACGAGACCGGGTACAAGAAAAATTTATTTATCAACATGTAATCACCGGAAATCACATTTAGAGCTATAAGGACATTTATGGGCAGCCTATTAATCACATGATTCAACACATTTACCCATAAGTTCATTTCTTAGCAAATAGTTATAAGCGTTAGGACCTCAATTCCGTGCTTAAACATGCGATTAAGCAAACCATTCATCAACTAATAATCCCAAGCCATACATCAATCAAATTAAACAACCTCAACCAGCCACAACAGTCCATATAACATCTAAGTGCCACAATTCCAAGCATTCAATGCCTCAAGTAAGATCTCAACATGATTCTAAGCATACCACTAAACAAAAACCTCACTGCAATGGTCTGTTTTCCCACATTCGATTAGACAAGAAAACAATCTCCAATTTCAGTGAACAAAATGTCAAATTAAATCTTAATGAGTGATTTAAATCTAGGAACAAACCTCGCATCATTTGGAGTTCGGACTTAGGAGTTATGGCCAAAACCGTGAGACTATGCAAAACTGTCCAGTTTTAGACACATTACGATTTTTTTCCAATTTTGAGGGTTTTAGATTCATAATTGGCTTTGGTCTATTTCTGACAAAATTGTTCAGAACTGCAAAATATAGCAACCTACCAATTTTCATGCATTTATATCAACATTTACTAGGTGAAAAATACTTCGTTCTTCATAGTCATTAATCTGCCAGAAACCTATTTCATTTTTCCAATTTTTCCAGATTTAGACACCTCACGATGTTTGACCATTTTGGAGGCCTTAGAGTCAAAATTTTCCGTGGCCGATTTCTACAAAAAATGTCCATAACTGAAAAAAATAGTGGCCTACCAATTTTAACGCATTTTTATTAAGGTTTACTAAGCAAAATGCTCTTCGTACTACAAGATCCGAAACTGCCAGCAAAACGTTTTTACCTATCTTAAAGTTCCTAGCCATTATCAAGCCATGCATGCGAATATAAGCTCATTTACACACATATACAATAATTACAGAGGTAAATCTAGCCATATGGAATCATGCATGTGAGTTTTGAAAGCTTTTAAAAGAGTTTAACCCTCACCTTAGCCTATTGATGGTTAATGATGCTCAAATGCTCTTCAAAATGCATAAAGGCTTCCTCCTTGCTTTGGCCGAGAGAGATAGCTTGATTACCCTTGATTTCTAACTTAGTTAGCATGTGAGGATGGTGTGCATGTGTGTAGAACAAAAGGAAATGAAAGAAAAAGAAAAAAAAAAACTATCAAAACACACCTAAGGCCGAGAATGAGGAACTTTGTGAGCTTGCTTGCGATTTCTTGCTTCTTGCTTGTTATGGTTGAGTTTCTTAGAGTCCTTGAGAGCCTAGGTGAGCCTTAGCATGTGAGCTTGAGCTATGAAGACTCATGAAGCAGCCATGGCCGAGAGTGAGAGGAGATGAGAGCTTGAGAGAATTTTCTTGAGAGAGTTTATGTCTTGTGTGTGTGAGTGTGTCGGCCTTGAGCTTGTAGGGGCTGATTTGTTTTGTTATGTTGAGCAATTTGAATTGTGAGGAGACATAATGGTGAGGAGGCCGAGATGTGAAGCTTGGTGTTTAGCAAAAGGTGCCTTGGTGCAAGAAAAGGTATGTCATGGTGTAAGATTCTTGTCTAAGCATGCATGGTTAAAAGAATAATTGTTCAAACCTTGCTCAAAGGCCTTGGTATGGCCGGCCAAGTGAGCTCAACAATCTGAATTTTTTGTCATGTTTTAAGCCTTATTTTATTGTAGGTTGATGTGGTATTTTAGGTGCTTGGAATTTGCAAAAGAATAAGGAATAAAGAATGAATAATGTTTAGTGTTTAGTAAAATTGTCTTCTAGTGAGTTGATTTAGGATTATAATGTTGATAGTGGAGTTTGTAGGATTATTTAATAGTCTAGTGTTTTGTGTAGGATTCTTTATTGATTAGCCTGCGGGCACGTTTTCCTAGATCTAGGGCACGCACTACGAGGTAAGGCACGAACTACGAGACAAATGCATGTATTCCAAGTAAATGCACGCAACCCCAAATGAATGCATGCAAATCAATGCACGACACGTAAATCAAGTCACGACTCTTAAACCTAGGTTAAGGCACGCAGTTCAAGGTTAGGGCATACGAACGAGGTATCTCACACAAATCGAGATCGGACCTCACAGCCGAAGCCATAATATAATGCATCAGTTGGCCGGGGCTGACACTAACACGGCCGGAGCCATAATATAGAGCATTAGTTGGCCGAACCCGACACTTACATGGCCAGAGCCTAAATAATGAGCAGTGGACTGGCATCATTGGCATTTTATCACAGTTCCAAATTTAACTATGCCATGGTTAAGCTTCTAAAACATATATGAAACACGCATATATAAATGCTTGACAATGATTTCTTACTTTTAAAAAAACTTCACTTCAATTTACTAAGGAGAAAAAAACTACGAGTTCGCCCAAGATCTACAAAAACAGAACATACACACATACACACATACACATATACATATTATACGTATACACATGCTCATATAAGTATCTCCAATATATGCGCTTAAACACACAAACATATATACATATATACATGCAAATATTGGACATACACGTGCACACACCTAAGCATATGAAGACATAAATATCTAAGTGGTCACTGAGAGAGAAACAAAACTACTCAACTTTTATCACGATTCATTTAAAAATTTTCACTTCCGACACCCACGGTAAATAAATTATATATATTATATGTGTATATATTTTTTTTATAAAATTTCATATTAAAAAATATTTTTTATTATATATTCAAATACTATATTTTTTAGTATTTTATTTTTTAAAATATTATTTTTTTTTAAAAATATTTTTTTCTAACAAATTATTTTACGACAAACAAAAGGAGCCTCAGTAAGCAAATAGATCATATCAGCATATAAAACAGCAAAGCACGACAATAGAACTGTTATTAAATAGACTTTTTCTTCATGACTTCGTTCAGTAAACTATACAATTTCCATGAAATTTCATAATTATACATCCCGATTGCGTCACAGAAGATCATGCAGGAAAGAACTATACAAAACAATTACGTAAAATTCTTTGATTGAGAAGGAACATTGGTAAAATAAGTACTTAAAGCACGCAGGCAAATTAATTATTAATATACACTATATGCTTCTACCATTTTTTCTCATTAGTAATTACCAACTATATGGTTACAGGCATGAACATGTTCTCACCAATCAATGTTACGCATGCTTAAGAGATTGCTTATGCCAATAAACTGAAAACTGAAAAGATTCTGAGACAAGTCTTACAGAGAATATTAATGCGAAATCTCCATGTCCAGGCTAGCAAGAAGCACGCTGTAGATGCAAGAAGAAACCTCCACGATGACGTTGTAGATGCAACGAAATTGGATGACTATTCGCGAGGTTCAAAGTCACCCATAAGCCAGGAAAAGACTTTTCCAAAAAAGTGGAGGAGTAGCTCATGAACAGAGTTGTATATATATTCTATAAACAACAAACACAATATCAACAATAATCGATGCAAAACTCAAGTAGACGCGCGACAGACATTTACACGTGAATAAATATGACGAGACCAAGGGCCCAGCTCTAATACTATATTAAGATAATTGAGTTTTATTTTAAAATCAATTAGTGCCAAGTGGAGTAGCCCAGGATCTTATAAAGTGGTCTTAGAGAGTTTCCATCTTAAAACTAATTGGTGCCAAGTGGAGTAGCACAGGATCTTATAAGGTGGTCTTAGAGTTTCTGATTTTCTGATGTGGGACAATTGTATATTCTAACATCTAGCGGTCTGAGTTTGTGAGTATCTACAGTTGTCTGTCATCCTGTTAATTTCCCTAGGGTATTTATAAGAGGGTATAGTTTCTTCTTTTTAGGAGGCGTTTGGTTCACGAATTAATTTTTCATTTATAGATAGCATTCCTGGGATAACATTTCCAGGAATGTTATTTTTGAGAATGTGATTAAAACTGTTTGGTACATTAAAAGTATTCATAGGATTATTTTGTCAAATACCTAAGAATGTTATTTTATTATGTTAGTTTAGACTCAATATTCCTAGAAATTTTAAACAATTTTTCAACAATGCTCTTAACTGAAAAAAAAAATATCATAAAAAGTGTACAAACAACGATATATTTTATATACTTTTACTAAAACACAAGAAAAAAAATATTTAACGTATTTATACAAGTAAAATAAATTTATTTTTATATTTATAATTTATTTTTAAGTTTACACTTCAAAATTAAAAACTTAAATTTAATATTTTAAAATTTTTGAATTAAAATTTAGAATTTAGCATTAAAAATTATTTTAAATATAAATATAAATTACAAAATTTAGTTTATCTTAAAAAATTAATAATATTTATTATTTTATTTTGTATTTTATTTTTTCTAAATATTTTATTTTATTTTATTTATTTTATTTTATTCTTATTAATTTTATTTGTTTTTATTTTATTATTATTTTATTTTATTTTATTTTTTATGTTTATTTTTATTTTATTTTCTTCTTTTATTTTATTTTTATGTTTATTTTTATTTTATTTTGTTTTTATTTTATCTTGTCTTTTTTATTTTATTTCATTTTCTTATTTTATCTTATTAGAATTTATTTTATTTTATTATTTATTATATTTATTTTATCTTATTTTTATTTTATTTTATTTTATTTTCTATTTTATTTTTATTTTAAAATTTTATTTTATTTTATTATTTTTTTTCTTTTTATTTTATTGTTTTGAATTATTTTATTTTATTTATTCGAATTTTGTATTTTTTTAGATGGGTATTTATGTGTTTTGGCTTTTCAAAAATATTTCCACAACTTGGGAATGTAAAATTCTCATCCCCTCACTGTTAGGAATAGTATGCCCAAAAGACCTCTAGCACATTGTCATTGATATATCTGAATGTTTGTAATGCATAATTACTGTCATTTTACTTTTATGAGCATGATTCTCTCTTATATGGTTGACTGTTATATATATATGTGAATATAAGGTCCTTGCTTCAAGGGTTGACTTAGGTATGTAGTGGTTACGTACAGAAGGTCTAAGTCATGGTTACTTGTTAAACAAAACTATTTAGTCCATAACTAAGTAGTAGAGTTGGGAATTCTACTATGGTAGAAGTTATTGTGAATAAATTCCATTTACAGTAGGGTGATCTGCCTTGATAATGGATAGGATTTCCAAACTTATTACACTTATGCATGTATATGCATTGAACGGGCCATCGTAGGTGTGAACTTTAAATACGTACTATCAAAGAAAGAGGTCACCTATACCTACAAGTTTCTAAGTGGGCCAATGCTTTTAGTCTTGAGCAAATGTGGATGAACTGACGAAGTTAAGTTCTCGCACTTTGAGTCACTATCGGTGAGATCTTATATATGGGTCAACAACTCTGTGATTTGGGTGTATGGACTTGGTTATGAGGGACATGCATATGCAATAAGAAATCTATACAATAATCACTCCCTCAGAATGATCCAAGTTGATTATCCTAAATCTGTGTGAACAGTAATACATGATGTATTGGTTGTTACACTTGTTGCTCGCTTCTGTGGTCAAGTTGATAACTTCCGGAGGATGGTTCGATTATAGGTTAGAGGTTCTAAGGAGAGTAAGATATAGTCAAAGAGGCGATAATACAAATCGGTAAACCTCTCTTGGCTATAAGTGAGTATAGAGGAGCAACGTGGTCATTATCACTTAGTTGTTCTAAAGACTGAGCGTCGTATATTATTGACTAACTCATGTTCATACAGTAATTATCTTGAAGTGCAGCCATAGTCTTTTAGTAGAATAGACTAAGGTTAAAGTGACAAAATATTGCTAGGGGACTAGCGAGAATATTTTGTTCATTTTCAATGGAAGGATAATTATGTTTTTGGTCCCCCTTCTAGTCATTTACCTTATAATTAGT
The DNA here is from genome assembly GCA_037974665.1 of Ehretia macrophylla. NCBI lineage: Eukaryota > Viridiplantae > Streptophyta > Magnoliopsida > Boraginales > Ehretiaceae > Ehretia > Ehretia macrophylla. Next base: position 78,912,390 of record CM075776.1, read on the forward strand.
GTATTTACTAAAGTTAAGAATAGCTAAATGGAAGAGAACGTTTAATCATTTGGAAATTAGAGATCATAAATAGAATTTTTCTATTTGTGGATGGTATTTTCTATTTTCATTATTGGCTGAATTTTGGATTAAATAATTATTAAAAGTCAAATAAATAAATAAATAATTAATTAATTAAAGTCTAAAAGCTACTAAATATTTAAGATAATTTTTTCCATGGTTGGAAATAGTATTATTCTTAAATAGTGTACTAGATTTGAATTTTGAAAATTAATTAGAATTAAATAAATAATTAATTAGAGCTTATAGGCTGAGCTAGGACTCGTGGCTCGCATTCCTAGGCTAGGCGTAGGGTCCTAGACGCCTAGTCCTAAGGTAGTGAGGATTGAAAGTGTGAACGCAAGGTGGAAAAATGATTTCTATTTTATTATAGAATTAAAAGATAATTCAAAGTTCTAATCCTTTGCCTTTTAGGATTCTGTTTTCAGACATAATTACCTCATGGATTTTCCTATATAAAGGCCTGTACCCCAAGCTCTACAATTGTACCATCTCCTTTAAGATCTCTCTCTTTTTCTTTCACGAGTAAGATTCAAGTTTTGATGAAACTCGAATAGTTTTTCTTTTAGTTAGTTTAGCAAGATCAAGTCCCACAACTTGATCAACACTTTAGTTAGGATTTTGGAATAGAGGAGAAGATCAAAGTTGAGGAACAGAAGCAATGCTCTAGGCGTGTGGATCTCTGCAGTAAGAGGTGAAGTTTTCTTGTATCGTTTTTTGTGATTGAGGTATTCCTGGAAATTTTTTTTGCTTTTATAATTAAACTATGAACTATTTAGAAGTTCAAGTAGCTATTTCATGCTTCATTCGTTTTAAAGATCCATGCATGAATGTTTCTGCCTTTTTCTTGTAATTATAGAATTTGATTCATGCGTTATAACGTTTCCTTTCACTCACATGGAAATAAAAATAGACCAAATCATGAGAATATTGCATTCCAGGAATGTGATATTCTCAAGAATATTTTTTCATTCAGCGAACCAAACATGAGAATATCATATTTTAGACTTTACATTCCCAATAATCTTGTAATATTCCGCGAACAAAATGCCCCCTAAGGGGATTAGGATTGTCTTTGACCCAACATCTATTATGGCGGTTCAGTCTTATTCACCCTCTATCCCTTCCTAGAGGTTGGGTTCCCCTTCAAAGACTAGGTTTGAGTCTCTTAGGTCGAGACCCCCTTTCTGGGCTGAAACTAAACCCTAAGCTGTACTATTCCTCAGGGCCGAAACCTTACCCCACATTCTGGGCTTCATGTTTGAAGCCCCAGGTGCCCGATTTTGCCCTTTATAGTGAACTTTTCCAATCTTAAGTCAAGGACGTAAGTAGAGATTTGAACTATATTAAAAATATTGTGTGTATGCATGTGTCATCGTTCACCCAACAGTGATATCAGAGCCCAGGTTTGGAGATGATTTATGTTTTGTGGGTGGCTTTTATGGTCTAGTAATTTCTGTTTTGAGTGACGGTGGCTTGGTGGTGGTGGCTTTTAGATTTTGGAGAAAAATGGAGTTAAAGTAGGAGGAGTGTATTTATTATAAATTACTAAACTTTATAGAACTTTCTGTAATTATTGATTGGTATTAGAAATGATATGACAAAAGATAATTGACTAAAATTTACATGGGAACATGGTATTAGTTTAGGCAAGAATTTGCCTAAAAATCAGCAACTTTGCGGAGGTGAAAGCTATACACTTAGATAAGTGAAATATAATGTTTCAAGTACCAAGATTAGTTAAAGGAAAAATTATACATTTAGTCCCTACTATTTGTAAAATATTTCAATTTAATCCCTATTATTTAAAATATCTCAATTTAGTCCCTATTATTTCATCAAAAGTTTTAATTTCATCCCTATTATTTAAAATATTTCAATTTAGACCTTATTATTTCTCAAAAAGTTTCAATTTGTCTCTATTATTTTTTAAAAATTTCAATTTTGTCCCTATTATTTTTTTAAAGTTTCAAATTCATCCCTATTATTCAAGGACCAAATTAAAATTTTTTGAGAAACAATAAGGACGAATTTGAAACTTTTTGAAATTAATAGGGACGAAATTGAAACTTTTGAAAAATAATAAGGATGAAATTGAGAAACCTTAAAGAATAGGGACGAAATTGAAACTTTTAGAGAAACAATAGAGACTAAATTGAGACAATTTAAACAATATGGACTAAATTGAATTGTTTTGCAAACAATAGGGATTAAATGTGAAATTTTCCCTTAGTTAAACGCGATACTTTTAATTTATAGTACGTTCATCAGGATCAGCAACAAAAATATTGAAACCTTTATCTTAAAAACAAACATTATACTGCAGCCAAAGGTATTAAACTACCGAAATTAAACACATGTAAAAAACTTAATTAGTACATTTTATGGAACCATTAAATATTACCCAAACAAGAGAAAACGAAAAGCAACGTATCACCATACCTATCAGGCTTCAAATTTTATATTAGAATAAAAACACAACAATTTATCTTAATCTCCTATATATTGCATCAAAAGTCCAAAACTTTTCACCTCAAAAATTTTCATGCATGAGCATTAAAGCTTCAAAATTTGTTACTACCATCTTCTACACATTAAAAATACAAATATAACATACATTACCTTATAATCCCAGTTTGCATCGAAATCCAAAACCGAAACAAATTAACTTGGTTTTCCTTGAATTAGGAAGAAAAAGGAAGATTTGATCATCTGAAGATGGAAAAAGAATTAAATAAGTAATCTGAAGCTTGTTAGGATATGTTTTGCCTTTTCTATTTCATGCCCAATATTTATAAAGAGTTAGGATATCTTTTGCCTTTGGAATCAGCACGCAAGGCATCAGATAAATAGGAAGATTAAGCAACTTATGAGAAGGAAAGGAAAGAAAAGGTCAAAAACAATCTTGTTAGCTTCATAATATAATAAATGAATATTTGGTCTAGTGGTATGTAATTTAATATGTATGTGAGAAGTTGTGAGTTTGAGTCTTGTTGGTTATGTTGTATGATTTTAGGCCTTCCTTGAATTAAAAAAAAGAAAAAGAATATTTCACAATTGATTTACTAGGTCGGGAAAGGTGTTGGGTTTTGGCTCAAGTTTAAACTCAAGTAGACGTTGAAGATAAGTAAAAGTCCAGTCTATTGAGAGTAGATGTAGGATTATTAATTCTAGTATAGTTAAGTGTAGTTTCCTATAAATAGGATCTTTTAGCTTGTAACTATTTGTCACAAGAGGCACAACCCATGGGGGGTTTAGGGAGGGTGAGCCGATAGAGTTTTTTTGTTCTTTTGCCAGGAAAAAGGAAAATGTGGGAGAATTTAGACTTTTTTTCGTGCATAAAGTCCTTGTGAGGGCCTAAAATCTGTGAGCGTGTATGTATGAAAGAGAGTTTGAATATTTGTTCGTCCAAAAGATTTGTAATATTGTAAACTATTATGGTTGAATAGTGAATTTCTCAATTTCTTGGCTCGAGGATGTAAAAATATTGTGTGTTGATTTCTCTTATTCTATGCATGTGTGTGCACCCAGCACCATCCAATTCCTATCAAGATGACACCAAAAGCTAACTCATGAGATGAAGTTTCATTCACAATTATACACAGACCATGGATTTCTTTTATAACTGATGTTGGATAACCCAACAATCTCTTCCTCACCATGAACCGAATAATTCGCGGATCAATGGGAGATTTGTAGAAATCTTAGACACTAACATTAGTGATTGGTAATATTGAGTTTTCTCAAACCCAAAAACTGGCTCATGAGATGAGGTTTCTCTCACATTTATAAGCTAACCATGAGTCTATTTTATTACTGATGTTGGATAACCCAATAATCTCTTCCTCACCATGAACCCAAACCTTCGCAGATCAATTAATTGGAGATTTGCAAAAATCTTAAGACATTGATATCAGTGATAGGTAATATTGAGTCCTAGAAACTAGCTCATGGGATGGGGTTTTCTTTCACATAGCTTATAAATTGACTATGAGTCTCTTTTGTAACTGATGTTGGATAACCCAACAATCTCTTGCTCACCATGAACCCGATCCTTCGCGGATCAATTGGAGATTTGTAGAAATCTTAGACACTAATATTAATGATTGGTAATATTGAGTTTTCTCAAACCCCCATACTAGCTCATGCATGAAATAAGGTTTTCTGTATGGGATAACCTGTCACGCCCCCAAGTTCGACATGACCAAATTCGGGGACGTAATGCCACACACTTAAGAAGATTTCTCCTCCTAAACTTGCAAGGCTTTAATATCATGATAGAAAATTAAATTCCACAAATCATTTATCAGAGTGGCTAAATCTCTTAATTAAATCAAATATCATTTCTAAATATTTATTACAAGAAAAAGATATTTTACAAATAAAATTCTTCTATAACATTACTATTTTTAGAATACCATATAATTGCAAGACCTGATCTCATAGGTTGGCTCCTAAACCCATGTACCTCGGTTAGCTCATTAACCCCAGCCTCTGCATAATTGTAATAAAATAATATAAAAAGAAATAATATTCATTAAGAAGGACACCCGAATAGAACTCAAGGGAATTCCAAATGTAATGATAACATAGAGAATCGAGATCCAGAACATATTAGGTCAAAGTCAAAATTGGAATTGGGATCAAAACTGAGTCGTAATTTTGCAATTAATTAAACTTGTCTGCTTAAGCTTGCATTTCTAGCGTAGATGTTCCAAAATCGATCTTACTAAATTCTAATTTACATATTAACTCGAAGATATTGAAACGCGATATAATAATTTTTGTTAATTGGTCTTTATTCACAATCTAATAATTATTTTTAACTCACATTTGTTAGGGATATTGCATAACCCAATAGGAGTCCGCCCAAAATTAACATTTGGTTAGTGTAAAGTAATTCCATTGTGGCTCTATCACATGATACCAAAAAAGGCGAGCACCATTTCACGTCATACACTTTTAAAGAACCATAACTATCTCAAATATACATAGAAATAAACAACTTCAATCATCACATCTGATCAAGTAGAATCTCAAGCTTTATTTACCTCAGACTCCGAATACACCGAACCTGAAATGGTTAGAAAGATGGATGAACATACTAACAACACGTATGCCCAATGAGGGAGGGATCAGATAATCGGGGAGTCTTTGAAAACATTTTCATGCAATAGAGGTAACACACGATTACACCTCTGAAGTATTAGATCACGCATCATGTATGCCTCAATAAGGTACAACGCCTCTGAGGTAGTCGATGACACATCCTGTAGACCACTTGAATCCACTCCTAGAAGCTTTGGATGAGAAAAATCTTGAGGTTACAAAGTGAAAATTTATTCTCCTTGGTGCCTAGAAGGTCACGGCAATTAGGGAGGGGGGGGAGGGACAAAGGGGTTTTTTTGCTTTTGTTTGTAAGCTAATGACTTGTGTAGGCTAAGTATATTAGTTATATTTTAGGTGGTGTTCATCCTCGGCATTTGGAACTTGACTATGCGGATTCCTATTTGATACTCTCTTGAAATTCTTGTATTGTGCTCGGGTTTTCCTGCGGGATGTTCTCCATGGTATTCTTATAGAGATTCTTTATGGACTTCTTAGTCGGTATTCATATTTGGTGATCTTCTCTGGGATTACTACTTGGAGATTCTCATTTGGGGTATTGTTTTGGCATCTTTCTTGCCATCCTTCTATGGTATTCACTTGGATCTCGTATTGGTATTTTCTCGACGCTTCTAAATGGGATTCTTATTTCGGCTTTAGAGTGGTATTTTCATTACAACATTTATTTGGCCTCCCTACTTGGAAGATCTCGTGTGGTATTCTCTGGTACTCTTATTGGGCTCTCTTTCTAGTGTGATAATTCTTCTTTGCAGACGGTAGTGAATAATTGAAGTATTACTCGGTGATTCATCTAGAAGACTCAGACTAGGATTGCGGCGGACTGATGTGTAATTCTTTTGGTATAAGAAATTGCGAGGACGCAATTGTTTTAAGGGGGGAAGGATGTGATGCCCGAGACCTAGAGCATGTGCATAACATACATTGCATACCTTATGTGCATTTTAATGAACATTTTCTTACTTGAGCTTGGATACTATTCACAGTGAAAATTTGACTATTTAATTTGCTCGAATTAATATTTTTTCTAGATTGTACAACTCTTAGGAGGAATGAGAAAAATGAGAACTTGAACATTGCTAGCTGGGAACACGCGTTAGAAAAATAATTCTTGTATCGTATGAATAGTATCACAGAGATAACACTAATTCTTAACTAGTTAATGTTTAATTGCATTTTTAGACTTGGTTAAGATGTCTTGCACCTAAATTAAGTTAACCAAACTAACTACACTTAATATATACTAATTAAACCACTCCAAACAAGCCACAAGTCTTCAAAAACAATTACAAAAATTCCCCTTGTCCCCCTCAATAGCCGTGAGCCTCTAGGAGCCCAACGAGGGAATTTTCCTCTTCAATCTTTGCATCTTGTGCTCAATCAATACTTTTACAAGCGTTTGCAAGATTTCCCAAATCCGTTCCTAGCATATTGAGCTATTTTGGTAAGGTCATCCTAACTTTGCATTTGGAAGTTTTATGTGTAAACTTTAAATTTTAAGATTTGTGTTTATTTTGCTTGTACTTGCTTAAATATGCTTAAATTGCTTTCTATTGAGTTAGTAGAACATTCTTTGGAGGTTAGTTAGCAAGGTTTATGGCTAGAAATGCAAAATGCAACTTAAGAAAGAAGATGAATAGTGCCAAAGTTAGGGTTTTGTTAAAATTTGATTATGAGCTTGATTTTGTGCTATCTATAGATGCTATGGGTGCTAATAAAGATAGATTAATGATTGTATGTGATTAAATTGCTCGAAACTTGGGTAAAAATGCAAAAATAGCTCGTTTTACAAAGGGGTTTCAGGTAAAATGTAAATCCTGGTGCATTTGAACGTTATATCTAGTGCTTATAAGGTGAGGTAGTGCTAAACGTGCTTTTATGTCACCAAATTGAACATTGATTAGGGTACTTGTAGTTCAAATGCATAAAGAGGCTTTCGGGGTTTTCGGGCTAAATGCGGTTTAAAGTGTGGTTTCAAGAGTCCGAAGGGTGTCATAAAGTGTCATTTGAAGGATTGCATAGCTTGATTGGGAATTTGGAATCTCGTGTTTTGTATATGAGTCAAATTGCATGAATTGACAAACAAAATTTTGGGCTTTCGGGGTAATTGCGGGTTAAAACGAGTTTTCGTGAATTGTAGGGTTGTTTAATGTGTAAATAGAGGGATAAAAATATTGGTTGGGGTTTTGCTTAGGTTTCACTTGGTATGAACATGAATTGGATTAAAGGGAGTAGTTATGAACTAAGACGATAATTGTTGTAGATTGCCTTATAGTTGACTAGTAAAGTGTTTAAATGCATTTGTGTAGTATGTGTATCTTGTTTATATTGTTTATATTGTTTATATTGCTTATAAATTGTATTGTATGTGTGAAGTTATGGTTATGGCTTGAATACTAGGCTACTTGAATGACTACTTGGTTATATGCTAGATTGTTATAGATGACTATTGTATGTTAACTTGATTATGTGAATAATGGAAGTGCAGTGCTAATCACCTGAATGTGCCAGAGTATGCCTCCTGAATGTGCGAAGTGTAGGAATATAATTACAGAATGTGCCGAAACTTAACTCTTGGATGAGTCAAGCTTGACTAAGTGCTACTCGAGTTATTGTCCTAATTGCTATCATTGTTATGTGGCTATCTATTGTGTAACTCTTGCTTGGACCCTAAGTCCTCGGGGAGTACCTTCGATTGTGTACTTTATATGTGTTGTCCAGTTTCGTGTACTCGATTATTGTTTTACATTGTTAATGTACCTTATATGTGTTGTCTAGTTTCGCGTACTCGATTATTGCTTTACAATAATGTTCAAGTTAAACATCGATATTAAAGTAGATAAATACTAAATGTTACTCTATTTTTATTATTCATTTATCACTTCTTAATAGATATTTAGTTAGCATGCTAAATAAAGAGAAAAAAATAAAAATAAAAAAAGTTATTATTTTAATATATCTACTAAGTATTTACATAAAAAATAATAAATAAAGAATAAAAATAAGATTGTATCTAGAAGCGGTCAAATGACGGGAAAATTTCACAAATAGTCCCTATTGTTACCTAATTGTCTCAGTTTAGTCTTTATTGTTTTATTTGTCTCAATTTAGTCCTTACGGTTTGGAAAAAAATCCCAATTTTGTCCCTATTGTTTAAAATTTCTCAATTTCATCTTTATTGTTCTCAAAAAGTTTCAATTTTGACCCTATAATTTTTAAAAAATTTTAATTTCGTCCCTATTATTTTCTTAAAGTTTCAAATTTGTCTCTATTATTCAAGGACTAAATTGAAATTTTTTGAGAAATAATAGGGACGAATTTGAAATTTTTTGAAAACAATAAGGACAAAACTGAAATTTTTGGCAAACATTAAGGATGAAATTGAAAAACTTTAAACAATAAGGATAAAATTGAAACTTTTGGGAAAATAATAGGGACTAAATTGAGACATTTTAAATAATAAGAACCAAGCTAAATTTTTTTTTATAAATAATAGGGACTAAATGTGAAATTTTCCCTCAAATGACTTCAATTCTTGAACAAAGACCAGGCCAAAAGAATAATATATTCTTGAACAAAGCAACCTTAGCTGGAGCTTTGCATCTGAACATTGAGCAAGTACCATCAGGTCCCGTGATTTGTGGAATATATGAAGAGAAATGAAGAACACAAAAGGCAGCCTTCACAAGTTGATTTGCCAAAAAGCAGTGCTGTAAATGTCAAGTAAGTTACTTTAACAAGTACTTGATGTCTTTGGTCCCATTGGAGATTTTAAGCAACTTAAAGATCCATTTAGGGCAAGCACATTGAGTGTATTAGTGGGAATTGCACAACAGTAGACTTTCGCCCTAATACAGTAATTCCCATTCCATCAAGGCTCTTGACCTCGTGGTTCGCCCACTACGGCAACACGAGATGTAGCCCACTCTCGACTGTAAGCAAACAGTAAGTAAATAAAGTTCACCATTGAGTGTAGCCTGCAGAAAATGCCTCTCTATAGAAAGACCAAGTTGGAGTTGTTTCACCAACGAGCAACTACTCCCTAACTTGAAGACTCTTCGACTTAGGGAGTGGGGGACAAACTGTTGACGCCAAAATTGGGCTTGGACCCATGGTCCAACCGCGACGGGTCATTTGGCCCCAATCAACACGTAATTCCTTGGCCAAGGCCTATAAACGATACTATCAATCGCGGCCCACTCCCAAGTTAGGTCTAATAAAGCTCAAAGCTCTTGGCTAAGCCCTCATGGCGGTACCGTCCTACACGAACAACCAGGGATAAACTCTAATCCAACTCGAACTCTATCAAATATCTCCGGATAGACGATCAAGGAGACATTCTAATAGACTAAACTACTAGTAGCGGGCGACTATCGGCAAACTCAAGATAAAGATCAACCCTATCCTACGGGATAAGAGATTACTCATTTGAAGTAGTCTACTCGAGATACAAGTCTCAAGGGATAAACGACCTTAGACTTATCACAATTGCCCAGTCTACGAGAAGCAGACGACCACCGAAGGACTTAGGATGGAGACTACATCTATCCTATGCGATAAACGATCACGTAGTCGACTAGGAATATAAGACCCAAGAGTTCGTGACTCTTGGCCTACCCATACCTATAAGTAGGCCACGCCTACACAAGGAGAGGGCATTGAGTACTAGTCACATCTAGCAATACTTTCCCTCTTCCCTCTATATACTCCTGACCTACACTCTCTATATCGACGCCGCTACCACGGTAGTCTCCTCTTTTTCCTCTATATTTTCCACGCATTCTTATCTTTTTCGATAAACTACTGACTTGAGCATTGAAGTGTCTTCGACCGGCACCACACCGGTGTCCTAAGACTTACGTCGTTCTATCGCCCTCTGTCCTTGTAGGTTGCTGGTGGCCTGAAATTCGTGATTGTGGATTTTTACGTCTACACGAGCTTCGCTGTGTTTCCGGACTGGTTCTGTGATAGAGAAGCCCCTGACGTGCGCACAGGTGTCGCGAAATATCGTCTTATAATCTCCTCCTTCGGCCACTGATGAGACCATCAATTTAGGCTTCAAAACCAATAGATACAACATATAGCCCGAGAGGATATTACAAAACTCGCGTTTTTTATCATCTCCCTCATCCTTCTTATGATCGTTGTAACAGAGTTCAGTGGCAACGTGCCATAAGATGAGGCTTTCGCCATACTCAAGCTCGCCGAGACTCCATTTTAGTTCCTTGTACTGAAAGCTTCGCATTAGAGCCCAATCACCCCTTTGTGATCACATCTTTACCACTGTTTCTTTGTTTTTTGCAATGACAGATCTCTTCTTCAGTTCTTCAAACATGATTTCTTTGACATATTTGGTTACTCGGGGGACGGAAACAATTCGTTCCAGTTTGAGATTATCCCAAACATCTTTAACACCGATGGAAGAGGTTACCTTGTCAGCAAGCGCGCCCACAACACTAGACTTGTAGGATAGACACCAATCTAATAAATTTATGTGGCACACGGATTGAGACCACCTTGATTTCGTGGCCATTACACGAAGCGCGGAAAATTCAACATAGCACTTTTCCCATGTAAATCCCGGAAAAAACTTCAAAAACCCCGAAAGAAACTTATTCAATCTCCAAAAAAACTTAAATCTTGAAAAAAACATGCGTAAAAAGCTGAGAACATATTTGGTTGTCCGTACGGGAATCGGGGTTGAGTATAAGGCTCTAAGGTAGCAGTATAATTCCTGGAGAATGGCTGCAAATATCAAGACATGAGTAAGGACAACATCGAATTTGTGCCATTGGTGTTTATCTACTTTTTTATATATCGACCAGGCAGCGGCAACGAGAACGTAACTGTACGCGCGCAAGTAGCCACTTAAGAAATGATTTCCCAGACTAAAGGATTGGGTGTAGAGTGCTTCATAAAGGGAGTAAAGCTCAAGCTCCAATACCTTGAAGGCATCCTTGGGTGTCCTATTGCGGAAGAATTTCCGGCTGGTAAGGCAATGTGGGGAGCTAAAACTCACCTTTGTGATGAAACACTTGAAGGTGTCATAGAGCAGAGCTGCAGACTCCAGCTTCGAGAGGCTATTCAACTTGTGGCCATCATTGAGCTCTAGAGCACTCAGTCTTTTAGTTTAGGAGGCAAACGACTGCGAATGATCTTCGGTGGCGTGTTTCTTTTCAGCATTTCCGAGGATGTGCCTAAGAGTTTGGCGGTCTCGTCATCAAACACCAGACTCGTTCCTTGTGGATCTTTGTTCAAGTTTTCATGAGTTTCTGAAAACAGCTACCACGAACACCAAGATGCTTGGAACTAATAGCTTCTCCGGGGATGATTTGACTAATATAAAAATTATTGCAAAGGAATTTGAAATTAGGGTGACTAAATGCTTGAGCCACAAGTAGTCACCCTCATGAGAAAGAGAAGTGATTGCATCCGCACCGCTTAGGTGCAGTAAGAGAAAAGGAGCCCAGAATGCTTCAAGTTCGGTGGCTGACTTGCCGCAAGCCGATCGGGTACGAGAGATAACCCCTAAACCATAGGTTGCTATCCAATCAGCGAAGGAGTATGCAATACCAATAACCCGGATTAACCACATATTTTTGGTGGTCTTTCTACGAGGTACAAACACCGTTAAGAAAACCTGTAGACTCAAACTCAGGGCCATGACGGCTCTGAGTTCCCAAATGTTCCATACTGCTTGGAGTATAGAAAAGATTGGCTTATCAGCCATTTTTCAATACTAAAAAATTTAGAGATGAACGGGAATGATATATATATATATTGCTAGTCTGGTTTGGTTTTCAAAAATCAAGATACTTGGGGATGTATACTGACTAGAAGAGCAACCAACACGCCAAATGGAATCTGGAGATCATAGAAAAAGAAACTAGATCAGCTATCTGCAGTCTAAAGAAAAAGGATATATTGATGGAATCACGTGTGTTGGGGTGCGTTGTTGGATTCATTAGCCAAATACAATTCAAGGGAGGTGATTACAGAATTATACTTTGACATGGTCCCTGCCTTTTTTATTGTGAGTTAATTATTCAAATAAGTTGTGTTTTCCGTGTTTGAAAAGAGGAGATGAAAAATTAAGAAACCACGGCAATCACACCGTAAATATAATGGAATGGAATCTAACAAAGAGGAGATTGGAAAAGTAACAAGGCAATGACACGGAAAATAGAATCTTACAAAGAGCTCGAGATGAAAAATAAACCACGGTAATCACATTGATAGTGGAATTTAACAAAATCCCTCTTGAGCACTAACTTTTAACTTTTTAACTTTAACTTTAACTTGCTACATTTGGCCTTGTTTTTATTATTTTTTTTCTCCTTCCAATGCTGGAATAGAACCAAAACCACAAGAAGAAGTCCTTGCCGTCATCTACAGCAAATTTGTTAAGTGCATTTTGCTGGTGTTGTTTAAATAATTTCATTGTGAGTAAGATGTTTCTTAGCTTGGCTTCTTTAAAACAACTCATAACAAAACACAGAAGAAATGGATATGTAAGGTTGTAGAATAATTGAGCTCATAAGCTTCATAAAATAAGTGAGGTTAAGTTATGGAGTCGGAGATATCAATGCTCGTTAACAATGCCATAACCTATAAACGGTACTGTGGCAGCTTGTTTCGTCGTAGACAAATCCTTGATCCTTACGGCAAATTAAAGTCCATGACGAAATTAATCGAATCCCCCAGCTGAAATCATCCGCTTCAGCATGCTTTCCAGATCTGATGGTATTAAAGTGTAAAGTAGTCACCTTATTTAAAATCTTAAACGGTTAGATTCATAAAAAATCTCAGTCTCAAGACAAAAACATCAATAAAAAATAAAGTGAATGAGTGTATCGTCCAAATCATTAGTTCGGTACTAAATGTTGCCTTTGTGCCGTCAATGTTCCATGCATAACTGATAGATCTATTAAGCAAACTATTACACGTACCCTAGCTTATGATGTATTTGAAATTCTTTTGTGAAAGCTCCATTTAATCAATAAACTACCTTCGCCTCCTTTTTTGTTTGTCAGCTACTCCAATTATTTACTTTACACTGATATATCTAGAAAAATGAAAAACCAATACTTATTTGATAAACATGATCAATAATCATGATTCTTTTGACACAAGAAAATGAATTTTCTAATACCAGATTTATGGATTTAAATAAAAAAAAATGGCGCAAGTAAATTGTATTTCAAAATAATTCAATTTGGACTTTTTGTTTGTCAACTGAGAAGATTATAGTCCTGACTAAAAAAATGTATTACAAGGAAAAGGGGCAAAAATATATGGCAGTGATTGGTATGTAGAAATGAGTTAGGAATAGAATGTGATTCCCAATTCTATTTTAATTCTCACGTTTGGTATGAGGGCATGAACTTGGGAATCCCATTCCCACATACATGGGAATAGCCATTCCTGACCAAATACATGAGAATGACTCATTCTCATGTGTTTGGGAATAGACTTGACTACTATACCCCTATTATATAACATAACTTTTATAAATAATAACAATAATAATAATAATAATAATAAAGAAAAAATATAATAATTATTATTATGAAAATAAAAATAAAATTAAAAATAAAATAAAAATAAAAACAAAAATAAAAATAAAAATAATACCAATAAATAATGATAATAATAATAATAATATATTATTATTATTTTTATTATCATTATTTATTGGTATTATTATTATTATTATTTATTATCTATTATTTTAATCTTATTATTATTATTATTATTTATTGTTGTTATTATTGTTATTATTATTATTATTATTTATGTTTATATTATTTACAGTTTTTTTTATATATTCTTATTTTTAATATTATAATAATAAAAGGGCAATCATGTCATACTATACAAGTCATTCATATTACTACCTTTCATTCCTAGAGCATACTAAACATGTCATTCTAATTCCCAAGTTCATTCCATTTTCAATTTTATTCCATTTCTTGACTCATTCCATTCCTACCCAAATTCATTCCAATGTACCAATCGCTACCTATATGAGTCCAAAAACCCCCAACATATACTTGAGGGCTAGCAACACATAAATACCTATACTAACAAATGGAAAACTATTTAAAAAGTTTGACTGACCCCAATATATAATGAGGGCCAAACATACATAGAGACTATTTATTGTGAATAAAAAATTTGACTGACCGATTAGTCAAACTTTTTAAAAATTTTCCCTAACAAATAAAATAACAAGTCCAAACACACCACAAAGCAAAACAATACAAGAAGGGCCCATTCCAACACCAACCATATCCCAAATCAAGCAGATCAAGAAACCCTAAACCTAAGAAGGAGCTGACGGGAACCAAGACCAATACACCACCAACTCATGGATATCCGTCGAAACCGCCAAAACAGCGGCCAACAGCCCATCACAGGTAAGCCACGGATACACGCATAACAAGGGTCAAGGGACACAAGAACGTGGATGGAGGCAGGATGGCAACGAGTCGGTTATCTGCGGTTTTTGATAAAATCAAAACTGAAACCGTTTAGCAAATCAAAAATCGAAAACTGAAAATCGAAACCGAAACCGACGGGTTTAAAAAATTCATATCCAAAATCGTAACCGATGGGTTTTTAAAAACCCGCGAATTACCGAAACCGAAACCGAAACCGATTACTTAAAAAAAAAATCAATTTAAATAGAAAAAAGTCCAAATTTATGAAAAAAATATTAATTTAAATGTAAAAAAATCTAAAAATACAATAAATCACAATCTATACATATTAAATAATAAAATTAAAAAAAATATATATACTACATCATTGCAAATATTTAATTCTAAAAAAATAAAAATGAGAAACTGTTCGTCGATCATACAATAAGACAATAAAATTATATTATATAAAAAAAATATATATATATTATTTTATTATATATATTATATACATGTTATAATATAATATAATATATATATATATATATATATATATATATAATAAAATACTAATCGGGTTTCAATTTTCGGTTTTTTTTAATATCAAAAACTAAAACCTATCGGTTTATCCGTCGGTTTTACTTTATAAAATCCAAAACCTAACGATTTCTCCATCGATTTTTATTATCGGTTTTTTATCGGGCGGTTATCCATCAGTTTCAGGTACAAGGGGTACCCGTTGCCATCCCTACGCGTCACTATTTTAAAAGGATAAAAAAAAAATTAATATGACTTCTCTGTGTGAAAATAAATAAGGAAATGTGGCACTATTAGATATTCTGCTTCTGATGTGACCCAAGAATGATGTTAATTAACAATGTGCAATTATTCATCCTCGGACCAAAGTACTAGAAAAATGGTTCTTCTTCTATGAGGCATGCGATAAATTTGTTACATGTACATAGATAAAAAGTGATTTAATTAGTTGATAAATATTAACCAATTGTCATAAGTGAAGACATTATAGTAATTTATTTAAAACTTTGAAAGACCAAATTAGTAAAAAGAAAAATTTTAGATATTATGGTATAACATATCTGCACGATATAAACTAATGTAAATTAATTTTATGGAATAATAACTTAACATGTGGTTGTGACAAATTTACCACATGCCCCGTAGAAGAATTTTCCCTAAAAAAAACTAGACTCAGATTGTGCTCACCAATTCTTTTTAATTCCATTCATTCTCTTTCGACATAGTTATTTATAAGAGACAAAAACTTTTTGGTTCTTTAGATTTTGGGAAAGAAATTTTTTGATATTTTAATTTTTTAAAAGTGATTATTTGGTCTATTTTAATATTGATTTTTTATGATTTTTCTATTTTACTTTTGGATTCATTCTTTCTCTCTTATATGACATTAAAAATACGTTTGAGATATCACCAAAAATCAGAAAAAATTACTAAAAAATTCACAAAAAAATACAATTTCTACAAAATGTCTTCAACATCATCATCCACCACAGTTAGAGAAAAAATAAACGGAACAATTATCAAGTTAAAAAATAAGAGATGTTATTGTGGATCAAAAACAACTATTCGCAAAAATAAGTTATAATTTTTGAACTTGATAACTGTTCGCGAACAGTTGCTTTTGACACACAATAACATTTCCCATTTTTGAACTTGATAACTCAAAATGGTCATACAAGAGATATCCCAAACGTGTCTTTAATCTCATTTTGTGAATTTTTTGGTAATTTTTAGTGTTTTTTTCTGATTTTTGGTAATATTCCAAACATGTCTTTAATGCCATGCAGGAGAGAGAAAATAATCCAAGGTGTCGAGGTTGAAAATCTCACAGTTGAATTTGGGAGCTGCTTTAGCCGAGCTGGACATCTAAGGTTCGCCTCCGAGATGCACTTTCTTGGTCGGCTATCGGACCTGCACAAGGAAAGTAAGGAAAAGGCGGGGTGACGACCTGAATTTTCCCCTCAAGCGTGCGAATGATTAGTATGCCCGAGCTGATAAAGTAGCTGAGAGTATTTAATAGCGAGATTCCCCCCTTAAATGAAGAGGGTGGAGCTCTATTTATACTAAGTTCGGGTCTGACAGCATTTAATGCGATGCAGCTTTATGTCCCATCAGTGCTTTATGTCCCATCGGAACAGCTGGAACTGAGGTCGGGGTTACGGGGTCGGGTCAGTCATCTGGGGTTGGACATTGGGCTGAGCGAACTGCTGATGGAGCGCGGATTGGCCCATTTATGATCAGAGGGTCGGCTCATTTAGCTCAGCTCGGGAACCCCTCGTCACAAGGGTAAAATAGAAAAATATAAAAAAAATTAATATTAAAATAGACCAAATTGTTACTTTTTAAAAATTGAGAGACCAAAAGATTCATTTCTTAAAATCTGAGGGGCCAAAAGATTTTTATCTCTTATTTAAAATAATCTGGTCAACTATTGGATTCCAAACAAATAATGTAAATTGTCCCTCTGTCACTATTAGACAAATCGAATATTCTGCACATAAATTGCTCCGCTAAACGCTCTAATTAATTTCTTGATAATATTTTTATCATGATCGGCCAAGTCGTAACACAGATCTAGTTGAACTACCAAGTCTAATGATTATGAACTGGCTGAAATATTTATTCCTCTATTCTTAGTATATATTACCTCTCCGCATGTGCTTATGGATCGATCAGTATGTAGAGATTTGACAAATTATCAGATATGTATTTTTTTTATTATTACAATCTGACTACCGTGTAAATATTTTTTGTTTTTATGAGTATGATATACATTCGGGTTTAGATTTTCTCGTAATAACTAATGTATTTTATAGTGACTATATAGGAGGTGAAATCTTACTAACCAATTCACATATACAAGATATAATATGTATATATATATATATATATATATATATATATATATATATATATATATATATATATATATATGCAATAGGTGTAATTCATATATCTACGTATGTATCACTATAATATTTTTACTCTTTTATAACACTCTAATTGAAAATTAAAAATTCATTATAAAAAATCTATTGAAATCATTGCAATAGGTGTCTTATATATATAATCAATGTATACCTACACATATAAACACAAATCTATATATGCACCTGTATAAGAGAAAAATTTACTTGTTCTAGTATTTTATATAGGTTTGTTTATATATGTGTAATTCATATATCTGTGTATATATCACTATAATATTTATACTCTTTTATAACACTCTAATTGAAAATAAAAAATTCATTATAAAAAATCTATTGAAATCATTGCAATAGATGTCTTATTGCAATAGATTTTTAACTGTTTTATATACAAAAACTTTTTGTTACGATTTTTAGTCTTTTTGCAATATTTTTAAATATTACAACAAATAAAAAATGTAATAGTGTTGTTGATATCTTGTTTTTTAGCTTTTGAAAGGTCTAAAATTCATTACGTTGTTGAATTTAAGATATTTAAAAATTATTTCTATAAGAGAAAAGCCTACTTATTCCAGTGTTTATATATATAGGTTTGTATTTATATGTGTAGTTCATATATATGTGTATATATCACAACTGTCACGACCCCATTTCTTTAATTGCTAAAACGGTCTCTGATACCACAACAACCTCCAAGACATCTATGGGATCGTGATGCCACCGGCTCAAGTAGATCACTCCACCTAAGACTGATATGGCACTTTACAATAGCCCGAGCTCTAATAACCATAAAACGTCAAAGCTCACTGAGTACATTTCAAAATTAGAATTCAAGCTGCAAAATTACATTAATTCAATAATACCTATTATACAAACTTCATCACTAATAATTAAGGCTACAACCATAATCCTAACCTATCGCTAGGCTAAGGCCGAAACATGACGTATCGTTACTTAACCCCTGCAAGATATAAAAGTAACAACCCTAATAGTCATAAACGTACCACAAGAAATTCAAAAGACTTTTGAAATTCTCCCATAACATCGGCCTTCAAGGATTACAACATCACCCTGGTACCTGTTACAATGCCTAGATCTACCTGCCAACATCCCAACCCTAGATCTACTAACTAAAATAGTCAACTTAGCTAGGTATCTAGTTAAACCAAAGAATATACAACATAATATTTGATCAATATACAAAACATCTCTTTATAACAAGAAGTACATCTTCACAGGTAAGCATATAGATCACATGAGCACGAATCAATCTCATCAAGTCAACTAGGCTTGTAGTCACATGAAAGCTTGCGTTGACTAATCTTCACCTGAAATTGTCAAAATAGGGGTGAGCTAGTCCTGCGTATAGCTCAGTGATGATGGAATAGGAAGGATTTTCACAAAGGTTTTATATCTTTTCGAAATCAATTTTGATAAAACGTGCCATGCATACAAGAATTTACAACGAGAATACAAGATATGCAATCGTGGTTCAATAACAATTAAATAACCAAACTCTTCCGAGATATCATTGGATCCCTGTACCGTAGGAGGATCGGTCCCTATCCCATAGGAGGATCAATCCCTATCCCGTAGGAGGATCAATGGGTCCTACCAAGAGCATGAATCAATAATTTGAGGGTCGAGATATACCGGCAAGCCATCACGGCCTGGAGGTCCCGTCACGTCCTCAATCAATAATGGTTGCAACCGATGCGCAATTACAATTCAAATTCACTTGCAATCAAGTATAAATGGAGGAGTTACCTCCGTCTCCGTCTAACAAGCGTTATGCTATTGTGGCGAGCGATAGGTATCAAGCAGTAGATAGTAGATAGCAAGTAATAACAATAGATATCAAGCAATTGCAGTTGGTAGCAAGCACTAGATAACAAGTAATAACACTAGAAATCAAATAGGTAACTTGTTAATCTATTAGATGTTAATAGATAACTTAATCACATACCAAATAACTAATGAAAACAATGAAACAATAAAGCATCACAGAGACATCCGAATGAGGGCAACCAGATGAGGCCTCGTCTGGCCCCTCGTCCGGTCAAAGGTATTAGCGTCGGATGAGGCCATCGGTTGAGGCCTCATCCGGCCCTTCTTAGGGGCACCAGACAAGGTAACCGGATGAGGTTCCATTCGGACCGTCGTCTGGTCCCCAAGGGTGCCATCAGATGAGGCTAAGCCTCGTCCGATGGTCTGAACTCTTCTTTACTTTGCATACAAACCTTCTTCCTACTATCATTCAAGAGATTTGTTAAATGTTGTTAGACAGCTCTGTTGCATATATTCACTATATATATCAAGCAATTTCTTCGAAACCTAGACCAAACTTTATAGAATAAACTCAAGTCAGCTTAACTCCTATTAACTCAATAAGCATATAATTATGTAAGCACTTAATCACAGCGTATGATCTTTTCAAAACTTTTAGAAAACATCCCTCACCTTCGTAGAAGCAATGAGAAGCAAGACAAGTAAGGAAATGCTAGAATGTTGCTTGAAAATGTCTGAAATCTCTCTTATTCTCTTCTGCTTTCATTATTCTATTTTATTTCTTAGCTCAGATGAATGTGTGTAATATGTGTGCTGACCGTGTGTTGTGTGTGTATTGTGTGTTTCAGTTAGGTAAGATATTTTGCTAAGTTATCCAAATGACTAGAATGCCCCTCAACTAAAAGCTATTTTCTTGCGTGTCATGTTTGCCCACTCTAATTGTTTTAGTTCTAACTTAATTATTCTTGTTGGCTATTATAAGTAACAGAGTCTAATTATCGTATACATTATCAAAAATAATCAAATTCACAAAATGAGATGAATACACATTAAACGATGTAAATGTACATTAATTAATATAAATGCATATCAAGTGATGCAAAATTATATGAAATGCTCATGAGCTCTTGTACAGGCTTCGCACGGGGTCTCACAACTACAATATTTTAGTTCTTTTGCAATACTCCAATTAAAAATTTTAAAAATCATTGCAATTGATGTCTTATTGCAATAGGATTTTAACTATTATATAAACTAAAACTTTTTGCGATGGTAATAGCCTTTTTTCAACAGTTATAAATATTTATAAATATTGTGACAAAAAAAAAAGTGATAGTGTATGTCGATATATTGTTATTAGCTTTAAAAAAAGTCTAGAATTTATCACGCCGTTGTGGAATTTAAGATATTTAAAATTATTTTTATTTGTTATTTAAAAAGTCTCATAGGAGTTGAAAAGAAAAAAAAAATATCACATAGATTTGAAAGAAAAAAGACATGTCACATAAACAAAATACTAACACTATTAGCTATCAGTTTTTAAAATAACTCTTTCTTCAAAGCTTGAGAAATTCTATAGAAGGTTTTCAAGTTCAGACCCTTAATTTTTTATTAGACCAAGTTAACTCTAAAATTGCCCTTTTCCCTAAAATAGCACATGTGCCAATCATTAAAGTTCTTAGACATCCTCTAAACTTGTGGTTTTTTAAATTTTCGGCGTCAGCCTCCTTGTAATTAATATAAAAAAAATTCTTAGACGGCTAATTGCCTTCCTCACGTTAAGCTGCAACAAGGACAACGCCTATAGAGAGAGAAGAGAGAGAACCCTGGAAAGTGCTCGTATTGCATCCCTTTAAAATATATATATAAAATTTGAATACTAAAATTTCGTCTCGAATTTTCGATAAGCTTACACCATTGACTTCATCAGGAATTAAAATACAATTCCAAAATCCTTTTTCTATCTTAGATCTCTTTGATGCATTCATGCTTATATGATTGAGATCTGCTCAATAAGTGAAATTTTCATTTGGTTTTCGTCTGCATCCAAACTATAAAAATCGCCTTCTCTATTTGGGGTACGGCAAAATTAAACTTTGTGAAAATATGGCCACTGCTATCACTGTTAACGTTCAAAGATTACGGAACAGTTGGGAACTCAGACTCATCATGATGCTGAGTATGAGTCTGCAGATTTCTTAATGCCGTTAGCATCTCGCAGAAAAACAAGCAAAAACATGTGGCTACTCTCGCTTATTAGCATCGCACACTCCTTGTCTGAGTGGATAGCAACATATGGTGTCGGGCTTATTTCTCGAAGTCAAAATAGGAACCCAAGTGATGCCGTAGCCAACGAACTTTTAGCATTCTGGGCTCCATTTTTCTTACTGCATCTCGGCGGTGCCGATACTTTTACTTCTCATTCCCTGAATGAGGGCAACTTGTGGCTGAAGCAGTCAGTCGCCTTAGTCGCATATGTGTTGGCAATAGTTTTCATATTTCTGAAGTACTCTTTCCCAAACAAGATATGGGTTCCAACATTTTTGCTTTTTCTGTCAGCAACTTTCAGAAACGCGCAACGGGTAGGTGCGTTATTACTTCGGAGACATGAAAATTTGAAAAGTACTTCAAGGGGAACGACTCCAAAGTTTGATGATCCTAAACGCTCGGAGCAATTCTGGCAAACGGTGAAAGAAATTATGCAGACAGAAACAACCCATCCACCTAATTTGCCTCCTATAGCTAAAAGAAGATCACTGATCAGTTCTCCATTATTGGAATTGCCAACAGATGTGAAGCTTGATAGATTCTCCATAGGTGTGTATGGAAATCTTCTCTACGACACCTTCAAGGGTTTCATCACGAAGATCACTTTCAGCTCTGAACATCGCCTTTTCAGCCGAGAATTCTTCATCAATAGGACAGCCATGGAAGCCTTCAAGTTATTAGAAATGCTGAGTCAGTGCATATATGAAGCTCTCTACACCCGTTATTTTGGTACATCACAAGGTGTTGTTCCCTTCTACAACATGTTTGCGGTCTTGGCTAGCTTCGTGACATTTGCTAGAGCAGAGAAACCATCTGAGTGGCGCAAATTCGACATTGTTCTTACTTACATTTTGCTCAGTGCTGGCCTTGCCCAAGAATTCATGTCCTATGCCAGAAGCATGGGTGCGGCCCAGTATTACCTACAAAACATTAAAATCGATTTCGATTTTCATTTCAAAACTCCAAATAATTCAAAGGGTAAAGACGATAAAAAACGAAGGTGGTCTGAATCTGTGTGCCAAATAAATTTTTTAGATTGGTGTCTCGGCCATCATTCTAAACAGGCTGTCTTGGTTCACAAAGTATCCTCTTTCTTCGGTCTTAAGGATGTCGTAGATATTCTCCGGCTCAACCTAATGGTTTCAATCAACCCAGTCACCGAAGATGTTAAAGATATAATATTTGACGAACTGAGGAGGAAATCTGTTGTTGCACAAAACAAAGAGACAGCTAGAAAAGTATGCTCACAAAGAGGTGATTGGGCTCTAATGCGAAGCTCACTCTACAGAGATCTTAAATGGAGTCTTCACGAACTCAACTATGGCGAAAGCCTTGTATTGTGGCACATTGCCACTGAATTCTGTTACATCGACAGTGAATTAAAGGGGAATGATGATGAAATTGAAAAGAGACGCACGTTTTGTAAGATCCTCTCAGACTATATGTTCTATTTATTCGCTTTGAAGCCTGAAACGATGGTTTCAGTATCAGGAGATTGGAAGACAGTATTTCATGATACCTGTGAACAAGCCAGAAGCTACTTTCTCACAAGATCAGTCACAAACCGGAGCGAAGCTTGTGAGCTGATCCGCTCATCATTTATTAACATGCCTGAAAGAAGGCCGCGAAACAAATCTGTGCTCGTTCGTGCTTGCGTGCTGGCCAATCAGCTTCAAAGTTTGCAGGGCAATCAATGGAAGGTAATGAGCCAGGTGTGGGTGGACTTGTTGGCTTTTGCTGCATTCCATTGTGAAGCAGATATCCATGCGCAGCAACCAAGCCAAGGTGGAGAGCTGCTTACATTGGTTTGGTTATTGATTAATCATTTAGGTTTTGGCAAACAGGTCATGGAAGAAGATGCTTCAACTGGATAGTTTACATAAAGTGTCGCCTAGAATTTGCGTCCTATATTTTCTAGTAAAGAATGCTATATTCCACGCTATATTTGGGTTTGAGTGCTATTCCAATGTCTAATATGCAGGCAAATTAGAGTGCATTTGGTGCGTATTCAGTTTGAGTGTTATATTGATGTCTAATCTGTTTGTTTATACGTTCATCTCGAGTGTTATTGTGATGTCTAATATATATGCAGGCAAATTAGATTGCATTTTGCTAGTGTATATGTTCATTTTGAGTGTTATTATGAGGGAAAATTTCATATTTAGTCCCTATTATTTGTAAAGTATCTTAATTTAGTCTTTATTATTTAAAATGTCTCAACTTAGTCCTTCTTGTTTCTCTAAAAGTTTTAATTTTATCCCTATTGTTTAAAATTTTTAATTTCGTTTTTATTATTTTCCAAAATGTTTCAATTTCGTCTCTATTGTTTTTAAAAAGTTTCAAATTCATCCCTGTTGTTTCTCAAAAAAATTTAATTTAGTCCTTAGATAATAAGAACGAATTTGAAACTTTAAGAAAACAATAAGGACAAAAACTTTTTAAAAATAATAGGGACGAAGTTGAAACTTTTTAAAAAATAATAGGGACTAAATTGAGACATATTAAATAATAAGGATAAAATTAAAATTTTTGGTAAAACAATAAGGACTAAATTAAAATATTTAAAATAATAAAGACTAAACTAAAACACTTTAGACTAAATGTGAAATTTTCCCTTATTATGATGTTTATGCTTTCATTTTTCTTTCTAAGCAAAAATGTGATTATGTGTTTGTTCAAAGTCAACGATTCTCAAGCAGGTAAGAGTACTGCTAATGTTCTATATCTTACACATTACCGAAATCATTGCGGCAATATACATTACAACACATAACTTAGCACTAATATAATAATTGTCAATACAACATATTACAAGGCTAGAGCACCAAAATACTTCATACACAAATTACAACATATTATACCGCTAATGCACCAAATACAAGTTAGGTTCACAAAATTTGTCAATACAACAACTACATAATTACATTGGTGCACAACACAAAATAAGCTACGCCAATATTCAACATCTACCACTATTCATCATTATCTTGATCAGTAACAACACGCACATACCCATCAACAAGAAGCACTTCTTCTTTGTCTTTCTTTGAACTTCACGTAATCATGCAATTCATCATCTCTCTTATTCAATGACCGTAGTAAACCGGGTATTACATGTTTACTACGATCGTACACTGGAGGATCAACCCAAGAACCCATAGTCTTTACCGTCACCATAAGCTTCACATCCAATGAACCTTCACCCCGGGTTGGAAACAGTCCAAGAGGTGGTGATTTTGCCTTGCTTTCCACCGTAACATTGTGCTTCCATAGCGAAAGCAATCGTGGCTATGGGGAGGTCTACATATGAAGGTCGCGGCTATGAAGTATCTTGGGTATAGAGGTTGCAGCTATAGAGTGAAATGTCAATGGAGGTTTTGGTTATGAAGGTCGAAGTTATCGAGGCAATGGAGGTCGTGGCTATAGAGGTCGCAACCACGGAGATGGCAGATATTAAGATGGCGTCTTTGGAGATAACGGCTATAGAGATGGCAAATATGGATGTGGCGGCTTTGAGGAAATTGGGGTAGGAAAATTAGGGATTAGGGATGTGGGATGTGGGATGTGGGTTTACGAATTGGAAAAGAATCTGGGGAAGAAGATCGGGCTATGGAGTGAAATAGAAAGGGAAACAAAATTTTGACAATTTTGCCCTTTCGACTCTAATTAATTTTCGATCACGTCAATGCATGTGAGTTTAACGTTAAAGTTTTGACAAAAACTCACTAAGGGACTACCAGAGGCACAAAAATAAAAGATAAAGTACCAAATGATGTTACTTTAAAAGATAAGGGACCAAGTAAACAAATTCTTTGATGGCCAACCTTCTAAGGCGTTCTCCCCTTCGAGGGATATTCGGCAAGGAGACCCTCTTTCCCCTGATCTTTTTATCCTCTGTATTGAACGTCTCTCTCAACTTGATCTCTTAGGCAGTTCATAGAAAAGTTTGGAAACCGAGTTTACTGAGTAAAAATGGTCCTCCATTATCTCACTTATTCTTTGCTGATGACCTTTTGTTTTTTGCAGAGGCCACTGTGGATCAAATGAGAATCTTTCAGGGTATCCTCACTCAATTTTGTGAGGAATCTGGACAAATTGTGAATGCGGCAAAATCCTTTATCTTTTTCTCGAAAAACATGAATCCAGTTCTTGCTAAAGAGTTGAGCGACATGAGTCGTTTTTCTATTACGAATGATTTAGGATCTTACTTGGGCACTCCTATGCTTCATTCTAGAGTTTGTCGGGGTACCTACAAGCATATCATCACTAAAATCTAAGCTAAACTGTCTGGATGGAAGAAGCATGTTCTTTCCTTTGCAGGTCGTATTACTCTTGCTAAGTCGGTTTTTGTTGCTCTACCTGTGTACACGATGAATACAGCTGGTACCCTAACTTGTTAGAAAATCGACAAAATTCAACGCAATTTCATTTGGGGGCTCGATGGCTGAAAAAAGAAAAATTCATTGGATTATGTAAGAAAACTGTTACCCAAAGGCTGCAGATGGGTTTGGCCTTTGCCCTACTAAACTGGTTAATGAAGTAATACTTCCAAAACTTGGGTGAAATTTTTTGAATGAACCCCATCTCCTTTGGGTCTCTTTTTTGAAAGCTAAATATTTTTATAATAATTTACTCCACTACAATGTGAAGAACACTGATTCAGTAATAATACAAAATATCCTGAAGGGGCGTGACCTTCTTCATAGTGGTCTTCGATGGGTTTCTTGCAATGATAATTTGATCCACTTTTGGACTGATCATTGGGTAGGTAATGATTCTCTTGTTGATGTTGTTGTGTCTCCTATCCCTCGAGAACAATTGGATCTTCTTATTAGTCATTTTGTGAGAGAGGATAGTTCATGGGACTGGATTGGTTTTCATGAGCTACTTCCTCTATCCTATATCCTTCAGATTGCAAACCATCATATCCGGATGGATACTCCAGTAGAAGATTTTGTTTGTTGGTCTCTTAATACGAGTGGGGTATTCTCTGTTGCCACGACTTTTCGACATGACTCTTTGATGATTGATATGACTGGAATTAAGTGGGAAGCGATTTGGAAACTAAAATGCCCTCAATGTATTAGAGTTTTACTCAAGCAAGCAGCACATTGGCGTCTTGCTTGTGGTTCTCAATTATCTCGTAGAAGGATTATTGACAATACGGCTTGTCAAATTTGTGGTGTAGCAGTTAAAGATGTTGATCATATCTTCATATCTTGCCCGCAGGTGAAACAGGTCTGGAAGTGACTAATCCCTCAACAAAATCATCGGATGTTTTTCCAGTCAAATTGGTATGATTGGTGGAATGGTAATACCAAAAGCTCAGTACTTTGGTGGGCCTAAATTGGTGTATCGTCTTTGGAACTACAATTTGGCTTATCTGGAAGTGGCGCAACGATACACTTTTCGAAGATAGAGAATTTATGACCAACAATGATATGGAGACTTTGACTTTTAAGTAGCATGGGATAATATTGTTGCTTGGAATACTCATGGTATTTCTAACTCCTACTATAGACGTGTTATTGATGTTGGTTGGGAAAGGTCAGGTTGTGATTACAAATTAAATACTGATAGTTGTGCCAAAGGTAATCCTGGTATTGCAAGGGTGGGAGGAATCATTCGCAATACGAATGGTGAGTGAATCGCTGGCTTTGCAACTAACTTGGGGGTAACAATGAGCTATCAAGCTGAATTGCTCACCTTATTAGACATAGTTAAATTGGTTGAGAGTTTACAGATTGACGAACTCCATATAGAGACTAATTCTTCCATTGTGTGTAATTTATTAAAGGGTAACTCGTATCTATTTAGTCCCCTGTGTCCTTTAATCGAACACTGCAAGTGGATAGTTTCACGCCACAATAATTATAAGCTGACCCATAATTTTCATGAATCTAATAGATGTGCTGACGCTTTGGCAAACTTGGGGTTACAACAACAGTTAAAAGCATCTCAAATTGACAACCTTCCAAGATCTGTGTTATTATTAATGGAAAAAGATATT
This sequence comes from Ehretia macrophylla, assembly GCA_037974665.1. Classification (NCBI taxonomy): domain Eukaryota; kingdom Viridiplantae; phylum Streptophyta; class Magnoliopsida; order Boraginales; family Ehretiaceae; genus Ehretia; species Ehretia macrophylla. The sequence goes on from CM075776.1 coordinate 78,940,025, forward strand.
AGAGATGAAACATCTCCTCGTTTTGTTTAATCCTCCCGACTTTCGCCTCCCTTGAAGCAAAAAAAAAAAAAAAAAGTATCTTGTTAAACTATTGTTCTTTAGTGGAAGTTTCCTCTTGAAGCATGATGTCCCTCTCCTTCCAAATAAATATATAGTTGCATTGAAAAGGGAGCGTAATTGTAACAAATTGGAATATTTCCTTCCCGCAACTGTTGAATAAGTCAATTAGTCAGTTCTTAAGCTAATAACATCAAATCTAGAAATTGCATTGTCACACCTCAACTCGACCCCACTTATAATCAGTCAGGACGCAATAGAATTTAGGCAGTATAACGATTGTAACACGGACATCAGGGCTCTAATCCAACCATTAATAACTCCATACACCCAACTCCAAAGATCAACAACTCCATACACCCAACTCCAAAGATCAACAACTACATACATTAACAACCATTTCCATATATTAAACAACCATCCATAAGTTATACACCTCCGTTCCAACATCAATCATAAGCCAAACAATACACATGCATAATATATATTCAGCTCAATCAGCAACCTATTCAAGTTCCAAAAGTAAGACAACTCAACTAGCATAATACTTCACCAATGTGAAACCCCACTTTTCATCTTAACCACGATTTGCATGTCTTTGCCTCAAATTGCTTGATTTGACCTGTTTATGTGTTATATGAATTAGAATATGCTAAATATGTGATTTTTATACCTAATACATGCTATATGTGCATTCATGAAATTTTTATCAAAATCGGCACTAGAAATTTTATCGACGATTTTTGTGAATAGTATTTTGAACACCTGTCGGCTAAAATTTTTACATGGGTGTTTTAAACATCTTAAAACGTAGTCCTCCATTATTAATAGACTCAAATTTGAATAAAAATTATTTATAAAACTGATTAGTAATTTAAATAGATTTTACGGGCAAAAAAACACGTTTTTAAGCTAAAATAGTGATTTTTGCTCAAAACGATTCTTGCGTTGACTTTTATTGACCTAGTATATATTAAATACAAATTATATTTCATTTTAAATGTTTATAAAAAGGCACAATTGAAAAATTCATTTAAAAGACACTTGAAAACAAATAATATAACTTTTCATCTTCTTTTGTAAAAATCGAGTTTTTACCCGAGTCGGGTGTAAATGTAGGCATGTGGAACTCCTTGTCAACTAAAAATATGCAACTTAAAATAGTCTAGGAGTTAATTTCATGTTGGTGAGCAAAATAGTCAAGAAATAGAATTAAAAGACTAGAAAACAATTAAAAGACCAAAAAATACTAACTTTGACCAATTCTTTTTGTATTGACTTATTACTTAACTTAATATATACTCAAATATCAGCCAAAACACCACAAAAACACATCAAAAACCATGGCTCCATGAGGGAGAAGAAAAAAGCCATTTGCAAGGTTTTTCAAAGAATGCGAATTGGCCTATCATCATAAGTCAGATTCTCACGAAGCTGTAACGACTCTGGCTCTAGAATATGAGAAGGATCCGGATTATACTTCCGTAAATTAGACACGTGAAAGACATAGTGAACATTAGAGAAATTCTCTGGTAAAGCCAACCAATATGTTAACTTACCAACCCTGCCAGTAATCTCAAACGGCCCTGCAAATCTCGGACTCAGCTTACCACCTTTACCATAACGAGCAAACCCCTTTCGAGGAGATAATTTCAAGAAAACCCGATCCCCGACTGCAAACTCCAAATCCCGATGACGCTTATCAGCATAACTCTTGTATCTGCTCTGCGTTGTAAGCATTCTCTGCCTGATCAACTGAATATTCTCAATCTTTTCTAGAAGCTCTGGCATGATAGTCAGATCAATAGTCTTCATCTCCCCTACTTCACCCTAATACAAAGGTGATCGGTACTTACGGCCGTAGAGAGCTGCAAAAGGTGCCATTCTAATAGTCGCTTGATAACTATTGTTATAGGCAAACTCGACAAGTGGTAGATGTTTCTCCCAGTTCTTCCCAAAGTCCAGAACACAAGCCCTGAGCATATCTTCCAGAATTTGAATAGTCCTCTCAGATTGACCGTCGGTCTATGGATGATACGCGGTGCTGAAGTTTAACTGAGTACCCAAAGTCTCCTGAAGTTTCTCCCATAAATAAGAAGTAAATCGAGGATCTCGATCTGAGACAATACTAGATGGAATCCCATGAAGTCTAACAATTTGATCCACATAAATATCTGCCAACTTTGTAACCTTATCGAAATAAAATGAGCTGTCTTCGTCAAACGGTCAACAATAACCCAAACTGCGTCGTTACCTCTCGGTGTTCTAGGTAAACTAGAGACGAAGTCCATCGTAATATGCTCCCATTTCCACTGTGGTATTGCCAACAGCTGAAGTAACCCTGCAGGTCGTTGATGTTCGGCCTTCACTCGCTGAAAAGTCATAACATCTAGATACAAACTGAGCAACTTCCCTTTTCATGTTATTCTCCCAATAATGTTGCTTCAAATCCCGATACATCTTGTTTCCACCGGGATGAATGGTGTACTTAGAATTATGCGCCTCCTCTAGAATACCTCGCCTTAAACCCGGTTCATCGGGAACACAAACCCTATTTTGAAACCGAAGAATACCATCCTCATGTAATTTGAAATCAAACTGATCATCCGTGATCTGATCCTTAATCTTCAGAAGTTTTGGATCAAGTTGCTGAGCTTCTCTGATCTGAGACAGTAATAAAGGTTGAATACGGAGATGTGAACACATCACCCCAACCTGTGTCAACTCCGATCTCCAATAAGTGAATTCCTCAAGAACCTCCTACTTCTTGACAGCCAAACAAGAAATATTCGCCTTACAGCTAAGAGCGTCTGCCACAACATTTGCCTTCCCAGGCAGATAACTGATAGAACAATTATAATCTCCTAGAAGTTTCATCCATCTCCATTAACGCATATTCAACTCCTTCTGTGAAAACAAGTACTTAAGACTCTTATGATCAGTGAAAATCTCGAACTTACTGCCCTACAGATAATGACACCACTTTTTTAGTGCGAATACAACTGCTGCTAACTCAAGATCATGAGTTAGATAATTCACCTCATATGGTTTCAATTTTCTAGAAGCATAGGCAATAACCCTACCATTATGCATAAGTATACAACCCCAACCAACCTTGGATGCATCACTATAGATAACCATATTATCGGTCCCCTCTGCTAGAGCAAGTACTAGAGCGCTAGTCAATCTTTTTTTCAACTTCTGAAACCCACTCTCACATTTCTCATCCCAAACAAAGCTGGTCCGTTTTTGAGTTAACTTAGAAAGTGGCCCTGCAATCTTAGAAAAATCCTTTACAAACCTACAGTAATAACTCGCCAAGCCAAGGAAGCTACGAACCTCCGAAACATTCTTCGGCCATTTCTAAGACATCATCACTTCAATATTAGTGGGATCTACAGAAATACCGCTCTGTGTGATCACATGACCGAGAAAAGATATACGTTGCAGCCAAAATTTGCATTTGCTGAACTTTGCAAACAACTGATGCTCCCGCAGTTTCTGTAAGACAAGCCATACATGTTGCTCGTGCTCCAATTCAGACTTAGAATAAACTAAGATATCATCAATAAAGATTACCACGAATTGGTCCAAATACGGCTAAAAAACCCGATGCATAAGGTCCATAAATGATGCCGGCGCATTAGTTAATCCAAAGGGCATAACAACAAACTCATAATACCCGTACCGAGTCCTGAAAGCAGACTTCGGAACATCCTCCGTACGAATCCGAAGCTGATAATACCCCTGCCTCAAGTCAAACTTAGAGTAGACTTTGACTTCCTAAAGTTGATCAAACAACTCGTCAATCAGTGGCAAATGATACTTATTCTTGATGGTCACCTGATTCAAACCACGATAGTCGATACACAATCTCAAGGTACCATCCTTCTTCTTCACAAATAAAACAGGTGCTCCCCATGGTGAAGAACTCTGTTGAATGAAACCCTTCTCTAATAACTCATGCAGCTGAGTTTTCAGTTCCTTAAGCTCAGCTGGTACCATCCAGTATGCTGATTTAGAAATAGGTTGAGTACCGGGAATAAGATTGATCACAAACTCCACATCTCTATCTGGCGGTAACCCTGGCAACTCCTCGGGAAATACATTGGGATATTCCCGAATAATAGGAACTTCCTTTAGCTTCAGCTTATCAGATGACTTGTTGATCAAATAACCTAAACACCCCTTACTCACTAGCTTAACAGCTTTAGTTGATGAGATAATAAAACTTGCCTTAGCAACCCGATTCCCTGCTACCTCAACCACTGGCTGATCTGGCAAACGAAATCGTACTACCTTTGTTCTATAGTTTAGCTGAGCATCATACTTAGAAAGCCAGTCCATACCCAAGATAACATCATACCCCCGGATAGAAAATAAAATAAGGTCCGAAGGAAAATCCTGACCTTTAACATGTATTTTACAGTCTTTACAAACTAAGCCAGTCACATACTTATCAGTTAAAGAAGTACTAATCTCAACCACATAAGGAAATCTTTCAGGTTGCATGTTAACACGTTGCACACAAGTAGGCGTAATGAAAGATTGCGTAGCACCAGAATCAATCAACAGTTTAACAAGTTGATTGAGTATAAGGAAGTTACCTTCCACAACTGCCGTATCCTCAAGTGCCTCCTCCAAATCAATTGTGTAGGCCCAAGCCTGAACCCGTTGTTGCTGAGGTGCACCACCGGTAGGTCGGCCCTGATAACCCTGGGTCGCTGCCCGACCCTCAGTCCTCTGATATCTAGGGTAATCCTTCACCCTATGCTGATTGCTCCCGCAACCCAAACACGTTCCTGCTTTCACCCTGCAGTCGGCCTCCACATGGCCCTGACGCTTGCAGTAAGTACACTGCAGTGATAAAGCATTGCCACTGCCCCTAGAAGAACCAGAAGCCGAGAAAGCAGCTATACCAGCCTACTACTGAGGTTTCACAACACTGGGCCTATATTGACCCTAAGACTGGGCCAGCCTGTACTGTGACTGAGCTTGATAAGACCCCTGCTGAAACTGAGGCCGATAGTAACCCTGCTGACCCTGCGGTCTGAAAGGACCCTGCTGCACCGAAGGCCTATAACCACCCTGCTGTACCGAAGGTCTATACATACCCTGCTGGCCCTGCGGCTGAAATGGCCTCTTGCTAGGCTGACTAGGTCTGATTGTTTCCCTTTCCTCTTTTCCAGTCTGGATGCCGCATCAAAAGCCTTAGAGAATATATCATACTGATTCAGGGCCATCGCATCCTGAATCTCTGACTTCAAACCCAACATAAACCTTCGGGTCTTGCGTTCCTCATCTACTACAAATTCTGGTGCATACCGGGACAGTCTAGTAAAAGTGGCCTCATACTGAGCCACCGTAGCATCTCCCTGAACCAAGGAAGGTATCCCAAACATACGGAGTACCTCTTGCCTCCCAACTGACTCTCACTGTACGCCACCATTCCTCTGCCTTATCATCAAACAAGTAAATGACATAAGTGATTTTCCTCTCATCAGTATAGTCTAGAGGATCGACTATCTTCTCTATCTTATTAATCCACGCTTCCGCCTTCCTATCATCTGGCTCTCCATGAAATCTCGGCGGATCATACCCCAAGAATTCCTTCAGCGTACCACGCCCGTGGTAACCAACCTAAACATTCAACAACTGAGTCTGTAATGTCTGTGCTTGGGCAGCCTGCCCTGCTAGTATATGTACTTGCCCTGCCATAATCTCTGTCATCATATCCATGGCTACACCAAAATGGTCATCTCCCCTATCTCGGCCCGATGCCACATTATCCGGTGCCTCGTCAACTACCTCAGGTTCTTGGTCTACTAGCCATTCTACTAATCAAAGAGTTATCAAAGGTTATAGCACATAGACAAGCTATAGACAATTATTAGCACATAAACAAAAACTCACATAAAACACATAAATCACTTAAGTATCAATCACATAAACAAATTGATCACATAATCACATAGTCACTAAATCACATAATCACTTAATCACTTAATCATATTAATACATATTTCACTTATCTTTCACTTCATACATACTTTCATGCTAAGACCATTACCCATACTCTGAGAATACCCCAGCTGACAACTAAACATTAGCTTTGATACCACTTAATGTAATGCCCCAACTCGACCCCTCCTACAATTAGTCAGGACACAATGAAATTTTGACAGTATAACGACAGTAATTAGGACACCGAGACTCCAAACCAACCTCTTCGAAACTCATACATCCAACTCCACAATAACTCAACAATTAACAACACAACCACAATATACCATAAACATTCTTTACTATTGCATCCATAGGTTATACTACTCCGTTCTAACATCATACATTTACTATATAATATACATTCCCAAAATAGATTATAACCAATCTAGTAGCCTAATCACATTCTAAAACAAGACCACTAAACTTGCAACTTTTAATCCATTATCTTTACACCATCTTATAAATCATAAACTTCTAAATAAATACAAATCAACTAGTTTTAATATACAAAATAACAAAAAGTACAACATCAGATATCAAGGACAAGATTCTGGCACATAAGACCCATCCACATATGGCACATTATCCTTTTCTGGAGGCACGTACCCGTAATCTGGATCGGTAACACCTGTATGCATGCAATAATTGAGAGTGAACTTATATAAAACAAGCCCAGTGAGGATTCGATAGATCTCTAACAGTATTAACTATACTCCTTGAAAATCATCATTTGAGCAGTAAACACACAATAATCAACAATAACAATATAAGCACATTAACTATAATGACCAATCAATAAAGGATACTCTAGTTGGTGTAGCTCCAAATGTCATCACGATCTCAACCGTTCTTCTTGTAACTCTCCATTACTCACGCACCTGAGGTACCTCTCTAGCCCCTCCATCCTTGACACCTCTGTCATGCAAGCTGGGGGTAGGCATTGAGAGTCATGCCGGTTTCAACCTGACAGCTCGACGCTGCCCGAGAGGTGGCACATACATACCAAGACTCATGACAATAATAATAATTATTCAAATCTCAGGAGGATAACCTTTCACGTTGACTATTTTCCGGTTCATCAATAATCAATTATCACAGGAGAACAACAAAGTAAGTTGCCTATCTCCCGGTTCAACAATAATCAATCAATAATCATCATTTCAACAACATAACAACAACTAATCAAATAAACAACAAACAACTAAGTTAGATGACAAAGTAGGCCATCCAACTTAACATGCAATAACCACACAACCAAACCCTAATCTAACCATCAACAACACACAATTCAATCACTCAAACACCACCCAAATATCCAAAGGCATAATTCAAGATTTTAAAGAAAGACAACCCAAACTTCTAAAAGTCATAACTTACATTCTACTAATCTGATAACCTCCAAACTAGTTTCTAACACTCACCTACTCAATCAACAACATTCACCCCCTCGGAACCCAACCATAAACCATCCACATCAAGCCTAACAACCCTAAAACCCTAATGCATCAAGGCTGAAATTTCCAGACTTTCACACCGACATCGTAATTAAAATTTCGGCATTACAACATTACTACCACGTATTTAACAAACTTTTAGAAACTAACAACAAACAATTCCAACAACCACAACAACATTTATTCAACAAATAGCCAACAACTCAGTTTTTAATACCCGAAAATAGAAATGCATACTACAATGGTTCAAAACTGATATAAACGCAAATAATCAATCCATAGCATCTACTGAGCAATAATATAACATCAATTCAACATTCTAACGGTTCAAAATTCAATTATATGCAAAAACATAAAAATAATATTTTGAGATCTAGAATTTTTCTCTCACCTTTGATGTTTTATGAAGCTAGAAAGATGTGCAAATGATGCCCAACAAGTAGAATCAAGCCTTGGATAATGATGTTTGGACTTCAAATGAGTTTTCTATTGAAAATTTGCTTTGAAAAATGTTGAAAAAGCTCTCAAGAAAAGCTATGGATTTTCGGCCCTTTATGTGTGTGCAAGAGTGTGTTTGCTTTGTTTTTAATGTGTGTTGATGATATATTAAGCAAAGGCCAAACAAATAAAAGAAAGTCAAAGTTGTCACTTAGTTATTTTAGTGTTTTCTTGTCTTTTAATTTTATTTTAGACTATTTCTTGCTCAAAACATTAATTTGACACTTAGACTATTCTAAGTAGTTTCTTTTTAGGTGACAAGAGTTTTCTCATGCAAAGACTTTCACCTGACTCGGCTAAAAACGTAATTTTTGCAAAAGCAAGTGTAAAAATCTTTAAAATTCCAAAGCCGATTCAAAATCCATTTTAATCAAACACAGGTCTATTAATATCCGAGAACTAGGTTTTAAAACGTTTAAAATACCCCTGTAAAAATTTTAGGGGACATGTATTCAAAATACTATTCACAAAAATCGTCGATAAAATTTCTGATGACGATTTTGATGTAAATTTCATAAATGCACACATAACATGTATTAGGAATATAAATAACATATTTAGCACATTCTAACTCATATAACACATAAACAGGTCAAATCACGCAAATCGAGGCAAAAACATGCAAATTGAGATAAAGATAAAATATGGGGTCTTACAACTATGGTTGTTAGAAAATCATGGCAGAACTGTGGAAATGTAGTTGACGCAAATTCGTGACAAACAGTTCGTGGTAAAATCGTTACAAGGTTTTCGTCGATATTTCGTGGTCGAATGTTGTCTCAAATGTTTCATCGCAAATTCATCCCAAACTGTTTTCATCACAAAATAGTGGCAATTGTCAAATTATTTTCATCACAAAAGCGTTGCTATATTTCATTCCATTTGTCACAAATTCGTGGCTAGATTTTATTTCGTTTGTCAAAAATTTGTAGCAATTGTTAAATTGTTATTCGTCACAGATTCATGGAAATTTTCAAATCCACTATTCTAATATTACTTGTAATATCATTTTGTTTGTCCTGCTAAATTACAAAATAACATTGATAATTGAATCTCAAGCAATTTCTGAAAGCACCCCCATAATTAAATCTCATATAATTACACAACCTACACATCCATTCAAATGAACACAATTCCACACCAAAGTAGTTAAGTATACATAATAACCACAATTCAAAAAATTTACCTTTATCAAACATACATTCTAAAAGAAATACTAAATGTACATCAATCATAACATTATCTAACTTGTTTGTCCTGCTATGATAAGCCCCAAAAGAGAATTTGTATGCAAAAAAGTTTTCAACATTCTCCATTGTAGTACGTCATCCTTGTATGGAAGAGAATTCAAAGCCTACTTCGGCTTAGTTAAATTTTATTGATTCAATTAAAGATGTTGGGCCCTATTGGAAATGTTTTGCCAAATGACGAATCTCATTTCTCTAAGCAAGAAACTAGTGAAAGAAAATGAAATGAAAAGATATAGCATGAACTGATAATGGAGTAGGAAAAAAGTAAGAGGTAAGAAATAGAAAATAACAAAAAGAAAAAGACAAGTATACAAAAGGAAAAGGGATATCTGCATGTACTTTTCTACACCTTACGTGATGCTCATTTATATTTAACGAGGGCAGAGTCATCGTTTTGTAAACTACATAGTTAACTCTCTAAATTCATGAGATCTTTACATTTTTCAGTTTTCTATTATCATCTTTAGCCAACCTACTAACTATAGATAGAACATTACACACAATATAATTTCAACAAATTTGATCAAGTTAGTGATAGCTCCAAACCAACTACCAAATGACCAAGCTCATTTCTCTAAGCAAGAAACTAGTGAAAGAAAATGAAAGGAAAAGATATAGCATGAACTGATAAAGGAATAGAAAAACAAGTAAGAGGTAAGAAATAGAAACTAACAAAAAGAAAAAGACAAGTGTACAAAAGGAAAAGGGATATCTGCATGCACTTTTTCTAATGAAAGGTCAACAAACAAGCATAGAGTCCAACTATCAAAAGACTTGCAAGATTTTGGTACCTTGTGTAGGAATTCTATTCATGTTTACTTACTAGCCAAAAACATCCAATTAACAATCAACAAACCAACATTCTTCAACCTAGTAATTTTTACTGTCTAGCAAGTACACAAGATAAAAGATTACATATACAACTTCAAGTTAAAAGAAACATTTTACTAGCCAATACTAATAGTCCACCACTAGCACTTAGAAAAGAAATGTATTCTCAACCAATAGAAACGGTATCTATAACTACTTAATAACTAATATGCAACACTAACTAAATGACCATATTACAAGTTAAGATTCTAACATAACACCAGTAGGATCTACTTACTAATCATATTTAACATGTAGTAAACAACTATTAACTTGCAAATAGCTTTATATGTAAGTTTAAATTTAACGAGGGAACATATTCTCATTCATTATAGTTAAGCATTCTTTCTCATATAGGCACATACTATACTTTAGCTACAGTCACTCATTTTTATTCAAAGGACTAAACATTCCATTTAATTACTCAATTCAAACAAGGACATAACTAGAAAATGAATTATAAACCATTATAACAAAGTCATAAGTCATATCTTAGCAACTAGGCTTCTAAATTCATCTCCAATAAACATCAACTTCCAACTCTTTATAAATTATGAACTTGTATTAAATCTTTAGGCTTCCTCACATTTCAATGGCTAAAAGAGAGTTAGCAACTTGTCTATCAAATAATTCATTTGCAACAATAAACCAATTCTAACCTCAACTAGCCAAACTAACAATCCACTACATCTACTTTTAAATTAGAATACAAGGCTTGTATCAAATCAATAGTTCATTCAAAATTAACTAGTGAAAACGAACACATGACTGAACATTTCATATTACATTTACACAGAATTTAGGGACAAGAGGGAGAGGTGAAGAGCCATGGCAGCTGCAAGTCTAGTTACTAGGTCATAAACGACCTAGAATTCAATTATAGAAATCTGTCCAGTTCCCACCTACTCATATGCCTCTTGGAAATCATCCAAAAACGAATACCTAGAGCTGAAATTCGGCCAAGCCTTAGAAATACACTTTTGTTCTACTAGGACTCTACTACAACATATCCAAAATTCAGCTCATTTCGTCAACGTTTTCTAGGTAAAATTGGTTCTGCAACTCAAACACGAAAATCTGTCTAACTTTCCAGATTTTACATAAATCATGATTTTTGCAATTATTTCATTATAAACACAAATTTTTAAGGCTCTACTACACATGAATCATCACCTATACTCATATACAACATATAACATGAAACTCTACATGTAAAACAAAGAAATTTAACACATAACATGTTATGTACTCAATCTTAGATATGTAGCACATATAACACATGTATGGCCTATTTCCCTCCATATAACTCATATATACACAATATTCATGCATGCAAAGCTTTAAAATAAAGTTTGAAAATCATTCTCACCTTATTCATGAAGAATCATGCAAGAAAATGCCTAGATTAAACTTATTTCTCTTTCTTTTTCTTCCTCTTTCCTTCTTTCCCTCCTTTCTTTTCTCCCTTTTCTTCTTTTTCTTGGTCGTGCTTCACTCTTCTTCCCTCTCTTCTTTTCCCCATAGCCGAATTCTTCTCTCCCTTCTTTTTTCTTTTAACCGATTCTTATGACTTTATCAAGAAACTTCTCAAGCCTTCTACTTTTATTATTTACTTGATGGGATTTTAAATCTAATGGGTTTGGGTTGGGCTTGTTTTTGGGTTAAGTTAAGTTAATTTAGATGATAGGTTAATTACATTCCAAGCCCAAATGCGTTATAGCTAACCAAAGTCCAATAACAAGGTCTATTAGATTACTATTCATATGATAAAAAGATCAACAAATAATCCACACTTTGGAAGTGCAATGCATGTAAATTTCGATGAACGTAACCATAAAATGATACGAGGAAGTTAACTATGCAATCAAAAAAATTAAATAAAATAGTTGAAAATTTGGCCCGGGCTCGAGGCCGAAAGTTCAATTTATAAAATCTTTCTCTTGAATGTAATCAAGTAAAATAATTAACACAAAAGTTAAAGTAGTAATCTAATCATTTTAAATAAATTAACCAAGTACAGTTTGCATGCTTTCTGAGAAAGAGAGGAATGAAACAAATAAACATACGCGAATAGTTAAAAAAATAAACATGTATTTCCATGCAAGCATTTAAAGTGTCTCATGAGCATATGGAAATAAATGAACTAGTTATATGTTGGGGTCGAGGTATTACAATTATTGTCTATTAATTGTCTCTATGGTGAAATTATCACGGGACTTAAGAGATTATGATTTACTCTAAAATCATTAACAACTGTTCGAGTCCGGTTATCTCTAACTCATAAATTTAACTGACACAAAGTTAGGTGAAATTATCTAATTTTTTAGCTCGATTATTCAATCTATGATCTATGATCTACTGAGCTATGAGAGAGAAAATGTCTATTGGTTTAAACTTTGTGAGGTTAATGAACAATTTTGTTATCAAACTCTTAGGTAATCCTTTCTAACTTCATTCAAGGGAGTATATTTCATGACTATGTAGAAGACTGATAATATGGCTCAATATTCATTTTTTTTAGGCTAATCAAAATATTTGATCAAGTTTTGATGCTTCTACATCTATTGTCTTTCAACATGATGCGAAGGAAATGACAATGCAGATAATCTCCAAGGAGCGGAGCAAAGCGCTTGACAATGTTATTCGACTAGTTGAAGAACTGAAGGTTTGTTCATTATGAATTACGATCATGCGTTTAGTAAGCTTATATAGTTTGCGAATTACAAGGAAAAAGTCTACATCTTTTCCCATATTCAATGTCAAAATCTCATGTGTTGTTGCTTTCTTTTCTTCTTTGAAAAAAAACTGGGTTGTCCAATTAGTTGACGCGGAATTGGAAGAGAAAAGTGAGCAGATGGAAAGTATGGAATAATTAAACAGCAAATCTCTTTCTCCCAATGGAAACTAAATTTAGTATGATGCCAGGAGAGAATCATCTTCTACTGAGCTATGAGAGAAATAAAATGTTTGTTGCTTAAAACTTGATACAAGTTAGCAGATGGTTTTCTTAACAAATTGTTAGCTCATCTTTCTAAATTCATTCAAGGGACCATATTCTATGACCATGTTACTTCATGTAGTGATTTGGAAATTGAAATGTTTGATCTGGATCTCTTTCTTATTTGCAGGGCTTGAAAGCGACGCTGACTAGTAAAAGCTACGAGATTCTACTTGGCATGCCTTCAAAATTTGTCCCGATTGACAACTCATATGCAGAGGTGGTTATAAATTGTCTTTAACTGATCATATTCTGTGTTTTTTACTTAATAATTCTTCTCGTTGCATTGAGTTTCTAGTAGCAGATGCTAAAAGATTCAAGGTATCGATATAATGTAGACCTTTCAGCTTTTGTGTCTTATTTAATCTAAGATCTCCCAATGTCCTGACAATTAACTTGATTTCTCTCATATATTTCCTTTGTCATTGAAGGAAGTAGTCAAGTTTATTTTCAATCAATTAAAGGCAATCAAAAGAAGATACAGTAATCATTGACAGAAAATACATTACACTTTGAACAAATTTGATAAAATGGACTCAATAAAGTTGATGCTACATCTATTCATGCTTGACAAGAATTATGAGTCCAAAACTATGAAGATGTAAATTAAGCCAAATAACCATTCAAGAAATTGAACTTTAAAACAAATGAGGGGAAGTTTTGGAGCTTATTAGACCATCATTAACATATTAACTTGGCGATTTAGAATTGCTTATGAAAATATTGAAACGCTAACTAATAATTAAAAACATCCTCAATGAAAACATAGGTACAGCCATAAACAAAGTAATAGTCTACAACATGAAATTACAATAAATAAGGGTTCAGAAAGAAAACCAACTAAAGTAAAAATAGCTGGACCTTTTAAAATTGTAAGAAAGCAACACAAACTATCAATTAGATGGATTTTTCAAAAGATAAGACAATTTCTTAACTCATGATAAAACTCCTGTAGCTATGACAATAACTTAGATCGAAAATTTAAGAAAGAGAAGTTTACAACATGAATTTTAATTGCCTTTCCATCTTGCTCTACAATGCGTATATTCTGCAAGAGAGAAAAAAAAAACAAAAGAAGGATCAGATCCAATACTTTGGGCAAGGAAATTAGAAAATTGATTAATTAACCAAAAGACCAATCTCTGGAAATCAAAATATTAATACTGGTGATTAAACAAAGAGTTGTTCCAAATACACCAATTATTTGATTTTTAATTTTACCATGAAAAACAGCAAATATATGATATATATATATATGGCATGAAAGACAACAAAATTTTATCTCATCCAGTAATCAGAAGCCATCCCACAGATCATCAACTTGAAAACGATGCTATAATGGCCTTTATGCAATGATTTTAGTTAGGAAAAAATGACTACCTTCCGTTCCCTAACACTTTCAACAAACCATCTGCCAATGATGGTGCTTGGTGGAACGCAATGGTGGCAGTGGTGGTCGTGCAAAACTTATAAAAGAAGCAAGCAATGATGAATGAATTTCACATTTAGTGAACGGCTAGATCTAAGGGAGAAACAAGCAAAACTTATAAAAGAAAACTTATATTTATCGGCTACGTGGCGCGTGATAGTGGCAATGGTGGTAGTGCAAGGTGGTACGCGGTGGTGGCAGTGCTTGGTGGCTTACAATGGTGGTGGTGCTAAGTGGCTGTGGTAGTGGTGGTGGTGGGGTATGGGTATGGGGGCGGGTGAAAATGAGGTATGGGTGAAAAAAGGGGCTAGGTTAATTGGCCCGTTTTTCACCCGTTTAAATTTTTTTTTCAATTTTCTATGAAAATCATCGCAAAAATGTCACAAATTATCTAATTCGTCATTGTTTCATCACAAAAATTGGTGTAGTTCATATGTGCGCGTAAAATGATGGGTGAATTTCACATTTAGTCCCCATTGTTTGCTATTTTTCTCAAGTTGATCCTTAATGTTTTAAAAGTTTTATAAAGGTCTCTATTGTTCACAAAGTGAAACAAAATGATCCTTAATTATTATTTAAAGATAACCAATTTAGTCCCTATTGTTTCCCATAAAATTTTATTTAATCCCCAAATAGGGATAACATGCATGAATTGAATTGAATTTTTTTAGGAAACAATAGGGACTAGGTTGAATTGTTTAAAAAATTACAGGGACCAAATTGGCTAAGTTTGAATAATAGGGACTATTTTGAATAATTTTTGTAAACATTACGGACCTCTATGAATCTTTTAAAATATTAAAGACTATATTGAAAAAATATTTAAATATTAGGGACCAAGTATGAAATTTACCCTAAGATTTTGGAAATTATCATCAGTAGTTCATAGCCATGAGCTCGTAAAATGACAACCTTGGGTCTACTCTATAGGAATTTTAATATTATTGTCTTAAACCTCCCATGAAATCAAATATATATATATATATATCATACATATTGTTTTTGTACTAACCGATATCGGGTGATTTTTTTTGTTTTGGTACCGGGTGATTTTTGTGATAATGAAAATGGATGTAGTTGATTAAAAAATAAATTTGTCTCATATTAAGAAGGTAAATGCTATTCTATCTCATCATGTTTCTTTTATTTTCGAAAGTCTTCTCTTCATGCCTATATTATTATAAAAACAAAAAATTGAAGAAGAAAATGGATGATCGATGTCTTTGATCTAGTAGTATGTTCCTCATTGTAATTATGATCGATGTCGGATACTAGAAGCCCCACTCTACTTGCAAGCTCATTTGAAGGTGTGGCCCATGATGATCAATACCTCAAATTAACCGGGTCAAGGGCAAAATTACTACTACTCTAATCATTTGGTACTGAGAATTAGGGACTCATGTCTCCAATGTATGATTATATTAATTATAATGTTGATCACATGTTAAACACCCCTGATCAGTTAATCCTCAAATCATTACAACATTGCTTTTTTTTTTAATTCTTATTTAAAGAAGGGATAAATCATTTTACATGAGTTAATATCTTACACACAAAAATTAATCTTAAAACCACTCGTACGTAAATGAAAATTATACCACTAGATAAATGGTCATTGGTTATTGCAACATTGCTTTGATAACTCATGTACATTTTATATTTTTTTGAGCAGTAGAAGATATATTTTCTATTTGCTCTTGAAAGACTTTGAGAAAGAGGCAAAACTTCTAAATTCAAAATGTAGGGATACGATCTATACAAACTAGAGATAATATAATATTATGGTATTACAAGGTATAATCAACAAGTTACAAATTCGAGAACGTTGCAGAATCGTAGCAATTTTATCATGATGATGCGTAACTATTCCTTTTCGTGGCAAAATTGTCGTAGATTATGACAAATTTGCATCACTTTTTAGTATCGTCACAGTTTCGTACCATTCTTACCACGATGCTGTGTCACTTTATGTTAACTATTGCTTGTTGTGGCAAAATTGTCGCATCTTGTGACAAATTTATGACGATTTTGTTAACTATTGCTGGTCATGGCAAAATTGTTGCCTCTTGTGACAAATTTGCGATGATATTTGTTAACTATTGCTTGGCGTGGCAAAATTGTCGCATCTTGTGACCAATTTGCAACGACTTTTGTTAACTATTGCTTGTCATGGCAAAATTGTCGCATCTTGTGACAAATTTGTGACGATTTTTAGTTTCCGTCACAAATTCGTCATGAATTCCTCATAATTTAAGAATCAAAATATTTCATCGCAATTTTTTCCTAGTTTATTTTTGTGGCAAAATTTCGTCACAAAATAGCTTATTTTTTGTAGTGATGGTACACTCCAATTGTGCATTGATTACCGGGGTTTCAATCAGATGACTATTAAAAATAAGTATCCATTATCTTTAATTGAGGAATTATTTGATCAGTTACAGGGTGCCAAGGTATATTCTAAATTTGATTTGAGGCAAGGCTATTATCAGTTGAGGAAAAGGGATGATGTATCTAAAACAGCTTTTAGAACTAGGTACGACCATTATGAATTTGTGGTGTTACCATTTGGGTTGACAAATGCTCCAACTGCTTTTATGGATTTGATGTAGAGAGTGTTTAGGCCGTATTTAGACCAGTTTGCGGTAATTTTTATTGATGATATACTGGTATATTCTAAATCTGAGGCTGAGCATGAGTAGCACTTGAGAATTGTGTTGCAGACTTTACAAGAGCATAAATTGTTTGCCAAATTTAGCAAGTGTGAATTCTGGTTGAGGCAGGTTGCTTTCTTAGGCCATATTATCTCTCAAGAAGGAATTTCGATTGATCCTACTAAAGTAGAGGCAGTGATGGCACGAAAAAGACCCAAGACCGTTACTGATGTTTGTAGTTTTCTTGGGTTAGCTGGTTATTATAGGAGATTTGTTAAGGACTTTTCAAAAATTGCTGGACCATTGGCTTCCTTAACTCAAAACAAAACCATGTATAACTGGGATGACAAATGTGAAGCGAGTTTTCAGGAACAGAAGAAGAGGCTTACCACTACTCCTATTCTTGTACTGCTTGAAGGGACAGATAATCTGGTGATTTATAGTGATGCTTCAAAGGAGGGTTTAGGCTGTGTGTTGATGCAGAATGGAAAAGTGATTGCATATGCCTCAAGAAAATTGAAACCCTATGAACTTAACTATCCTACGCACGATTTGAGCTTGCTATTGTCATCTTTGCACTAAAGAAATGGCGTCACTATCTTTGGGGTAACAAATTTGAAAATTTCACAGATCACAAGAGCCTGAAATATCTGTTCTCATAGAAAGAGTTGAATATGAGGCAGAGGTATTGGTTGGAGCTACTTGAGGATTATAACTGCACAATTAATTATCTACCAGGTAAAGCCAATATTGTCGCTGATGCTTTGAGCCGAAAGGCTATGGTTGCCAGTCTGATTATCAAGAATTGGGAGTTCATGGAAGAATTATGCTTGTGGAAACCAAAGACTTCAAATTCAGGCATTCAATTTGCTTGTTTACAGATTCAATCCTTATTGTTGTCAAGAATTAGAGAAGCGCAGCAAGCTGATCCTCAATTGTTGAAAATCCTAGAAAAGTCAAAAGGTGAAGAGTTGGATTTTAAACTTCACGATGATGGCATTCTCAGGTATAAAGGCAGAATTTATATTCCAGGTGAGTCAACACTAAAGAATGAAATACTTGCAGAGGCACACAACTCAAAATATACTATCCACCCAAGTAGTACCAAGATGTACAGGGATTTGAAACAGAACTTCTGGTGGAATAATATGAAAAAGGGAGATTGCTGACTATGTAGCTAGATGCTTAACCTGTCAGAAAGTTAAGGCTGAAAATCAGAGACCTGCAGGGCTACTACAACCATTGGCTATTCCTGTATGGAAATGAGATCACATTACTACGGATTTTGTGTAAGACTTGCCAGGATCTTCGAAGGGTAATGATTTAGTGTGGATTATTGTTGATAGACTGACCAAGACTTCTCACTTTATTGCCACGAAGAAAACAGATAATCTTGACAAACTAGCAGAGTTGTATGTTGAAAATATTGTTAGGCTTTATAGAACTCCAAAGAGTATTTTGTCGGATAGAGATCCCAGGTTCACATCTCAGTTTTGGCAAAAGATTCAGAAAGTTTGAGGCACAACATTGAGCTTTAGCACATCATATCATCTGCAAACTGACGGACAATCTGAAAGAACTATCAAAATACTTGAGGATATGCTACAAGCCTGCATTCTGGACTTTGGTAAGAGTTGGGAAAAATATTTGCCATTTGCAGAATTCGCCTATAACAATAGTTACCAAGCTATTATTGGTATGGCACCGTATGAGGCACTGTATAGGCGTAAATGCAGATCTCCTTTATATTGGGATGAGGTTGAAGAGATGAAAACTATTGACCCTACCTTGATACCAGAGATGAACAAAATAATTGATAACGTGCAGCTTATCAAGAAAAGAATGCTTACAACTCAAAGCTGGCAAAAGAGTTATGTTGATAGACGCCATCATGATCTAGAGTTTACTGTGGATGATCGAGTGTTTTTTAAAATCTCTCCTAGTAAAGGTCTGATTCGGCATGGAAAAGAGGGTAAACTCAGTCCTAGATTTATGGGACCGTTTGAAATAACTAAGAAGGTTGGTGCATTGGCTTACAGACTAGCTTTGCCTTCAAGTTTGGACAGACTTCATGATGTCTTCAATGTTTCGATGCTTCAAAAATATCAGCCGGATCCTTCTCATATCCTTGAGCCAAAGCCACTAGAGATAAGTGAGAATTTATCTTATACTGAGAAACTTTTTCGGGCTGTGGACTGGAAAGTTCAGGAGCTCAAAACTAAAAGTATTCCGATAGTTAAGATTTTGTGGGATCATTATGGGTTAGAAGATGCCACTTGGGAGAGGGAGGATCAGATGCGAGCTAGATATCCAGAGTTATTCATCGAATCATGTAAGAATTGCGTGGACGCAATTAGTTTAAGGGGAAGAGAATGTGACGCCCGAGACCACTATCGTACTTCTTAATAACTATTGCATTCACTATTTGTGCATTTTTATGTGCATTTATTTATTTTTGTCAATAATTACTATTCAACATAAAATTTTACTACTTATTTTCTTTGAATTAACATTTTTCTTATATTATATCACTTAATTGAGGAATGAGAAAAATGAGTATGTGAGCATTTCGTGTTAGGAGTATTCGTTTAGAAAATATTTTAGCGGTTCGAGTGAATAGTGTAACATTAGATTTATTGGGCTAAATGGAATTAATGGGTTTGGACTTAATTTAAGTAGCTTTATAAGAGTTTTGGCCCATTTTTGTAGTCAACTTAATATACATATACATAATACATATATTATATATACACATTAATATACATATACATACATAATAGCTCAAACAAAACAAGAAATGCCAACCATATCCCCTCCCCCCATCCCAAACCTGATAGGCATAAGGAGAAAAAGAGAAAAATTTGCTCAACCAATCTTGCATTTCAAGCTCTACCTAGGTAGGATCAGGTGTTTTCAAGGGTTTTCTAGCTTTCTACTAGCTCCTACACGCATTTAGTGAGGGATTTTTGCATTATTTTGTGAATTCAAAGTTTATGTCATAATATGCAATTTCTAGATCTGATGTTATTAGCTTATGAGGTAGTTAAATCTTGCTTTATATGTTACCTACATGCTATAGAGACCATGTTTGTGTGATTGCTTAGCTTCATTAATGGTTAATTGCAATGTTTAGTTTAGGAAGACAATGAATAGTATAAATTTTAGGGTTTTGATAAAATGTGCTTTAGGGATTGATTCAATGCTTTAGTTAGTTACTATAAATGTTAATAAAGATAGTCCAATGACCCCATGTAGTTTAATTGATTGGAACTTAGTTAAAATGCGAAATTAGCAAAATTTACAAAGGGGTTTCGGGTCTAATGTAAATCCGGGTTGAGTTGGGCATTATATTTGGTATTCTTAGGGTAAGTAAGTGCTAAATGTGCTTTTCTAACTCTCGGTTGAGTTTCAGTTAATGTACTAATAGTACAAACGCACAGAGGGGTAATCGGGACTTTTGTGAGAAACGTGGGTATTTGGATTGTTTCGAGGCTCCTAGGGGTGTCATAAAGTGTAATTAGAAGTATGAAATAGCTTGCTTGAGAATCTAGAACCTTGTCTTTTGGTTTGGAGCCAATTATCCTAAGTTAACAAGAGGGGAAAAGTGGAAAATTGGTTGTTTTGTACACCTATTGACTTATAGATGCTTATAATGTGTTTAAATGCATTTCTAAGATAATTGTGAGCTTTTGGTAAAGTTTTATGAGAAATATGTCATTGACCCCTTTATGTTCATATAGTTGATTTCATGCTAACGTTTATATCTTAGTTGTTTTCGAGGGCAACCTACTTTGTTATCCCTCCAATGCGTTATTACTTTATATTATTGTTATTTTGTCATTGGATTTAAGTGCATTGCCCAGTGGTTGCGCAACCATAGTGTCAGAGGTGGATGGATTGGATATCGACTGGGCGGGAGCAGGCTTGCCAGTGGATATTCAACCTCCGTGCTCAAGTCCCTCATGACTCGCCTGTCAGGAGATTGCCAGGGAGTGTTGGGTCGTAGGATTTTCGGGGTACATCCGGAGTACACCCACTGGAGTTGTAACAACCCCAAACCCAACCCTTCCCAAGATTGGATAAAGAGTCTGTAATCGTAAATCTAAACATATAAATGGCAAGATTTGTACCAAATATGGGTTGCCCATAAAGCAAAACATGCACATATTATCATTATCTGGTTTTATAATCTTCTTCTCTTTCACCTGTAATGGGAGGGGAAAGGGTCGTGAGCTCGAACGAACTCAGTGCGGGAAAGTCAACCGGGGTAGTTTTGAAAATATTTTTGACCTTTTGAAAACCATGATACAATGCAAGTATGTCAGGTATATCAATATATAAATAACATGTACAAATCACGTTGCAAAGGATACAGTTTGTCTTCAAAGTGGCCGGCCGGATCAAGCTCATAACTTTTTATCTCTCCTAAGAAGGTACTCCGGATTGTACCCAAAATCTACGACCCAACTCTCCGAGGGTGGAGATCGCCAAGCGGGAGAGGGAATAGGACCACGATAGGTATGGGAGCACCGGCAAGTCCTATGCCGCCCGGCGTTCGTACAAGCTATCAGGCCTGAGGTTGCAACCCCCAAGTAACACACAAGCATGCACAAGTAGTCATATAATACGCAATAGATAGTATGGGGATCAACAAAAGAGGTTGCCCCAGACAAGCACATTCATTACTTAAGCAAAGTCATTTTATGGTAAAATAAAGTAGTAGTTGTAAGAGTAGATTTGCTTAATTATACTCATTATTGTCAATTAAAATTGTCCAGCTAGTAAGGTAGATATTGTTTTGTAACTCGTTGTTGTTAAAAGAAAATGTCCGGTTGTCATTAGATAGGCAATTAAAAGTAAATTCTTTTTAGTTAACCTTAATCAAAATCCTAGTTGTTATGGTTGCCAGTTTCAACTGATAGTCGCAAAGTCCTATATTTAAATAGAGTTATTTAGTTAAATCAAGGATCTAGTGCTAATTGATAATTATAATATTACTTACCCTATAAATTCTATTTAGTAAATCCTCTAATTGACTAAGCGGCTTTCGTAACCTTTGAAAACTAGTAATAGACAACTCGAAGTACTTAGGTTATACAGCTTCTATATAACTTTTGAGCTTATTAGAAGTGATCTTTTGAATTCAACTAAACTTAATGTAAGGCCCTTACATTTTAAGCAATATGTTAACACGTTTATACTTATATTATCTTTTGCTTACTACCCATGTTAACAAAACCTAGTTGAACATAAAATAATTCTCATGAGCTTCAAGCTTCTCCCACACGCAACTCTAAGGGATATCAATAAAACAACATTCTAATAACAATAATAGATTACTTCTAACTATCTAACTTTATAATGGTAAAAGGAAACTTGCATGTTTTACATCAATTGTCATATAAGTTAATCTCAATGGATCATAAGGAAAAGCAGATAGCTTGTATAAATATATATAAAATAATCATCAATTTCACATATCACATGTATAAATAAATAAAAGGAGAAATGCATTTTTAAAATAAACCCGCATCTGTTTTGCGTAAACTGTGCGCTGCCTTCAAGCTTAAGTAAAATGTTAAAAGCTTAAGAGAATCTATTGGTTTTGTGTGTGTTAAAGCTCAACGGTTTACCAGCCTATTTATAATGTCCTAATTTGATTCTTATTGGACCGCATGGCCCAAGCTCATGATTTCCCCAAGCTGCTGCGTGCTTCGTCGTAAGGTGATTTATTCATGCAAGCTCGCAACGGCTGGACAACAAAGTAAAAGTAATAATTGATAGCCAAGCTACTGCGTTGCCTGCCCGTTATCAAAACACGATGCTACACATGCTTACAGGTGGCCATACCTTATGAAATCTAGGTGATGATCAAGCAAAGCTAATCTATTTGCTGAGTAATTATTAACTTTGATGTTTATCCACTGCATTGATAGCCACTAAATCCTAAGTTGCTGCGTGTTTCGCTAAGGAAAGGCTTATTCATGCAAGTTTGCGAAAATGAATAGCGAAGCAGAATGGTTGAAGGCACGATTTCGTGTCAGCGCAGGTGGCAAGACCAAGGCGATGCTGAGTTAATTAGCTTAGATGATAAGGCCTACTAGTAATCATCACGGTAAAGTTTATTTGTTTCTAGCGGCTGCTGATTTAGAAACTCAAGTAAGGGAGATAAGGTCACCTTAAACCAATCGTGGTTAATCTTTCATTTGTTTTACTTGTGTAGTAACTGTATCCACCAATAACTTAAGTGAGGCATGTGGAAACTATTGGATAATTGCCTCAATTAATTCGGAGCAGCTTTGTTTATTCAAATAGATGGTAACAATAATAATATTTACTTGAGTCACCTAGTAGACTATAATGTTGAATGGCTAAACGATGGTAGAATGTACAGCTTAAGCGAAGCAGTAGCTGGTCGCGATGACGATAAAACCCAAATCGGATAGTGTTTAATATAGAATGTGGCTAATTATATTAGTCTTTTGGCCTAGTAAATTATCATCTTAAACTTTTTAATAATCCAATTTTCCTAAGATGTCTAACAACTTTCTTAATAACATTTAACCAAGCTATATCCTAATAGATTTACTTGTAACTAATAACTTAGCTAACATCACTAAATCAAGCTCAAGCGGTGATGAAAGTCAGCAACCATGCTATGTGATTTATGAGATTGGTGAGGTAGTGGTGAATTCAAATGTAAATAAATCAAATAGCTAGGCATCAAATAATTAAATGGTTAGGGAATCGAATCAAGCGTAGGTGTCGTGCTAAAATTCCTTTGTCCTTTACGAACTATATTATTTCTAACACTTTTGACTGAACAATAACTACTTAGGTAAAGAACAATAATATTTTTAAATTATTTTCCTAACTAACCCAGTACTTTAATATCTCAAAACTACAACTCTTACCATGTTAAATATTTATTTAAGTAGGGCTACACCTCATACCAGCCTACTCCATCCCTAGAACATCAAGTCTTTTCATTCCTTAGGTTTATAATCTCCAATTGTTTAACATATACACCAATAAAACTTTCTAATTAGCTTCCAGTAACCAACCCTCATTTTCCAATCACTATCCATATGTATTTCTATTATTATTAAACTATATTATTAAAACTATGTTATTTCCTAGCAAAGCCTAACTTACCTTTTCTTTTAATGGATTACAATAACACTTTGATTAGTAACCTAACTCTCCTAGCTACCGATAATATTGAGCAGCAACAAACAATCACCCTAACTATAACAATAGACACCAGTCCTATTGGACGGAGATTTATTCTTAGGCTAAACTACCATGCCACTTGGAATCGTAATTCAAATGGTCAATAGCTTTTATACCATCGTTCATTCTACAGTCTACAAGCATCCAATATAAATCCTCAAAATAGACTAGTACCACAAGCTCAATCAGTAACATAGATAACACCGAGTGTTTCGGGTTATCTTATTGCTTCGGTGGTTTACTCTGAACCAATCCTAGCAACCCAATGGTAAATCAAATGATAGAGCTAGATCATTAATATAAATATGGGTTCACATCTCATTACTGTTCCTATTCTTTGGCAAATTCTATCAAGCTAAGGTAGTTAATAAAATTCCATAACTTTTGCATTTCCAGTCACTTCCAAGCACAAATTATCTTAACTTACTTGCTAATTGAAACGAATGCTTTGCTTGATATGCTAGTTATAACATATCTTCTTAGTTAAAATTATTTCTTAGCATAAAAACACCAAGCCCATAAGCCAAACACATAAGGAACTCTTATTTCATATACTATTATTTGGGATTTAGATACGGGTCCTTACAGGAGTGTTTAGGGTTTATGCCGGCACGTTGATCGAGGTTTCTGGATCGAGGTTTGTGGTTCGTGGTTGAAAATCAAGTGAATTCTGGAGTGTCTGGGGTTAAAGTGAATTGTATCCTTTT
This sequence comes from Ehretia macrophylla, assembly GCA_037974665.1. NCBI lineage: Eukaryota > Viridiplantae > Streptophyta > Magnoliopsida > Boraginales > Ehretiaceae > Ehretia > Ehretia macrophylla. The sequence goes on from CM075776.1 coordinate 78,965,178, forward strand.
TAATGTGTGGTATCTTATTGTTTATTCGTACTTTAGTTACTTAATTGCTTTACTTGTATTTAATTGTTGCATTGCACGAGCACGCCCCGGTAGACTTTATCCCTCACTGAGCAATTGTGGTTGTTCATATCTCGCTAAACATATTTCAGGAGATGCAGAGATAGATCCCCAGCTCTTAGCTGTCGAGGGAGATGATGTAGTGCAGTTGAAGGAGTTGTCTTGACTACTGTGTGCTATTGTTTGAGGTTGGAGTGTTTCTTGCTAGATTATGTGAAGACTTGCTTGTATTGTATTATACTCTATTTTGTGCCTATGGGTTTGTATATATTTGGAGTTGTTGAACGATTGTAATAGTTAGGTTGATGTATGGCTTGTATGGTAGTGGCTTGTAATAGCTTAACTTTACTTTTCTTTTATGTTGCTTGCTTGTGTGAATGAAAGCTAGTTGGATGGTTGGTTTTAAAATTATAAGAATGTTTAAATGATAATGTTATAGTGATAAGAAAAGTGGATTAAAAACAATGGCTTTCAATGGTTTCACCTTGCAAGCTTGTGTGTGGTAATGTCTTGCTTAAGGCTCGGATGGCCTTAAAGCTGGAAATTGGTGGAGTTGGAGTTAGAGACAGTTGTGGTTTGTATTTGTGGCTTTATTTTCTATGCAGGTAACCAGATTGTCCACGGTACAGAGGAGACTCTGTCCATTTGTCGAGTCTGAACGTAACCTTTTAGTGTGGGGTTGGGTCGAGGCGTGACAATAAATACCTATGACTTTCATAGATGATCATTAGAAGAATGATTTTGTACCGCATAACACAAAGTTTGAGCATTTTAGGCTTAGAAGGAGCAACAATTAAATATGCGAATCATGGTAGTTCAAATTGATCGTGAAAGTGAATATCTATTAAGGTGAGCTCAAGGAATACTTAGTTGTGCCTCAGGTGACTATACCAGATTTTACAAAAGTAAAATGGTGTGTCTAAGATGAGCAATTGTATTCTATCGAATAGCGACTCAAGGGTCTTTGATAATATTCTTTTGGAAAATGTACATGAAATAGAGATTATGCATGTCAATCATTGGTTCTATTCAAATCAGTACTTAGGACACCCTAGTACTATGGATAGTGCTAGAACCTAGTTTTGGCACAAGGTTCATTTAAGGGGTCATCCAGCCTATGTATTGAATAGTTGTGCTAAGAAATAGAAAACTAAGATCTGTCACATACTATTACATGGGTTATCCAATGAATACAAGGTAGGGAACATTCTACAATACCAAGCAACAAATCATGCAGTAAAATCTCCAAGCTAAGTACTTAGAGGTACGTTGTAACAATGTTCTAATAACCTAACTCATATATAGTTGTAAAACTGAGAGTTTTAGATTACTCTAGCATTATAAAGGTTGTACATGGTCAGTAATCTAGTTCTTACGCATAGATGGAAATATCTCGTAGTAGGAGGAATTCTACCTTCCTAGATAGCTACTGTGAAACCCCAACATGTATTACATACATTTAAACTGCTCATTATATTACTTGAACTTACTTGTGCATTCGGATTTGCAATTAAACTCAATTTGAAGTGCATTTCATCCATTTTGCCTATAAGGATTACATCTTAAGGGAAGGGTAACAAGGTCATTACGCTATTTAGTTTCATCTAGCTTGGTTAAATTGCAATTAAATCAAGATATCAAGGGTAATTTAGTCCTTTTGACTTGCAAGAAGGTTTGACCAAGTTTAACCTAGCATTGACCACCCTTTGACCCTATATAAGCTAAAATTCAACAAAATTAAGAGGGAGGAAGTGCTTGGGCGTCCAAAGGGAGGAAGATGAGAGAGTTTAGGTCATTTTTTAGACTTGTCAATTTTGGTGGTTAATCCTTGCATTTGGAGCACTTGGAGTTGGAATTTGGCTTGACTTCTTTCTATCCTTCTTGATCCTTGCAACATTTAGCCCCTATAAACATCAAAGGTGAGGGATTTCCATGTTCTTGCATGTATGTGTTATAATGATGATGATAATATTTGTTTATGTGTTATTGTTGCTTATTGTAGTTGAATCTATGATTAAATGTTGTTAGATGATAACTTGTTCACATGACTTGTGTAGAATGATATGGTTATGAGCTATGTTGATGATTTGAAGGTGTTTCCATGGGTTTTATATCATGTTTTACTAGCCTAAAGAGGTTTCCTAAGTGTTCTTATGGTTTTGCATGATTAGAGCAAGAGTTTGGTTCAAGAATCAAGGTAAATGGTATTTCTGATCATGATCCGGACGAGTGGATCTGGTTGACCGGATCTGACTTAAGTCGATCGGTTCAGTCGTTCGGAAATCACTGGTCAGGATCCGGTCGAGTCGATCCAGTCGACTCAAGTCAACCGGATTTGTTGATCAGATGGTTTTCAGCTCTGCGTAATGTTTTTCGAAAGACCATATCTTGGTCAATTCAACTCCGAATCGAGATTCGTTTGATTATAAAGTTATCTAATTTCGAAGATATTTAATTATATACTAAAATCAGATTATTTGGTGGTCGGGAGAATAGGTATTGAAATTGATTAAGTTGGACTATTGCAGCGTTAACTTAGCTATGAGTTTAACTGAGGTCACTTTAGGCTTAAATGGGTTCATGCAGCTATCTCTACTTGGTTATTCTTGCTTTCGTGTTGTAGTTATTACTAATGTGATGTTAGGATGTATCAACCTACTTTGTTTTATGATTAATGCGACGTTAAATTGTTTATGTGATGGTGAGACAACCTACTTTGTTGATCTCTCCATGTTTGTGTGTAATGAACGAGTAGTGATACGATGTGATTGCATGATAAGTGTTATGTGTGCATGTTATGTGCCCGTGAACTATACAGTTGCAACTCGAGTCTGCGATGATAGTGTCTTGGAACACAGGGTGGCATAGGGCTTGCCGGTGCTAACTTGACTATCATGTGCTAGTCCCTCTCGTGTGGTTCGCGTATATCATATCGAGGGATGTCGTATAATCGTGTACATCATGAGTACACAAGCGGGAGTTAAGGTTGGTTATGTTACGTGTTCGTGATGAGATTCAAGCGTCGACATCAATAATGCTACTAAGTGTATCCTTGAATATGTATTATTACGCAAATGTGATTATGTGTTTTTTTCATAATATGTTGCTGCTAATGTGCTAAAGAATTTTCAGGTTCAAGTTTCCCAAAACTCCGAATCATTCTTCACTGAGCCTGTTTAGCTCATCCTCTATTTTGCATGCTTCAGGTGTTCACGACGTGGATTTTATGCATGAAGATGTTGTTAATGAGTTAGAGAACATACAACATGATTGATGTGCTTACTTGACGAGAACATGTTGATATCTTTTGGAACTCTTGTTTACTGGACTTTTGGAGTCTTTGTACTGGATGCTTACTCGTAGTCTAATCTTTTGTTGTTATATGATTGCTCATGGGGCACGTGATCATGTCTAGCTAGACTTCTTTTGTGGAAACTTAACCAAGTCTATTTACCTTCGCATGTAATGTCAAGTATTATATTTAGTTATGAACGTATTATTATGTTTTTGCTTTTATTGATTGTTTTATGCGCGTTGTGAGCTTTTGGGATGTATGTGAGAGTATCGTGTGGTTGTATATTCCTGTTTCTAGCATTTTAGCGTCCGTGCATCGTCGCGTTTTGGTTCAGTTCCCGTGGGACCGGGTCGGGGCGTGACATTTTGTGGTATCAAAGTTTAGCTTGTCTAGGCGTAAGTCATGATAGGAACTTCGGTCTGTGTGTTAGGTGATCCAACATGAAGTGTCATGATATGAAGTGATGTGATATGTTTATTTACTAAATGCTACTAATTTTTATGTGATATAAAATGTTCATACATACTATAACTGTTCATGATCCCTTGTTGTTCTAAGATGGCACCAAAAGGTAGACCACGCACAAGGCCCGAGGCAGAGCCTGAGCAAGTTTCGATTGATCAGCAAATGTTGGGATAGATGGCACAGTCTATGAACAGATTTGTAACTGTGTTAGAGAGGCAAGCTGGTCGGGAAGATCGGTACAACAATCCCTAACATGTTCATTATCAAGGTGGTAATAGGGGTAATGGAGGTCTTGGTGATAATGGTGATGAGGGTGGTTATGCTCGAAGACCTGATAATATGTTGATGGGGGTTCTTCATTTTGGACCACTAAGGTTTATTGGGGAACCGAATGATGAAGTAGCTGAGAATTGGTTGGAATGGGTTCAAAGAATTTATGATGCCTCAGATTACACGAAGGAGAAGAAAATCACATTCGCTGTATTTTTGCTTGATGGTGATGCCAAACAATGGTGGAGGGTCACCAAGGCTCAGTGGGAGCTTCAACATACTCATCTTCTATGGGAGAGCTTTGTAACGGCCTTCAAGGATACCTTTATTTCCGCTCTTGCTAGAGAAAGAAGAGAGGATTAATTCATGACTCTTGAGCAATGTGAACTTACAGTTGCTTGTTACAAGGCAAGGTTCAATAGACTATCTCAGTATGCGCCTCAGGTGGTAGATACCACGGAGAGAAGGATTCGAAAGTTTGTTCGAGGGTCAAGGTCTGAAATTCAAGATCAATTGGTTGCATTAGAGTTTCCTTCCTTCATTAAAGCTTTTGAGGTAGCCTCCAAAATGGAAAAGAGAAAGAGAAAGTCCATGTCTATGTCGAGTCAACAGTTTAACAAACCTTTGCAACCACAAAGTTAACAACGACCATTTCAACAACAAAGCCAACTGAGATTTTTTCGATCGCAAGGCTAGAGTCAAAGTCAAAATAGGCCATTTGTTGATAGGACTCAACAGAGTGGTTCGGGTATGGTTTCAGCCCAAGGATCTTCTGGGGGTGGTACTTCAGGTTCTGCTCAAGTGTATGTCTACTACAACCGTAAGGGGTACAATGAGGGTAATTGTTGGAGGAAGTCTAGAAAGTGTACCGGTTGCGGAAGTGAACAACATCGGGCAAGAGAGTGCCCTAGGTTTCAAAATGTTTAGGGTTAAACCACAGGCAAAGGTTAGAATAGGATGACAAGCAGTGCGCCTATTCAGCGTGTTTCAACCCGTGTGTATGCGTTGGAGGGTGAAGAAGTACTTGAGGCGGCAGCGGTGGTCGAAGGTCCCTTCTTAATTCTTGATCAATTGGTTAAAGTTTTGATTGACCCTGGTGCTACTCGTTCCTTTATTGTTATCCCTTGTGTACAACGTGTTAAATTGTTAGTTGAGAAACTTCTATACCAATTAGAAGTTTTCACACCTTTGGGTAGTAAGTATATTACCAAACTAGTTTGTAAGGAGAGTAAGATTCGAATATGGGATGAGGAGTTTCCGACGGACTTAGTCTTGTTACCTATACAAGGTTATGAGATTATTTTGGGCATGGATTGGTTGGCTAAGTATCGTGCTTGAGTGAATTGTCAAACTAAGGTAGTGAAATTTTAGAAACCGGGTTGTCCAGTGGTTAAGGTAGCAAGGAACCGTGATACTTCAAAGAATCTTCTCATTTCTTCTATAAGAGCTGTCGAGCTATTGAGGAAAGACTGTGATAGGTTTCTTGCCTATCTGATTAATAAACCTTCTGATAAGTTGAAGTTTGAGGAGGTACCAGTTGTTCGTGAGTATTCCAGTATCTTCCCAGAGGAATTTACAAGAGTACCACCAGAGAGAGAGGTAGAGTTTATGATCGATGTACTACCGGGGACTCAACCTGTGTCTAAAGCACCGTATCGAATGGCTCTTGCCGAACTCTTGGAGTTGAAGGTTCAGTTATAGGATTTGTTGAATAAAGGGTTTATTCAACCGAGTACTTCGTCGTGGAGAGCATTGGTGTTGTTTGTGAAGAAGAAAGATGGCACTATGCAACTTTGTATTGATTATCGAGGTTTGAATCAAGTGACTATCAAGAATAAATATCATTTGCCATATATTGATGACTTGTTTGACCAGTTGAAGGGGGCAAAGATCTATTCTCAATTCGATTTGAGGCAAGGTTACTATCAACTTCGGATTAGCAAGGATGATGGACTGAAGTATGCTTGTCGAACACGGTATGGTCATTATGAGTTTGTGGTTATGCCTTTTGGTTTAACAAATGCACCTGCAACCTTCATGGATCTCATGCAGTGTTTTTTTCTATCGTACTTGGATCAATTCGTGGTGATCTTCATCAACGACATCTTGGTATATTCGAAATCTAAAGTTGAGCATGAGTAACATCTGCGTTTGGTTTTGCAAATACTTCAACAACATCAATTGTATGCCGAGTTCAGTAAGTGTGAGTTTTGGCTTCAACAGGTGTCTTTTCTTAGTCATATTATTTCTCAGAAGGGTATCATGGTAGATTCTGCCAAGATTGACATTGTATCATCTTGGAAGAGACCAGAGAATTTAACTGAGATTTGTAGTTTTCTTGGTTTGGCGGGCTATTACCGTAGGTTTGTGAAGAACTTTTCCAAGGTTGCAGGACCTCTCACGAGGCTAACTCAGAAGAATGTTAATTTTGTTTGAAGTGGAAGTTGTGAGAACAGTTTTCAAGAGTTGAAGAAGAGTTTAACTACAGCACCAATCCTTGCTTTGCCAAAAGGGAGTCAAAATTTTGTTGTCTATAGTGATGCTTTTGGAGAAGGTTTGGGTTGTGTCTTGATGGAGAATAGTCAAGTTATAGCTTATGCATCTCGAAAGTTGAAGCCATTTGAGGAAAATTATCCAACTCATAATTTGGAGTTGGCAACTATTGTGTTTGCTTTGAAGAAGTGGCGTCATTGTCTTTGGTGTAGCAGATTCGAAATCTTTATGAATCATAAAAGTTTGAAGTATTTGTTTTCTCAGAAGGAGTTGAGTATGAGGTAGAGACGATGGATGGAACTACTTGATGATTGCAACTGCACAATCAACTATGTACCAGGAAAAGCTAACGTGGTAGTTAATGCTCTTAGCCGGAAGGCTAACGTTACTTTTATGGCTGTCAAAGAGTGGGAGTTGTTAAAAGAAGCTAGTATGTAGAAGCCAGAGTTGACTCAACTGAGTGTCTTGTTCACTAGTTTACAGATTTAGCCTTTGTTATTTTCACCGGTTCAAGAAGCTTAACTCTTGAACCAGCGGTTGCAAAAGATCTCTCAAGATAAGCCTGATTTTAAGTTGTCCGAGGATGGTGTGTTGCGGTTTCGTAACAGAGTTTGTATTTCAAATGATTCAGAGTTAAAGAATGAAATTTTAGAGAAAGCTCATAACTCTAAATATATTATCCATCCCGGTAGAAAAAAGATGTACCGGGACTTGAAACAACACTACTGGTGGAATAACATAAAGAAGGATGTGGCAGAATTTGTAGCTCGGTGTTTGACTTGTCAAAAGGTCAAAACTGAACATCAATGACCAGCAGGTTTACTTCAATTGTTGATGATTCCTCAATGGAAGTGGGAACATGTGACTATGGATTTTGTCACAGGGTTTCCAAGGTCACCTAGGGGTTGTGATGCAATTTGGGTAGTAGTTGATTCTTTGACCAAGACTTCACACTTCATCGCTATGAGTGAACAGGACAACGTTAAGAAGTTAACAAATTTGTATATGGCAAGCATTGTGAAGTTGCACGGGATTCTTGTCAGTATTGTATCAGATAGAGATCCTTGATTTACTTCTAAACTTTAGAAATGAGTGCAGGAAGCTTTGGGTACCAAGTTGAACTTCAGCACAGCGTATCATCCTCAGTCTGATGGGCAATCAGATAGGACGATTCAGATTCTTGAGGATATGTTGAGAGCCTGTGTTATGGATTTTGAGAAGAGTTGGGAGAAACACGTGTCGTTGGCAGAGTTTTCTTAGAACAATAGTTATCAATCGACTATTGGGATGGCTCTGTATGAGGCATTGTACGGTCAGAAGTATTGATCTCCATTGTATTGGGATAATGTTAGAGAAAGAAAAGTTTATCCACTATTATTGCCAGATCTTGTGAACACAATTGAGAACATTCGTATTATTCGTCAGAGAATGCTTACAGCTCAGAGTCGGCAGAAGAGTTATACCGATAAGAGACGACGGGATTTAGAATTTACAGTTGGTGATTGGGTCTTTCTGAAGATTTCTCCTTGTAAGGGTATTGTTCGGTATGGTAAAGGCGGGAAGCTGAGTCCGAGGTACGTAGGGCCGTTTGAGATTAGCGGTAGAGTTGGTCAGTTGGCTTATAGATTGGATCTACCGGTAAGTTTGTCCAAGGTTCATGATATGTTCCATGTGTCTATGCTTCGGAAGTATCATCCAGATTCCTCTCATGTTCTCGAGCCAGAACCGTTAGAGCTTAGTGGTGATTTGACTTATGAGGAGCTATCTATTCGTATTCTGGATCAGTCAGTTCGAAAGTTGCTTTCAAAAGAGATTCTGATGGTTAAAATTTTGTGGCTTCATCATGGTATTGAGGAGGTTACTTGGGAGAGACGGGATCAGATTGAGGAGCAGTATCCAGGGTTGTTCGGTGAGCACTGAAACATGTAAGAATTTCGAGGGCGAAATTTTCTTAAGGAGGGGAAGATGTGAAACCACAACATGCATCACATACATTTAAACTACTCATTCTATTACTTGAACTTACTTGTGCATTCGGATTTCTATTTAAACTCAATTTGAAGTGCATTACATCCATTTTGCCTATGAGGGTAAATTCATAAATTACATCTTGAGGGAAGGGTAACAAGGTTATTACACAATTTAGTTTCATCTAGCTTGGTTAAATTGCAATTAAATCAAAATATCAAGGGTAATTTAGTCATTTTGACTTGCAAGAAGGTTTGACCAAGTTTACCTTAGCATTGACCACCCTGTGACCCTATATAAGCTAAAATTCAGCAAAATTAAGAGGGAGGAAGTGCTTGGGCGTCCAAAGGGAGGAAGATGAGAGAATTTAGGTCATTTTTTAGACTTGTCAATTTTTGTGGTTAATCCTTGCATTTGGAGCACTTGGAGTTGGAATTTGGCTTGACTTCTTTCTATCTTTCTTGATCCTTGCAACATTTAGCCCCTATAAACATCAAAGGTGAGGGATTTCCATGTTCTTGCATGTATGTGTTATAATGATGATGATAATGTTTGTTTATGTGTTATTGTTGCTTATTGTAGTTGACTATATGATTAAATGTTGTTAGATGATAACTTGTTCACATGACTTGTGTAGAATGATATGGTTATGAGCTATGTTGATGATTTGAAGGTGTTTCCATGGGTTTTATATCATGTTTTGCTAGCCTAAAGATGTTTCATAACTGTTCTTATGGTTTTGCATGATTAGAGCAAGAGTTTGGTTCAAGAATCAAGCTAAATGGTGTTTTTGGTCAGGATCCGGACGAGTGGATCCGGTCGACCGGATTTGTTGACCTGATGGTTTTAAGCTTTGCATAATGTTTTTTCGGAAGACCATATCTTGGTCAATTCAACTCCGAATCGAGATTTGTTTGATTCTAGAGTTATCTACTTTCGAAGAGCTTCAATTCTATACTAAAATCAGATTATTTGGTGGTTGGGAGAATAGGTAACGAAATTGATTAATTTGGACCATTACAGAGTTAACTTAGCTATGAGTTTAACTGAGGTCACTTTAGCCTTAAATGGGTTCATGCACCTATCTTTACTTGGTTATTCTTGCTTTCGTGTTGCGGTTATTACTAATGTATTGTTAGGATGTGTCAACCTACTTTGTTTTATGATTAATGCGACACTAAATTGTTTATGTGATAGTGAGATAACCTATTTTGTTGATCTCTCCACGTTTGTGTGTAATGAATGAGTAGTGATACGATGTGATTGCATGATAAGTGTTATGTGTGCATGTTACGTGACCATGAACTGTACATTTACAACTCGAGTCCGCGATGATAGTGTCTTGGAACACTGGGCGGTATAGGGCTTGCCGGTGCTAACTTGACTATCATGTGCTAGTCCCTCTCGTGTGATCCGCGTATATCATATTGAGGGAGGTCGTAGAATCATGTACATCATGAGTAGACAAGCGGGAGTAAGGTTGGTTATGTTACGCATTCGTGATGAGATTCAAGTGTCGACATCAATTATGTTACTAAGCGTATCCTTGAATATGTGTTATTACGCGAATGTGATTATGCGTTTCTTTCATGATATGTTGCTGCTAATGTGCTAAAGAGTTTTCAGGTTCAAGTTTCCCATAACTCTGAGTCATTCCTCACTGAGCCTGTTTAGCTCACCCTCTATTTTGCATGCTTTAGGTGTTCACGACATGGATTTTGTGCATCAAGATGCTATTAATGAGTTAGAGAACGTGCAACATGATTGATGTGCTTACTTGACGAGAACATGTTGTTATCTTTTGGAACTCTTGTTTACTGGACTTTTGAGGTCTTTGTACTGGATGTTTACTCGTAGTCTAGTCTTTTTTTGTTATATGATTGGTCAAGGGGCATGTGATCATGTCTAGCGGGACTTCTTTTGTGGAATCTTAACCAAGTCTTTTTACCTTCATATGTAATGTCAATTATTGTTTTTAGTTATGAATATATCATTATGTTTTCACTTTTATTGATTGTTTTATGCGCTTTGTGAGCTTTTGGGATGTATGTGAGAGTATTGTGTGGTTGTATGTTCCTATTTCTAGCATTTCCGCGTCCGTGCATCGTTGCATCCGGGTTTTGTTCCCGTGGGATGGGGTCAGGGCGTGACAGCTACATCAGAGAGTTTCATTCGAAACTAACTCTGATATTCTAGTAATAGATCCCATAGATCACAAAGTAGTTATCTATGTACATATAGACGTATAGAACCGTTTAACATCACATTCGAATAAATAAATCCCATAGGATGTGAATAGTATATTGCAAGTGAAGTAGATGGTCAAGAAGATGAAAATCTTCGAAGCCAGACATGATTGCAAAGTTCTCTTAGAAAGGAATTGACCGATTATAAGAAGATGTCTTTGCAAATGATTAGGCTAGATTCTACCTGGACACTTTTTGTCACTGGTAGTCATTCTAAATGCCAGATATGACAAATAGATGTCAAGACAAGAACAGACTGTTGGTGTGCTTGAAGGTCTATTTAGTTGGATAAAAGGTGACATCCAGGGTACTGGGAACATTAGATTTGATCAGATTTATTTTTGTTCAAAATGTTAGTAAGCCCTGCGTGTGCAAAAGAACAAAGAAGATTATTGAGAAACACTCTTGACCGCAAGTTTGCCTGTACTATTTTGGTCTAGAAGTCTTCTTGGAACCAAAAAAAATGAAAAGATTGAAACAAAGCGAACTGTGTCTTGGACGTTGAGTTTTTACGAGGTTGCAAAGCTAAGACACTAGTATTATTTCAAGGTTCACTTGTGGAGAAGACACAAATCGGTTTGACATACAAGTCTCCTTGAAAAGTGGGCATTACTTTTCAGACTTAGAACATCTCTATCTGAAGATTATTATCTAAGAGACAAGTAAGGAGATAGAAGGGATGAAAGGATTTCCATGTGTGGCAACAGTTGGAAATCGAGAGGATGTCATGATTCTGTCCCATGTTGGATATTTGTATTGCCATGGGCATGATAAGCAAATATCAGTTGCATCTAAGGTTAGGTTATTAAGTGATGGATATGCATATACTCAAGTATCTTAGGAAAAAGAAGGATATAATGTTGATATATCTGTCTAGTATCCTAATACTGAGAAGGTGTACAGTATTTCGAAAACCAGTCATGTAGAATCTAGAGAATGATCTCAAGATGTGTTTTCACTCTATGTATGGTTAGGAGGGATGACAATTTGGTATTGTCAATTCAACCATGGAGATCAGAGTTTGCGGTAATAGCGGAAGCTGCAAGGAAGAGAGAAAGTAACTCGGGTAATTCTTAATAGAATTAGAGTTTTCATGATAGTACTAGAAGCTTTGTAGCTATGTACTATAAGGACTTGTTACCAAGAGAAACCTAAGGAACCACTATATAGGAAGCTTGTTAAGTGAGAGCACCACTAAGTTCGGGAGTTTGCCTGAAAGGGCAATGTGGTGGAGAAGATAGCTTCGGTAGATAATCTGGCAGGCCCTGTTTTACCTGTGAGTCTCACTGAGAGAGTATTCTATACTTTTGTGAAGGCCAAGGGTGCTGGATTAAATTAGTGGTAGTGCTCTTTAGTGCAAGTGGGAGTATGTTGGGAATTGTATGCCCAAAAGACCACTAGCACTAAGACATCTCAGTGAAAGGATATTATAACAATTAAGAATCAGTGTATCTTGCATGAACATCTCTATACTCTCTCTATATTCTCTATATATGCATGCTAAGGCTCTTTGATTTGAGTGAATGGCATAGATACGTGATGATCCGCACAGAAGTTATATGTCATGAGGCTTAAATCTAAACTATAGGTTCATAATCGTATTGTGAAGTTGGGCACTTCACTATGGAAGGTTATAATGAGAGAGTCTCCTATTTGGTAGGGTGGCCTACCTTGGTCATTGGAGGGGCTTTTCGGACTTTTCTCATTAGTGCATGAGAATGCATTGAACTGGACCATGGTAGATATGATCTCTATAAAAGTACTATCGCTCGAATGAGATCAAAAACATCTCAAGCTACTAAAGGACCAATGCTTTAGTTCTTGAGCATATGTGGATGACCAATGAACTCAAGGACATGTATTTTGATTCACTATGGGTGAGACCTGATATGGGTCAACAGCTCTGTGTTTTGGACACATGGACTTGACTAGTTGGCACATGCATATGTGTCAAGTCGTTCTATGCCATCCTAACGATGGGTTATCCCCTTTTGTGATATCCTATTAATCATCGAAATCTAAGTACTTAGTAATATAGTCAACTGGGACTATATTTAGATATTGAACTTATGGGTCGCTCCCTGGATTAAGAGAATAATATCTAGATGATGATTAATGGAGGATTAGAGGCACAAAGTATAGAGGTAATCAAGAAAGGTGGATAGTACAAAGTGAAGACCTAGTATTGATTACGAGTTCTACATATAGGGGCATTGTGGTCTTTTATACTTAGTAGGTCAAAGACATAGTCAAACCTCGTTTGACTGGCATCATGGAAATGAGTATTCGTACTAGAGTGCAACCATAGCTCTTTAGTAGAATGAGCTAGGGTTAAAATGAATAAAATGCAGCTTGTGCCTAGTAGGGGCATTTTAGTCATTTTGGATCTAGGGCGAATATGTCTTTTGGTCCCTCTTCTAGCTAATTTCCATACTGGTAGGTATACTTTTCTTTTCTCTATGAATGGCGTGTGGAGTGTGTATTTGGCAAGTGGATGTCGTGTGATTGGATTAGGAAGTTGGAAGATAGGATTGTAGGCTAGCTATTATTGTAGGACTCTTTATTTTATGAATTATCTTTAGATATGGAATTCATAAAGATAAATAACGAGATAATACAATTATTAACTAGCATTAATAATGTGGACAAGACATAATCCAGATACATTATTGGATGCAAGTACAATTCCTAGGTCTCCTAGTACTCCTAAAACCAACGAGTCACTTAGGACTCTTGCTTATTAATACACGGCCAATCAAGAAAAAAATAAAAAAGAAAGATGAGAACAATTCTTCTTTTGTGAGAAAAAAAACCACACGACCATAGAGAGGAAAAAAGTGAGAGTGAGTTTCGTCCCACAAGGAACATCGCCATAGCTTGGAATTAGAATAGAAGATAAGATCAATTGTGACTTCCCCTTGGTAGCTACAGATTTATTTTTCCATTGGTGTGGAACTCTCGGCCAAGGCAAGCATGGAGAAGTGGTGTCCACTCATTGCAGCCATCGTGTGGTGTGCATCATTGTAGTGTTGAGTTTTGACGCCAACACTTTAAGGTAATGAATCTGTCTATGAAATCTTAAACTGCGTCTTATGCATGTATGTTTGCTTGTTTATATGTATTTGTTTGGTTATCAGTTCTTGATTGCTTCCGCTGCACTAGATTAAGTTTTTGATGCCTAAATCACTAGTAATCTAGGCTATAGAACCATGGATAATAACCAACAATATTCATGCTTTAAATAGTGAATCAATAGCTTGACAACCTTAGATCCATGAGACTATAGGTTATACTATAGCTCTAGACTCTATTCCTCCTAAATCCATGTCCAATGACAAGTTTGACCAACTTTCTCAACTTGTCCAAACCAATGCTCACATGTTTCACTCTTTAGACCAACTAGTCGAGAATACACTTAGTTGGACTGATGATCAGCATCGCATTCAGTCTGTTGTAAACCCCTTTGATGAAATATCTTGTGACTAGACTGATGAAATGAGGAAGATTATTTGGGAGAAATCTAATAGAGGCAATGAATTTGAGGAAAACGATGACCAATTGTCTCACTTAGAAGGACAGGATGACTTTAGTAATATTATGACTCAACCCAACTCTGATTTCTTTTCAAGGAAGATGGATGAACCCACTTCCATAGAATCCACGCTCTGTCAGGACAAGTCTATTGAGTCTACTTTAATTCCTACATCCTTCTTGACACCTGAAGAAGAAGTTAATGAGATTGAACAACTTTTGTATCAAAATGATCAATAGAATAAGTCAAATGCTTTTATGTCCTTTTCAACTGGCTTTAACTCTAATAAAAAAGCTTCGACATCCATTCTCTATTCTGTTGAAAGTCATCTCAATTCTTCATTTGATGCGCCTTCCTCTACTGTGAAGTTCACAACATTACCCATAGAAGCACAATTTGGATTTGACCCATTTTTGAACAATATGTTGCATACATCTTTTAACTTATGGGTTGACCAAATAGGACACACTATTTTACAAGAAACTATGGCCGCTGTTGACATCATCATGAACATTCCCACATACATCACATTGGGATAGGAATTGTCACCTTTTTATGGTGACTTGGAAAAGTCATATTCTGTAGGAATAATGAACCATTATCTGTTACATGATCCTTTTCCATTCAAAATCTATACTGAAATGATTATCAGGCAATATGGGATGAAAAATTTTAAACACAGATGGCTCTAACATCTGTGCCTGGCTGAGGGCGTAAAACTCAGTGCTACTAGGAGGCAACCTAGATTTTTAAATGCTTTCTTATTATGTGTGTTTATTTTCTGTCTATGTGATGTTTGCAGTCTGGTTGAAGATGATAAACTTAGCGCTACTAAGAGGCAACCGAGTGTTCTTTTTACATGTTTTAATGTATTAGTTTAAAACTCTAGAACCCCAGAAAAGAGTATAAATGTTATGAGTACTTAATTTATTTGCTTAATATATTAGTTATTTTCCGTGACCATATTTCTATTTGGTTTCTCCCCTATATATTTGTTTTGTCTATTTTTATTTAGTATAGTTAACCATTTTTTGTGTTGATGCTAATACTATAAAATTTTGTCTACTAATCTTTAATGAGTTGCAGAATGATTCATCTTTTGATAAAGATAGTAGACACATTCTTTACATCAACATAGAAATGCTTCATATTGGGTGATATCTTTCCTTACTACATTTCCCTTTATACCTACTCGACATGTGCTGAACAGTAAGCAAACCATAGGTTTGGGGATATAGTATTTGTCATTGTGTTGTTATTTGCATATCACACTCTCACTATCTTACATTACTATTTACTTGAGGACAAGCAAAGTTTCGGTGTGGGGATGTTTGCGTATATTTCATGATAATATTTTTCAAAATATGCAAGAAATACACCATTTTGTTCATGAGGAAAATAGTATTTTGCTACCTTACTTGTTTAAAGGAAGATGATGTAGATGATTTGAGAACCTGTTTTGTTAGCTATATACTGTGAAAAAATCTGAGAAAACTCTGAAAGAAAAACTTTGGGTTATTGTATTCATAAGTAAACTTAGTTGTTCTTCTTTTCTTCAATTGATAGGTATGTGATTATGAAAGAACTGAGATAGGATTAATATTTGTTATGATAACTTTTTGTGATTGAAACCTGAACCCTTATGCCATGTCTGTACATTATGTTCTATTACTCTGTCTATATGTACTCTCTAAAAAAAAGAAAAAAGAAAAAAAAAGAAAAAAAGGAGAAAAATAAAGAAAAAGAAAAAGAGATGTACATACCCTTACTTTTGAAGAGTTTTGGTGTAAATATGTTGTAAATCTCTAAAGCACCACTATCCTAGACATTGTAATTTGGCATATGTGTTATAGTGTAAGGTTTCGAGCTTGGATATCTCGTGTAATTAAGACACGTAGGCATCCCTTTAAAACATGGCAACCTCAGTCATAATAGCTGGCGATTGTTGGCCTTAAAGTTCGCTACATGGGATATCCAAAAAGCAAAGAAAACTGAACACTACAAAGAGATAGTAGAAAGTTGTACTTTTATATTTTTCTGGCAAATGTAAAAAGGGTTAAGGCATTATCAAAAGTTTGATTGCAAATAAGGTGAGAATATCAAAGTCTAATATGTTTGCATGACTTGAAAATTATGAATTGTTAGAACTTAATTTGTTTAGTTTACTTCTAAATATATACCACGAAACTATCATTAGTTCACTTTCAAAAAGAGTAGCCATTTGTGAAAACTATGTACAAGGTTCTCTTATCATGTTCGTCATCAACTGATGAATAGGTTAAAAGTTAGTGAATTGCACTTCTCATGTTTTATGTTGGAAAAATTTTGACAAAAAGAAGGGGATATATAGCATTCACCTGTTTTGACTTGTAAACATTTCTGAAAATTTCACTTTGAATTTGTTTTAAAAACAGTCTTGCTTGAGGACAAACAAGCTTTAGATTTGGGGATGTTGATATGACTGTATTAGCAGCACTCAAACCATTGTATTTGTACTATATTTACATCTTAACTTAGGAAATAAATGCAACACTTATATACTTTTGATGCAATGTAGGATGATTCCGAATAGTGAATAATTAGAACCGAAACGATCCAAATTGCAAGTCAAATAAGTCAAAAATGTGGAAACCCGAGAAAGAGTGGAAGAATGAAGCTCATGGAGAAAGAATTAGGCCAAAACTAGTGCATAATCAGACTCAAAACGCTGAGAATAGCCCGAAAATGCCTCGGTCAACGCTCGGTCAAAGTCAAAATTCAAAAGTCAAAAAATTAGCAAAATAGCGCTCGAGCCCCTTATCCCATATTTTTCCACAACATTACACAAGGTTCCAGAAGGCCACGTGTCACAAAGTTGATGGACGAAGTAGAGACGCGCTTGCCTATAAATACCCCTCTCCCCGGACCAAATTATATATAATTTTAGATTTAAATAATTGTTTTATTTAATTAGTTAATTAGCTTAATTTAGTTTTAATTAATTAGTTAGATTAATTTAGTAGTAATTGTAGAATACGGGGGAAGTTTTGCCCTAATAGCTTTTAATAAAAAAAACTCTTATTCAGGGGAAGTTCTGCTCAAGTAGCTCTTATTCGGGGGAATCTCCGCCCGAATAGCAATTTTATGTCAGACCTCTGCTCAAATTTTTGGAATCAGAAATACAAAGTCGTCATATCAGGGGAGCTTTTCTTGACTCTCTTATTTGCACTACTTGTATTTATTATTAAGTCTGAGTATAACTATTATCTATGGGAGGATATTATAAATGACGGTCTTTTAATATATGGTTTCGGATTCAGTTTATTTAATTCAATTGCAATATATGGCTTGCTTTAATTTAGTATTGTCTTTCATACATAATGCTTTTAAGTAGATGTTATGATTGCTTTACTTTTATGCCATATATCCATGCTTTAAATAGTGAATCAATAGCTTGACAACCTTAGATCCATGAGACTGTAGGTTATACCATAGCTCTAGACTAGTAAGGAGATGTTAATTAATTAGTTAAAACAGACCTTTTACACCAGGTTGTAAGGACAAATCCATACTATGGCTATATAACGGACTCGTAGATGGAACGGCACCTACAATAGAGTTAGTAATCGGGACTTTAATAAACTAAGGTAATTGACTAGGTTAATGCTTATAGCTTAACCCTTGCATAGAACTAAAGAACTTGGATATCAAGCCTATAGTAACTGCCTCATTGCATGTCTATTCCCCTAGATTCCTCTCCCTCGTATTCAACAAATACTCAGTCTAGCTTAGTTTAGTTGTAGTTTAATTTACATTTTCGCACACTTCTCAAAACCCTTTGCAAAACTGTCACTTTACCGCTTTAACACTTTCACATTACTTCACTAACTAACTAACAAGCTTCCCTGTGGATATGATTCTACACTCAAAGCACGCTCCACTACAAGATCCGTACACTTGTGGGTTATTAAAACTTGGTCAAATTTGCACCCATTTATATTGCTGACCTCGAATGCATCAATATGTATTTCGCATGCTTTACACACAGATTCAGTAACAAATGTTGTACCCATAGGCGTACTTACTTCAATTTTATATGGCAAATTTTCAACTTTCAATTCAACATGTTGTGCACATTGGGGAATGATAAATGAATGCATAGGACCAAAATCAATTAAGGCTTTAACCAACTGCTTATGAATTAGAAATATACCTTCTACCATAGTAGCTGCCTTAGGCAATTCTTCCTGATCAATATGATATACCCTAGCTTGAACTCACTATTCTTGAACATTGCCTACTAACCTCCTCTGGGTATCCTGACTCAAACTCTGTCCCTGAACCTTCTTGAATTTAGGACAATCTTTAGCCTGGTATTGATCACTGCCACACCCGGTACACTTACCAGCCTTTCTTCAACAATTAGCTTTAATGTGACCTTTGCGGTTGCAATGGGTACAATGTTGGTCTTGTCTTGCAACAACACCCTCAAAAGAGGCTCTAAATGTAGAAGTGGCAGTACTGCCCTGCTGGGACTGCATCACTGGTAGTTTATATTGACTATGGCCTTGGCTCTAACTAGGCCTCTGCTGTCCCTGGGTCTGGAAAGATCTTTGCTGATTCTAACTCTGATATTGAAAAGGCCTCTTGTTAGGTTGACTAGACTCTGCTCTCAACTCAGATTTCTGTTTCTCGAACTTTGCCGCAACATTGAGAGCATCATTGTAGGGAGAGAATTGAAGTGGAGCCAAACTAACCTGAATATCAGGCCTCAACCAGCGGATAAATCTTCTAATCTTTCTCCCTGTAGGTTGTACTAATTTAGGGGTATAATGGGACAGTCTGTTAAATATAGCCTCGTACTGCGCAACTGTCATGTTACCCTGTTTCAGATACATAAATGCTTCTTCTCTTCTTTCACGTGTAATATTTGGTGTGTAGTTGTCTCGAAACTCTCTCACGAAGTTGACCTACAAATGGAGTGTACGGTTGTACTTCCACCTCAACTTGACCATTCTCCACCACTACTCGGCATCCCCATCGAGACACAACAAATGAAACTTTCTTCTCATCGCAATACTCAAGAGCAACATAAATTTTCTCGATCTGGCCTAACCATACCTCAACTTTCTCATCATCAGGTTCTCCCTGTAATCTAGGCAGTCTGTATCTTAAGAATCTATCCATCTGATTATCATGACCTGTACCATTTCCACTGCTAGTGCCACTGTTACTATTATTGTTGCCATTAGGACCACTACTAGGATTAGTAGACCCTCGCTGCTCTTGGCACTCCAATACCGTTCCATACGATCTATTATCGCAACCATTCTATCCAATACATGCTTATTAGAGGTTGGCTGACGCGGTTCCCCAGATCCCTGTGTACCATCTTGGCTCCTGGGTCTACCTCTGGGCCTAGGAACCCTCTCCGTCATCTTTAGTCTTTAGAACGTACATATGTTATAACAGGTAGACATAATAGATCACAGGTATATCATATAGGGCAATTCTCATTCAATACACGTAGTCCACATTAGTCACATATGATATATTTAGCACTTGACGCATAGTACATTTTATATGTGCGCATATTCATGAAATAACACTTTCACATTTAGACCTCTACCTCACAATCCGAGAATCTTATCCCGGCTCATACATTCTATGCTCTATACTCTGATACCACCTAAAAGTGTCACGCCCCGACCCCAATCCTTAGCTAGAAGTCAAGACCGGACGCGATGTACGAGGAAAAAGGACAGAGTCTCTCCTATATTATGATCATTCCAATACCTGTACAAGAAGACATAATGCCAACAACAACTGTACCACAACATAATTTCAAAGTCTAATCCAAGCATAGCATACTAGACAAAGCATTTTTAACTTAAACCTTAGCAAAATAAGTCTAAGTAATGAAAAACATGACCAATAGAGCATCTAAGTGCCAAGAGACGAACTAGCTTTAGCTTTAGCTTACAAACCCTCCAAATGACTTAACCATACACAAGTTTGCAAAGCTCAAAATAGATTAAAATTACATTCCAAAGTGACATGAAATTTAAATCATTCTCTTGACTACATCAAGACAAAACCATGATTTATCACGTGCAAAACGGTGCTCCGGTGCAAAGTAGACTGTACAACAAGCAAGGCTCACATAATCTACATCTTTAGATCATAGCAAAAACCACCATCCAACCTTTAAAGCAAGCAAGGAAAAGAGACTTCAGACTTCTTCTTAAGGGGCCACCTCGGCCTCGCCTAAAATTTGTTGAGCAAACAGGGTGAACAAACACATGCTTAGTAGGGAGGAAAAATGTGAGGAGGTTTTGAAACCCATTTCGTGAATGCACAAATGCCAATGAACAAGAGACAACAATATGCAACTTAAAGTAAACAACACACGGTAATACAAAGCATTAAACATTCAATCTAGCTCATGAAACTATATAACTACTTTCAAAAGGATACGTTTTCATTTCCATTTCCTTTGCTCAGTTGCATTCACGATCTTAATAATTCCTTTATTCTGCTGGTAGTTGTACTCTGAATGTACCCTGATAATCTTCAACCCAACTCCCCAAGGCCTTTAATGACCAAGCGAGCAAGGGAATAAGACGCGGAGGTTGTACAAAACAATCCCTGGCAACCCCAATACTGCCCAGTGAAGGCACATTACACCGTGCCTTGATTAAAGTAGCAACCTTTGCTACGCTCAATAATCACTTAGATAAACACTCAATAAGCACGTAAAATGAGAGGACAACAAAGTAGGTTGCCCCTCAAGCAAATAAGCAAGCAATAGCATTTCAAAACATTTTCATGAACACTAGTATGATCCATTCACATGCTACAACCAATAGAACATGTAATTCATGCATTTCCTCACTGCACATTTGTCAATAACTTGCACATGAACTTAGCTCAATCAACATTTATAACTTTTAACTCATTAACAACTCAATGGAAGAACATTCCAACTAGTATGCTAAAGTTAGTTGCAAGCTAAATTCAATTATAACATAGTCTAGCATATAAAGCTTCATTATAATAAGCTAAATTCAATTATAACATGTCAATAGCCGGCGTTGGTCAGCCGAAAAACACACACATAGCATACTTAGTTTACTTAGGTTCTTTTGTTTGTATTTCATAAATATATAAGCTTGGTATTGTAATCTTGAGCTTAATAACACTCTTTCAAGCATTTCTACAAACATTAAAGCTATATTATGCATTCATCTTCAACCTCAACAACAACAACTAACATACCAAAAATTCCAAGTTTCGCTAGCATATATCACTTAAACTTCATATATTCCTCCTGATAATCAAGCTTGCTAGCTAAAACAAAGCACAAAACAACTTTATTCAACATTTATATGAACTTAACACTACCAAAAATACAAGAAAAATGGACATTAAATGAAACCCCTTTCTTATTCTTGGCTAAAATTGCAAAGTTGAGCTATAGCTTAAGCTAATCCCCCTTATTTTCTCATCCTTTTCTTCTTCTTCTTCTTCTTCCCCTTTCTATTCTCTTTTCCTCTCTCGGGTCGGAGCTAGGGCTCTCTGGTTTTTTTTTTTTTTCTCACTCAACTAATCTCACTCTCTCACCTTTGCTCTTTGTTTTATTTGTTTTGGTTATTTCATTTCTTGTGGCTAAAATGCTAAGTCAACTATTGTGTAAAGAATTCTAGATGCCACATGTTAGCTTCCTAACTTAGAAGATATAGTTATTCACTAAGTAGCCACTATAATGCATTTAACTATTCAAATAATGAAAACAAGTCAATTAAATACAAATTGAATAAATGCAAATAATAAAATAATAAAATAATTATTTTCGGGTTCGGGTCTCACATCAGTTTTATTTTAATTTACTAGACTTTATATTGCATAACTGGACCAATCTTTAATGATTAATATTGTAGTCTAAGAATCTTAGAACCTTAATCATATCTTAGATTTGTATGTTCTTCCGTTTTCTTTTTGGTAATGTATCAAAAGAAAAAGTTATAGTACTTATGCTTGATAACTAAGACAAGTTAATATGCTAATGAATTATATTATTTCATTGATTGCATAAGGGTATGCAAGATATATAAGAATATGATTCTAAACTTACAAGTGTTATGTTCTAAGCATATTTTATTGGCATAATATAAGATATTAGTAGAACTTTTTCTCGTGTTTGTATTTCATCTTTGATTATCAGTAATGCAAAGAAGAAAGACTAAATGAGATGATTTCTATTAGTCAGTGGGCGCATAATCTAAAAAATAATTAAAGATTGTAAAGGCATGTGTAAAAGTGTTTTCATAGCCGATAAACCGGACATTAAAAGCAGGTTTATTCAATGTATCTTTATAGCTTGAACGTCAAGACCGTAAAGTTACTATGAATTGAAAATATTCTTTGATTGTAATTGATACTACTTGGTGGTTGTAATTCTTATGAAAATATTTTTATGTGTTCATGGATGGAATATTAATCATAGTAGTACGCTTTGGGAAGAGTAGAATGATTTCGGTATTAGCAAACGAAACAAAGATTGTTGCATTAGCTAAAGACAATTTGTTTGAAAAACTTTTGGACATATTTTGTATTTTTAGGATCATACCTAAATGTTGTTAAAAATAAAGTGTCTATTCCTAAAGCTTGTTTAAAGACATTATTGTATAGTCTTTATTATCTTTATGTGGATGAAATAATGTATTGCAAACATATTGTTAACTATCGTAACCATATACTAAAAGTTTTTGAGATGACTCAACTAATAATCCAAGTAAATTGTAGTTTCTACGTGACTAGATTGTTCTAATAATAAGATGATGATTAGGTTAGTTTGATCAATTTATGCATCTTATTTATTGGAAAGGTAACCAACTTACCCTTTGTTTGATAAAGGATTAGAACTACTAGGTTATTTGGATTAGTACATGTTGATGTTTTTTAGAGCTATTTTTGAATAGGCTCGTATAGGAAAAGGTATCAGTGCCTTATGATTAGATCATGAAGATAAAATATTTAAATACTAGTTTGTTGAGTATCTTAAATTTTCGTATAGTATTGAAATTAACAAATGTCCAGTATACTGCAATTAAATGAGGTTTTTTAGTGAAGAACCGTGCTTTGTTGGACATAGTACTCTTGTTAATTAGTTTGACTAGTCATCCTATTTATTTGTGGATCATACTTACCTTAATTTAATTTTATATTGAATAGTAAAATTCCTTCTATTGCTAGAACTTTATATATGATATAAGTTGGCTAACAACCAAATATTAAAAAGGTATTAAATTTAGGGACTCATTCATATAAAAAAAGAGAGAGAATAGGAATGTTAATAATATGTCAATATGTAAACAAACATATAGACAACAATGCCATAATGTAAAAGTTAATGTCAGAATGTCCCAAAATATGTCATCCAAATATATAGCATTAGGGCATATCTCTAACAACCTCTTATTCCTATTTAAGAATGTAAAGGCCCTATTTCCATTTATATATCCTTACTAGATTAAGAATCTATGTACATGAATGTAGCGAAAGATGAAGATGAAAATATCAAGAGTTGGTAGATCCGGTTCGCATAAGGAGTTTTGTGAGGCCCAACAGGAGCAGCTCATTAATTTTATAGGCCTCTTATTTTATTTTGTTTTAGAATCCAACCTAGTAGCTCGGGTTGATAGTGTTCCTAGTCCATGATCATTCATTTATATGCATTTATTTATTTATGCGAGAAATATGTAATAGATGAATGAAGTGTACCTTAGTATCGATTTTCAAGAGAAGTTTCAAAGAGAATGACATTGTTATCTCATTAACTTCTCTTGGTACTCTTGAGGTTAATGGAGTATTAGAAAGGAGAAATCGAACCCTACTAATCTACCAATCAGCCTATGAGGTTATGATCTCCTTACAACTGCCTATATCTTGAACAAAGTCACTTCTAAATCAGTCTCAAGCACACCATATAAGATCTGGAAAAAAAAGAAACTTAACCTCTAACATATTAAGGTTTAAGGTTGTCTTTCTTTTATTAAGAGGCCTAAGTCTGATAAACTGGAAGCTAGATCAGACAAGGTCAGGCTTATTGGTTATCCCAAAGTCTCTTTGGGATACAACTTTTATTCTCCCACTAACCAGAAAGTCTTTGTCAATAAAAATGCCATCTTCTTAGAGTAATAGGTCATCTAAGAAGGAGGCATGGGAAGAGAAGTTGAATCAGTGAAGAAGTCACTGAACAACCAACTAGACAAAGCCCGATCCAAGATTTGACCCAAGAAGATCTAGTTCAAGAAGATCAAATTGTTTCACAACCTCTCCACAAATCAGGGGGGACTCCTCATCCTCCTGTAAGATACAACTATATCTATAGTCAGGCACAAGATTTGTTTACCCTATATGACAACGATCACATTGATGGTCCCGTTAACTATGAGAAGTTGTATCTAACTGTAAGGATCGTCTCTCGAAAATGTGCGAATCACAACATAATAGAGTTAAAGCGGAAGCGTTGAGCATTTTAAAATTTTCAACATAATCATTTGTAATCACATATATTTCCGAAGTAAAGTCCATGACAATTAACATGCAACATATAATATATCAAATATATTATAAAGTAAACGAGAGATAAAACGATATACCTCCCGTTTGAAGCCGAGAGAAGGTAGAATCACAACGGAGATGTTATGGCGTAGACAAGCCTCCTTCACACATACAAATGCTCTAGATCAAAACACACAAGCATCCAAAGGTTATTTCTACAAACTAAGTTAATGTGCTAGCTACTTAGTAGTAGATTAGAGCTTGCATATAGCTAGAAAGCAAAAAGAATAACACTTATCTTTTTTTTATGCTTTGACCGAGAGCATCAAGGAAGAAGACATAGTTCTCATCTTTTTCTTCGTTCTTGTTAATGGCCGAAATGATGATGAAAACGAGATGGCGCGAACTAGCCTCCTCCATAAGTGTAAAGGTCAAAGATCGAAACACACAAGCATCCAATGTCAAACACCACCAAGTATATGTGTTATCTTCTCAGTGATAGATCTAAGTTTGTATAAAGTTAGAAGGCAAGAGAAAAATCCTACTACCCTATCTTTACTATGGTCGAAATACCATGAAAGAAATGAGAGAATATTGTAATCTTTTCTTCTTTTGTGTTGGCCGAAAATCAACAACCATGAAGGACAAATGATGGCCTTTATATAAAGTCTGGTGTTGTGTAGGATTGTGACAAATGGCATGACATGTCTTCTCAAGACATCATGCTTTTGCCAAGTGTCTAGTATGCACTCTTTTCATTTGCCAAATGTCAAGCATGCATCCATTCAAGACATATTCCTTCGCCAACTTGTTCTTTGGCCTAAAGTACTTTGTCTTCTAGTGTTTTGTCCACTAGTGCAACTTGTCTTTTGTCTTCTTGTGACAACTTGTCTTTGTCTCCTAGTGACAACTTTTCAATAATTAATTATGATTCCCATTAGAATAATTAATTAAAAAAGATACCCCAATACTTTCAGTATTTATACTTTGGCCCTAATACTTTTTAGTATTTACACTTTGGCCCAATACTTTTAGTATTTGCACTTTTACCCCAATACTTTCAATATTTGCACTTTGGCCTAATACTTTCAGTATTTATACTTTAGCCCTAATACTTTCTAGTATTTATACTATGGCCTAATACTTTCAGTATTTTTACTTTGGCCCAATACTTTAAGTATTTGCACTTTGGCCCAATACTTTTAGTATTTACACTTTAGGCCCGCTTAACAATTAACGTCCAAAATAAAAAAATTAAATCTTTAACATGTTTCTAACTTAATATTAAGCTCGTTAATTGCCTTATTCTTGATGCTCTTTTGTGTGTGACTTTCTAGATTCATAATCGTATAGCAATGATGGACTATTAAACGCTTTTAATCTATTCCAAGAATGTCTCCATCATTCGATGGAATATCCTCATGTTCAAGAGTTGCGTCTAGCAACATATGCGCATCATGACAATTGATACGATAATGAAGTCCAACTCTTATGAATCTATTTATAGTCACAAATTAGCGTGTATTATAATCCTTCCATTAAATATGTCCCGATCGTTGTGGGGACCATGATACGATTAAGTCCACTAAACGATTCTATGCGTGGATCTATTCAGTAGAATAAGAGATGACACCTATGGAAAAACCCCTTTCCATCATTCAATCTTTTGTGCCCCGGCCGAGGACTTACTCATTCAACAACCGAAATAAGATCGCATAAGACATTGCCTCACATCGGAGGTTAATGGATCCTATCTTGACAATTACCTATCGGTCTATATCATAAGACTAAACTGCGAGAGGTCATATCTCACCTTTATTAAGGCAAGCTTTGTCCAAATGCAAGATTTAGCCCCTGATATATCCGGTAACCGTAATTTCTCAAGTCAAATGATTAATTTGCACAATTCGCAACGAATGACAAACGATTAATCCAAAGTCATGTCATTTTAGTCATTCTTGCCATACACAGTGATTCGTTCAACTAACAATCACCCATATATAAGTTAGTCGCATCCCTATGCTGTTATGACACAAGGCTCGCAATCCTTTATCATTAACATCTCTATATTAATCAAATGTAACTTACATACGATGACCCATACTTGATTATTCTAGTCCCGGTGAAATAATTTGAGGGTTATGAATCATTTTGAATGTTTATCATATCAAAGAAATATGCCAACGTATTCTAAACACTTTTATAATATATTTTTTCTCCTAAAAACTTTAAGGACACATTCATAAAGGGAATGACGGAGGATA
Organism: Ehretia macrophylla; assembly: GCA_037974665.1. NCBI lineage: Eukaryota > Viridiplantae > Streptophyta > Magnoliopsida > Boraginales > Ehretiaceae > Ehretia > Ehretia macrophylla. The sequence goes on from CM075776.1 coordinate 78,992,313, forward strand.
TAAACGTCACAAACAAGTCAATATATAAACAAACATATAGACATAAATGCCATTAGGTACAAATTAATGCCAGTATATCTCCAAAATATGTCATCTAAATATAAAGCATTAGGGCATATCTCCAATAATCTCCCACTTGGACTAATGCTATGATATATATATATAGTATTAGCGCAACAGACAATGATATCACATATCAATCTTCACAAGACGTGTACCTAGCTATGACTAATTCATGGCTAAGGGAAGTGGGTCAGCTACACTAGAAGATGTGGTCGTTTTTCCGCAATAGCATATCATAATATTGTTATAGGTTACAGATACAACATATGAAAATGGAAACACCTTTCCAAATGTTTGGACATATTATGAGACCCTGGTTCATTTAGCTTGTGCAATAGCTCCATTATAGTCGTAACGCAAAAAACATTTCAACTAAATGATAAGAACCATCAACAACTTGTATGATTTACTTTAATCCAAACAACTTCAAATATCACAAAAGATATAATATATGTAATGGGACATATAGTTCATTCAGAACCTTTCTAACTTACTGTGGTCCCACTAAATAATAAACATTAATCCCAAAATAGACATTCTATTATTGGTTTCATCTCAAAATCTAACCTACTAAATCTGTTACCATGTATTTTATCTTCCCCTTGGAATATATTTTAAGTGCTTCAGAAGTACTTTAAATATATGCAAGTATTATCCAACATTCTCAATTAGTATCGGATTGACATTCACTCGTAACACTTTACAATTTGCGCAATGTCAAACGTTATACTTAGTACATCAACTTATGGAATCATCTATTGTTCAAGCATATGTTGATTTCATCCAAAGTTTGTTATACTACTCGAGTTTCTCGAAAATCATTCGCCGAAGATGGATTCATTGTCATAAGGACAATAATTCATTTCTTTGACTTTTTTTTGAAAAACCATCTTGAACACCTTAAAGATCACTCTAGGTACAATCTTTGGAATATGTTAAGTAATCTCCTTGTACTATCACCATAGCTACGAATTCCCGAGATACTAATGACATTTTCTAAGTATGGAGAACATTTAATATCACTAGACTTTAACTAACATCACATCACTTATATCATCAACTATGATAGACAAGTCATCAACATACAGATTGAGAATAGCGGTTGCGCTTCCACTGACTCTGATGCAAACACAAGGTTTATCCATGTAATCATTATCTCAAATACACAAACCACTTTTGTGCACCCAATATAAGATATCCCTATATTCTCTAGAGGATGAGATACACTACTAGATTTACAAAGATATTGTGTGATGACATTTCAGACCGAATTGAATTGATTCAATATTTAGGTTTAGGTGAATTTGTGGCTTAGATGACACTTCCTCAATTTCTATTTAGTTAGAATACATCAACCTTCTTAAACAATACCTTTTTTTCAAGAATGATCACAATCTAATAGATCAACACAACTTGATCACACAATAGAAATTATATCCTATTAAACAAGGATATAGCACGCAATTACCTTTCAACCCCAAAATCCCACTAGTCCTTTAAAAACTTTTCAATAAAAGTAGGACAATCCAAGTATTACCTCTTTTAATATTTGGTTGATATCCAACGCTTATCACATATAAAGTTCTAGCAATATGGGAATTTAACTATTCAATTAAAAGAAATAAGGAAAGTACAACCCACAAGTAAATAGTATGATTAGTCCAACTAATCAACTTTTGCACAAAACATAATTTCTTCACTAAGAAATTCCTATTTAATTGTGGTGCATCGGGTGTTGTTAATTACGATACTATACCAAAGGATTGAGATACTTATCCCAATAGTACTCAAGTATTTTAGAATCATGATCACATCATAATGCAGTAATAATTTTTCTTATACGGTTTTTCTACTTTAGTCTAATGCTCTTTGAACAATCCAAAAAACTTTAGACATGTTCTTCAACAAGAACACATAACCTTACGATGACAATCATTAGTGAGGTTACGTAAAGGAGAAAACACAGTTGAAGTTTACTCACAAAAAGGCTCGTACATCACCATGTACTAATCCAAATAATTTAGTATCTTTATTCCTTTATCAAACAAAGGGTGACTTGGTTACCTTCCCAAAATAAGATGTATAAGTCGATCCGAAAACCAACTTACTCAACATCTTAGTATTGGAACTAACTAAGTCATAAAGAAACTACAATTGTCTTGGATTACAAACTTTATCTCAAAATATATTTGGTATGTGGTTAATCAGTTAACAAAATGTTTGTCTTTAGCTAATGTAACAACAATTATTCTATTTGTTAACACTAAAACCATTCCACGCTTCCAAAGCGCACTTTGATTAAGATTCTTTCAAATGCACATACACTTATGTCACAAAAGAATCAAATCATAAAGTAATAACAACCATTAACAAAGAAGATTTACCATTAATTACAACTTCATAGCGTTGACATTCAAACTATAAAGACATATTGAATAAATCCTCCTTTTAATGTCCGATTTGTTGGTTATGTAAACACTTTTACATATACCTTTACAATCCTTAATTATCCTTTAGATTATGCTCCTACTGGCTAATACAAAATATCTTATTCATGTCTTTCTCCTTTGCATTAATCAAAGATGAAATACGACCATGAATTGACTTCCTTTATTATGCCAATGAAATATCCTTACCACGCAACTCTTTGTAGGTTTAGAATTATATTCTTTTTTTATCTTGTATACTATTATCCAATCAACAAAACAATATAACTCAATAGAATATTAAAGTTGTTTTACTATTATACAGTCATAAGTATCACACTTTTTCCTTTTGATGCATTATCAAGAAGGAAACCTAAGAGCATTCCAATCTAATCATATGATTAAGTTTCTAAGAACTATTCTTAGACAACATTTAATCAATAAAGTTTGGTCCGATTGATGTGATACAAGCCCAGAATATTAAGATAAAAATGGGTTCATACATGTAGCCATAAACATGCAGAAAAATAAGATTGCTAGTTGACTTTAACTCGTTTAATCAGTTAACTAGGTCTTTAATTAAATGATAGCTCTTACTAATTTTATCAAATCTCACATTCCCTAAATAAGAGACTTGAATCTGTTAAGATTCTTTAGTGGGTGACCAAATTCTCTTAATCATTTGTATCCCTCGAACCTTTGTGGTTATAATTGGAATATAAATATTAAGAGTTAACAACGCTTTGTTGTCTATTTCACAAAATAGGTTATGGTCATTTCCAATCCCCAAATCACTTTGGTCTCAAATCTTTGTGGTTATAATTGATTATGTGATTTAGTTAGATCCGACCCGCCATCTCATAGTTATCTGACAAATTGAATCAATAACCTCAAGCCTTTGTGGCTATAATTGGCCGTTAGATTTTGGAAGATAACCACATCACTATGTTCTATTAGAGACTTAATCAAACTTCTAACGAACCATGTCCCTCTACCTTTGGGTAAGATCGGATATGATCACTTTGGGTTTATTAAGTCCTAAGATGGCGGAGGACTACAGATCTAATATTAGTTTGCACATAGGGAGGTTTTATATTTGTTTGTTAAGGTCTCACTTTGCACATTAGTTTATTTATAAGCGAATATCACATATTAGCAAGTGAATAAACATATATGCAAGAATCATACATTAAGATCTCATCATGCACACAAAGCTACTTATAAGCTACTATCATATAAAGCATATAAAATAGCATGCATGCAACACAAACGAATGGTGGATCATGGTCTTGGGCTTAGAATAAGGAAAAGAAGACTATCCTAAAGCACATCCAATGTCTTCAAGATCTTCAACTTCCTTGAAATCTCTAAAGCCCCTCCAACTCCTTGGATGCCTTCATTGGTTATCTTGTACTTCTTTTGAAAGATTACATATATTCTTTACTACATAATTCTCTCAATTTGCAAGAAAGTAAAATAAGACTTATGTCTTAATTACAAACCACCAAGTCTATGATCAAATTCATCATTCATCTCCCTGTAAAATCTCATAAAGCTAAGATTCAACATATTGTATATATAATCCAAGCTAAACAAGTAAGCTAGCATCAATCTTATTCATCACATACAAAAGACAATACAACCATCTAACCTTTAACATCCATTAGCAACACCTTGCCAATTTGTATGTAAACCAATAGATTTCTTGGTCATAACACCTTATAACAAAAATACAAGTTAAGATCAATCATCATGGCAAGTATAAGCAAAATAGTACAACTTTTCAACCTTTACAATCCCAAGAAGACTCTCGGCCATGGGAATGGAAAAAGTACTCTTCATTCATGTTCCATGTTCCATCATATATAACTACAATACATATGGAGCAGCACATTTCTCAAAAACCAACCTCAAGGCCAAAAAAAAAGGCCCAAGGGTAGGAGAAGCTTTACTCACATGTTCCATGTTTCATCGTATACGACGTACAATACACATGAAGTGGCACATTTTTCAACCATCCAAAAAGCCTAGTGTCTCTCGGCCATGCCAAGGGAAAAATATTCTACTTGCTCGTTTCTTGAACCATTATAGACAATCATAGATCTTCACATGCATATGCTTAGAATCAAGAGATAATGCCATTTTACATACTTTAAAGATTAGATCTACTGCTATACATATGATTTATGGACTTTAGAAACCATGGCTCTAATACTACTTGTAAGGATCATCTCTCGGAAATGTGCGAAAGCGGAAATGTTGAGCATTTTAAAAATTTCAACATAATCATTTGTAATCACATATATTTCCGAAGTAAAGTCCATGGCAATCAACATGCAACATATAATATATCAAATATATTATAAAGTAAACGAGAGATAAAACGATATATCTCCCGATTGAAGCCGAAAGAAGGTGGAATCACGACCGAGATGCTACGGCATGCACAAGCCTCCTTCACACGTACAAATGCTCTAGATCGAAACACACAAGCATCCAAAGGTTATTTCTACAAACTAAGTTAATGTGCTAGCTACTTAGTAGTAGATTAGAGATTGCATATAGTTAAAAAGCAAAAAGAATAACACTTATCTTTTTTTTTTATGCTTTGACCGAGAGCATTAAGGAAAAAGACATAGTTCTTATCTTTTTCTTCGTTCCCGTTAATGGCCGAAATGATGATAAAAAAGAGATGGTGCGAACTAGCCTCATCCACAAGTGTAAAGTTCATAGATCGAAACACACGAGCATCCAATGGCAAACACCACTAACCAAGTATATGTACTAGCTTCTCAATGATAGATCTAAGCTTGTATAAAGTTAGAAGGCAAGAGAAAAATCCTACCACTCTATCTTTACTATGGCCGAAAATACCATGAAAGAAATGAGAGAATTTTGTCATCTTTTCTTCTCTTGTGTTGGCTGAAAATCAACAACCATGAAGGACAAATGATGGCCTTTATATAGAGTCTTGTGTTGTGTAGGATTGTGACAAATGGCATGACATGTCTTCTCAAGACATCATGCTTTTGCCAAATGTCTAGCATGCACTCTCTTCATTTGCCAAGTATCAAGCATGCATCCATTCAAGACATTTTCCTTTGCCAACTTGTTCTTTGTCATTTAGTGCTTTGTCTTCTAGTGTTTTGTCCACTAGTGCTACTTGTCTTTTGTCCTCTAGTGACAACTTGTCTTTTGTCTTCTAATGCAAGTTGTCTTTTATCTTCTAGTGACAACTTTCCAATAATTAATTCTAATCCCCATTAGAAAAATTAATTGGAAAGAGACTCCAATACTTTCAGTATTTATACTTTGGCCCCAATAATTTTTAGTATTTACACTTTGAACCAATATTTTCAGTATTTACACTTTTGGCCCAATACTTTCAGTATTTGCACTTTGGCCCAATACTTTAAGTATTTGTACTTTAGCCCCAATACTTTCCAGTATTTACACTTTAGCCCAATACTTTTATATTTACATTTTTGGCCTAATACTTTCAGTATTTTCACTTTGGCCTAATACTTTCAGTATTTGTACTTTGGCCCAATACTTTCAGTATTTATACTTTGGCCCAATACTTTCAATATTTATACTTTTGGCCCACTTAATAATTAACGTCCAAAATAAATAACGTTAAACTCTTTAACATCTTTTTAACTTAATATCAAGCTCGTTAATTGCCTTATTCTTGTTGCTCTTTTTTGTGTGTCACTTTCTAGATTAATAACCGTATAGTGATGAGGGATTATTAAATGTTTTTAATGTATTTCATGAATGTCTCCATCATTCGATAGAATACCCTCACATTCAAAAGTGACATATCTAGCAATATAATATCATAACAATTTATACGGTGATAAAGTCCAACTCTTATGAATTTATTTATAGTCGCAAATCAGCGTGCAGTCCGATCCTTCTGTTAATATGTCCCGATCGTTGTGGGGACCATGATACGATTAAGTCAACTGAACGATTCTATGCGTAGTTCTATTTGGTAGAATGAAAGATGACACCTATGGAAAAATCCCTTTCCATCATTCCATCTTTTGTGCCCTGACCAAGGACTTCCTCATTCAACAACCGAAATAAGATCGCATAGGACATCGACTCACGTCGAAGGTTAACAGATCCTATCTTGATAATTACCTGTTGGTCTATATCACATGACTAAACTGCGAGAGGCTATATCTCACCTTTATTAAGGCGAGCTTTGTCCAAACGCAAGATTTATCCTCTCATATATCCAGCAGGTGTAATTTCTCAAGTCAAATGATTAATTTGCACAATTCGCAACGAATGACAAACTATTAATCCAAAGTCATGTAGTTTTAGTCATTCTTGTCACATTCAGTGATTCGTTCAACTAACAATCACCTATATATAAATTAGTCGCATCCCTATGTTGTTATGGCACAAGGCTCACCATCATTTATCATTAACATCTCTATGTTAATCAAAGGTAACTTACATACGATAGCCTGTACTTGATTATTCTAGTCTTGACGGTAATATTTTGCCACTAGCCTTGCCTTGAAGTTCTCTACCTTTCCATCTACGCCCATTTTTCTCTTGTATACCCATTTGCATCCTATAGGCACAATGTCTTCAAGTAGGTCTACAATGTTCCAGACTTGGTTGGTGTGTATAAAATCCATTTCAGATTTCATGGTCTCAAGCAAGTTTATTGAGTCTATGTTAGTGTTAGAGATATGCCCTAATGCTATATATTTAGATGACCTATTTTGGTTATATATTGGCATTAACTTGTACCTAATGGCATTTACGTCTATATGTTTGTTTACATATTGACTTGTTTGTGACGTTCATATTCTCTGTCATTCCCATTATATGAATGTGTCTTTAATGTTTTTCGGAGAATAAATATATTCTAAAAGTGTTTAAAATTCGTTAGCATATTTCTTCGATATGATAAACATTCAAAATGATTCATAATCCTCAGATTCTAACAAGGAATTGACTCTGAGGAAACCTTCTCGCCAGTGGCCATGCTAAAATCCATTAGAATTTTATTTGTCATAGTTGCACACTACGATTATGAGATATGACAAATGAATGTCAAAATAACGTTCCTTAATGGCTTCATTAAAGAAAACATTTATATAGAATATCCAAAAAGGTTTAGAATCCAATGACCATAAAGTCTGCAAGTTAAGAAATTCTATTTATGGGCTCAATCAAGCCTCTAAGAGTTGGAACCTAGATTTGGTGAAGTCATCAAATCATTCGACTTCATTGAGATGAAGACGAATCTTGCGTATACAAGAAGGTCAACAAAAGGCAGTTACATTCCTTGTACTATATATGGTTGACATATTGTTGATAGGAAATGACGTTAGTATGATGTCATCTATCAAACTCTAGTTATCAGGAACTTTCTCAATGAAAGATTTAGGAGAAGCCACATTTATCCTTAGAATTCGGATCTATAGAGGTAGATCGAAAGGACTAATAAGTCTTTTCCAAAGTATGTACATAGATAAAGTATTAAAAAAATTTAATATGTATAATTTTAAAAGGGGATTACTTCCTTTTAGACATAGTATCCATCTCTCTAGAGCTATGAGTCCTAAAACTACTCAAGTGAGAGAGGGGATATATGAATAAGATTCCATATAGAATTTTAAAAGGGGATTACTTCCTTTTAGACATAGTATCCATCTCTCTAGAGCTATGAGTCCTAAAACTACTCAAGAGAGAGAGGGGATATATGAATAAGATTCCATAAGCTTCAGCCATTGGGAGTTTTATGTATGCCATGTTGTGTACAAGACTTGATATTGTACATACTGTAAGTGTTATAGGTAGATATTAGTCTGATCCAAGAGAGAAATAGTGGATAGCTGTCAAGAACATTCTTAAGTATTTGAGAAGGACTGAAAATATAGTCTTGATATACGGAGGAAGAGAATAAATTGAAGGCTTTATAGAATCTGATTTTCAGTCATACATAAATGATTGCAAATCCACGTCTAGATTCATATTTGTTTGTAATGGAGGAGCAGTTAGTTAGAAAAGTTCCAAACACACTACAACTATAGACTCTACCACAGAAGCTGAGTGTATCGCATCATCTAAATGGCTAAGGAAGTGATTTGGATCAAGAAGTTCATAATGTAACTTGGGGTGGTTCCTTCCATTGAGTCACTACTACTGTTGTACTGTGATAACAATGGAGCTATAGTACAAGCAAAGGAACCAAGGTCTCACCAAAAGTCCAAACATATTGAGATGTATTACCATATCATTCGAGAGATTGTGAGAAGAGGTGACATAATTTTGAAGAAAGTAGCATCAACAGACAACGTCGTTGACCCACTGACCAAGGCTTTAACTCAACAATCTTTAGATCGTCATCTTGAGAAGACGGCTATGAAGTACCATTTCGATTGGATTTAGAACAAGTAAGGAATTGTTAGACTTAGTGCCCTAAAAGCCAAATCATTATAATTTCTAGGACATGAATTTTATATTATTTTATATATTAAATGGGTAGTTTATTTAATATATGTTAATTTGTTAATTATATTTAATAAAAGTCCTTGGAAATATATCTATGGATCTTATTCTTTAAAAGGTAAACAAAATGAATGACAAGATCCATAATTAATGATATATTCTAGAATATATGTAGGATGAATTAATTGGGCATTAGTTCATCCGTATAAATTAGTTTATAATTTACTGTCTCAATTAATATGAGATATTAATAAGAGCAATTAATCTCATGTTATGTTAATAAATGTATACGTACTCATACAGAACGAGTGACGGGACATGACCGATTATATGGTAAATTACACGGATAGTCAATAATTTTGTCATATAACATATAATTATATAATTAACTCTTAGAACTGAGATACCATGGTTATCCTATGTATGGGATACTAGCCATGGACTGGTTCACGTGCTCAATGGTCATGGTCTATTCCTACATAGCGATATGTACGTGTGCAACATGGAATTTGTCAATTAAGGGTCCTATGTGATCTATTAATTAAGTAACCGAAAATCCTTAGCCGAGGTTAAATAATAGATGGTCATCTATTATTTATTTACAAGTTATTAAATTAATTGGATTAGGTCATATGATTAAGTAAAAGAATTTGACGTCCTTATCCCTGACTCTTGCTTAATCGAGATAGATGAGATGGAGGAAATATGTTATACATAAATTATATAGGGTTCATGCAATTTCACTTCATAATTAATTAGGTAGTCGTGATATACTGTTAGATATCACCCATGACTGTTAGAAATTAATTAGAGTAGTTATAGTTAAATATTAATTAAATTAACATTTTTCACAGCTAATTAGTTAATGAACCCGAGAAGTCACACACAAAAGAGGTCCCTAAAATAAATAGTTAGAGAAATGAATTTAATATTGGATTCTCCAATATTTAAGTGAATTTAAGGACTGGCCCTTGTTGAAATTCAATCCAACATGTCCATCAGTCCAGATCCATGTTCTTAAACTGGCCCATAATCTAGCCCTTTTCCCATATAAAGGAAGTTGTGCAAGATGAAAAGCTAGTACAAAAATTAGTCTTTCACAGTCTATATTTTCTATAGAAATCTAGTGGGGGATTTGCTATTTTTTTCTAGAATCTCGTGTGGATTTTATCGGAGGCTTTATGTTTGGGGAGTTCGGATTGCATTAAATTCTACGTCAGATTCATCGTTGTTGAGGTAATCCTAAATACTACTTTATTTAGATTTTGCGATAATTTATATATATGTTTAAATTGTGTATATAGCTATGAATAGATACGTAATTTTAATTCTGCTGCATATTTGAAAGTTTTTAATATCATGTATAGAATCTAACAAGCAGTTCTCTGTAATGTATTTTTCGACTTTCTTTTTGCGCTGTAGCTTTCTACCCCTTTCCTTGCTTCATGTGTTCTTCTTTTAGTGTTACTTTTTCGACACAATCATTTGGTTGAATAGACTTAAAATCTAAGCGACCTAGATGAGTTCATTCCGATAACTTATAAGGTGAGTCTTTCTCCCCTAAACACTGAACACTTTTAATGTTGTAAATTACTTTGTGCAAAGATATATCCATTTTAATGATCCAAAACATTTGAGTAACTACTAGTTAACATGAAGCGATGTATATGGGCAGGGACGGATTTAGAATTTATTTTTATTAAGAATTAAAATCACACAATTTACCCGTCATATATAGATAACTTTTTTTAGTGGAGATTGAACTGATTTTTCAATCTAAAAATACCTTTAAAATATATATATTGTTAGACAAAATTTGAATTGAGTGGGGGCTGCAATATAAGAGTAGCTCTATATATATATGATGTCGCCTGGAGTCCTACTTTTATTGGGTGACGCCAATATTCTCACCCAAGCTTGTACTGGTTATGAGGGGAGGGAGTGGAGAAAGGAAAGAGAGAGAGAATCATGTAGGAGCACTATATCTTTTATTACTCAGCTCCAAAAACAACAGGCAATCGCTAAGAATACAAAATTTCTTCCACTCAAAGGAAGGGATACGAATGATAATAAAGCCCTATCTCAGGATGGCCAAAACTCGACCTTATGTCTTGGAAAAAATGGGAAAAGGTACCAAACAACAGTAATAAGTTATACACGAAAGCCAGAAGAAGTCAGTATGGAGCATGCTTCATGCGGTCGAACGTTAACACTTGGGCAGATCGGATGGTGGTGGAAGCAGCTTCTGGTTAGGGAGCTCCCCATCCAAGACTATCCATGCCATTTTCAATCCCCAGCTTAAGTGGACGTCAAAGTGGCAGTGCATGAACCAAACACCTAATACAGAGATCAACATTATAACGTGAGATCCAGTAAATTATGTGTACCATGTTGTTGAAGCCAGTTAGCAAATGAGATTATTGCAATACATAAATACATGCTGAAAAATCCCCACTGATCAAATAATCATTTACAGAGGACGAATGAGCTTTTTTTCTTTTCTTTCTTTTCTTGAAACAAACATTATTGTGATTATGAGGGACACAAACATACCAGGGTTGTCTGCCTGGAAACGAATAGCGAGCCATCCACCAGATGGCACACCAATTGTATTTCGTTCAACAGGATCAACAAGGTTGTAGTTTGCAGGGTCCTTCTTGGGGTCAAAGTTTCCGAATCCTTGGCCAACAACATAGAAGTTATAACCATGAAGATGAAAAGGGTGGCTCTCAGCACCAAGAATGCTAGTATCCTGCAGTACTACTTCCACAGTGGTATTAAACGGAAGCACTACCACCTTTGTGCCATTAGAGTCCATGGTATTATTAGGAGGTGTGCCTGTATAATTGAATGGCATGAGAGGAAAGTTCGGAAAATCAGTTGTGTATACACCATTTGATTTCTTGAAATAATAGGCCTGTAGCATTGCTGTTGACGGGAGTACAAAAGAGACATTGTTCATGGAAGCCGAGAATTTGGTGCCATTAGGCCCTTGACATGTTTGATTTTTGGGGCATGGATTACTCCCAAGGCCAACGGTAAAGAAAAATTGCTTATCGACTTTCTGTGGCACGTTAGCGGGGAACTTTGAATTGGCCAAACTACGGAATTTGCTTGAGAAATTCGCGACGAAAGCTGTTCCATTGATTGGTGGAAGAGTTGGGATAGAAAAACCTTTGACTGAAATATTCGAGGTTGAAGAATGGAAGCTTTGGTATTCAAGAATCCCTGCAACAGTGGAATTGTCAAATGTGCCTTGGCCAGTGAAATATGGTCTAGCTGCCATCAAGAAAGTGGATTTTTCAGGATGAGGCTTAGTTTTTAGTAGAACATTGGTGGTTTGTCCTGGAGCAATCAAGATAATATCTGTTTCAAATGGCTTAACATAAATGGCATCAGCTTCCACAACAGTAAGTGTGTGGTTGGCTATACTAAAGAAGAGATCTTCATTGAGTGCACCGTTAATCAAACGAAGAAGATACGTCTTCCCAGGCTTCACCTTTAGCTTGTATGTTTCTGCAAGTATCAGAATATCATTTCAGAAACCATGCTAGCTTTTATCGATTTTGATGTTATAATTTTTAGACTATTAGTCCATATTGTTTGTAAAAGTCTCATCATTAGTCTTTATTGTTTCATAAGTCACGCAGTTAGTCCCTATTGTTTGCAAAAATCTCACCATTAGTCTCCATTATTTGCAAATGTCTCACTATTAGTACCTATTGTTTGCAAAAGTCTTAGCGCTAATGGTGAGACATTTATAAATATTGGGGATTAATGGAGATACTTTTACAAACAATAAGAACTAAATGAGTAATTTTTAAAATAATAGAGACTATTGGTGGGATTTTTACAAAAAATAAGAATTAACCGTATGATTTCTAAAATAATAAAGACTATTTATCCAAAACTTATAAATAATAGGGACTATATATCCAATTTGCCCTATAATTTTAGCAATCTTGAAAATTTCATATCACTTGCCAAAAAGATAAACAAATTTTTATTTCTTCAATCTAAACTATTCATCTATTTTCAAGAGAGTAGATCCTACATACATGTGGGATCCACATCTCTCTTACGGATTGTCATTAGTGTAGATTTATAGAATAATTTTCCAAGAGAGAGTACCACTAGCTGAACAATTGTACAGTGGCCCTGGAAGCCCATTGATTGTGTAAGCATCAGATACGTTTGGACCAGCTCCTGTCTGAAGTGCTTGGCTAATCACGGCCTCAATGCCCGCATTCCACCACTCACCTATATATAATGAACAATCAGTTTTATTTCATGTTAGTAGAACAAATTTATAAATATAATTTTTCTTCATAATTCATACATTTGTGAATATTTTTTAACTAGCTAAATCCATATGGAGCATATTAATGAAATGGTTTTTAATCTTTACCAAAAATGATGGGAACTTCCTTGTAAGGTTTGCCAAAAGGGTAGGGGACATTATGCTTGGGGAAGATGACGAGTGGTCCATAAAGAGTTGCTCTCAACCAAGAGATATGAGCGTGCCAAAAGAATGTTCCTCTCTGCCCAACAATGGTGAAATTGTACACATAACTCTGACCAGTTTGAATAGGACATTGAGTTATATATGATGGCCCATCAGCCCATCCGCTTTGAAGTTGCCGAATTCCATGCCTGTGCACATCGTTGTACATTTAATCGAAAATGCTAGTGATACGCAATATGACATAAAATGAACAATATAACTATAATTACTAGTATGATATTGGTTTTGTCACAGGAATTAGTAGAGTTATCGTATACATATAATTGATCTCACCTAAAGGACAAGACATGATTTGGTTGGTTATTGTATGGGTTCTACTATTGAAAATAAGGGACGATATGTTCAAGGGTGAGTAAGGATTGCAAACACTATTAACTCAAAATTTGTATGTGTCTCAGTGAAAATTCAATTAGTATCTATTGAGGAAAAAAAAATTATTCATATATAATCGTGTTAAATTGTGTATTTTAACTGAACAAAAAATCTTGATCCGCCCCACATAGCAAATCATGGAGGCCCATTTTCCCACCCAAAACAAATGGAAAAGTAAATCGAATAGAACGACAGAATGCCGTGTGCATGGCATAGGCATGTGATTTTGTACTCCAATTAAGACCATTCAAACAAGACGATGATGGCTCATACCAGTGGATGCTGACATTGTTCGAAACATGATTGACCACCTTCACCACTACACGATCACCTTCCCTAGCAATTATGCGAGGTCCAGGGAACTTCCCGTTCACAGTGATCATACTCTTTGTATGGCATAACCTCGTAACGTTTTGCAACCTTATCTGGAAATATGTGCATGCCGACAAATCATTACTACAAAGTGTAGCATATGTTTCTAATGAATATATTTAGATACAAAATGAGCTGAACTAAATAGTACAAAACTTACATCAAACCTGTAGTGCCTTGTACTTCCTGCATTATTTGCAATTGCTAATTCTGGGCAGAACAAGAAACAAGTCATAATGATGAAGACAAAAAAACTCAAACTTGCTGATGATAGAAGGAATACACCCATGATTTTGGACTCCCTTGGTAACAAAGGAGAAATGGATTTAACGTTAATTGGCTTGTTAGTGTTGAGTATGTGATGAATGCCAATAAGAGGAGTTTAAATAGAAACTGTAGGATATGTTTGGTTGATTAGGTACACTATTAGTTGTGTTAGTTTTCAATACTAACCAAGGAACCATTACCAATCAGCAAAAATTGATAGATCAACTCTTGGTTCAGTGTAATAGTGGAGTGCTGTTAAAGTTAATATAAACTCACTTCACCTTTTACTTTTTGTTCGAGTAAACGACTTAATATCTTATGTATTTTGTCAAAAGTGCACAATACATCATGTATTTTTTAACTAAGTTGAGTACTCCCAGTGTTTTAAAAATATTGTTGAATACCTATGTGATTTATAAATAAGTTGATTACCTTTTTGTGTTTTAAAAACATAGCTAAATACCTCCTTTTGTTTTAAAAAATGTAGATGAATACCCGCATCCGTTAAAAAAAAAATTGTTCATTTTAACAAGAAAGATTCAACTGCATTTTCAAAACATAGGGGGTATTCAACTGCGCTTTTAAAACACAGGGGGTAATCAACTTATTTATAAAACACAAGAGGATATTCAGCTATACATATTTTTAAAACACATGGGGTAATCAGATTAGTTATAAAACACAAGGGGGTATTGTGCACTTTTTACAAAAGTCATGAGGTGTTAAATCGTTTAGTCTTTTTCTTTTGACCTAATTCCCCGATTAAGAGATATACAAATTTTTACCATATATATATATATATATATATACAATAAATTAAATTAAATTACATTATGGTTAGGGGAGGGGGTTGTGGGTCGTGAGGGTGGGGGGCTATGGGTCGCGAGGTAAGGGTGGAAGGGCTACGGGGTTGAGGTGGGGGTGAGGGAGGGGCTGTGGGTCGCAGGGATGGGGGGCTATGGGTCGCGGGGTATGTGGGTAGGGGCGTTGTGGGGTGGGAAGACGGGGTGGGGTTGGGGTACCGTGGGGGGGGGGGGGGGGGGGGGGAAGGGGGTTTGGGGAAGTTCAATTTAAAAAAAAAAAAATCGAGTGACTTTTTTTTTTCTTAAAAAACCCAAATTGGAGACGAACCAGTTTGGTCCGTGGCCATTTTTTGGAGACAAACCAGAGTGGAGACGAACTTGCTAGGTCCATCTCCAACATGGCTCAATATTCTTTTTGATGTGTAATTATATATATTTTTTAATTATATTAGTTTACTTATGTATGTCGCCTCCCAGCTAAAAAAGTACTGGGTCGTTGCCCAAAAGTCTCAAATGAAAACTTATGGGCGACGGTCTAGTAATTAATAAATAAAAATTAGTTAAATAATTAATTAATCTTGAGTATGACTTATTATTAAATTAATTATTAGCAAAAATTTATTACTACTAATTTGTAAAATTAGAGAACTATTTAATTAATAATTATTAACTAATTAGGTGTTAAATAAATAATATTAATTGTCATTTTATTAGTTACCAATTTAATTAATCTATTAATCGTTACATTAACATATTATCAATGTAATCTTCAATTAATGTTTGATTTGCATTTTATTTTATAATAAAATAATTTTATCGGAATTCCTTTATTTTTTTTTAAAGAACTAATTGTTTATATTTTGAGTTATGTTAAATGCTTTATGTTGGGTGTTTTGCACCATGCAATTTTTGTTCAAAGTTAATTCTATATAATTTTTTTTGATTAAGTAGTTGCCAATTGGACACGGTTTGGAGACGACTTATCTATGTCATCTCCACGAAATCACAAAGTGAAGACGGTTTGGAGATGACATAGATAAGTCATCGCCAAATAGTCACCAACTAGAAACAGTTTGGAGACAATTTTGTATGTTGTCTCCAAGTAGTCACCAACTGGATACTTTTGAAGACGGCTTATAATGTTGTCTCCAAATAGTCACTAATTGAAAACGGTTTGGAGACGACTTACCTGTGTCGTCTCTATTCCGTCTCCAAATTGTCACTGTGCTTGGCTACAAAAAATTTTGTCTTATTTTCGTCATCAATTTAGAGACGAATTGACGACGAATCGTCGGCAAAAATAATTTTTCTTATAATGTAAACTAAAAGTAAAAGAATGACGTAAAACATTATTCATCCCATTATTCCCTTGAGAAATAGTTGTTTTGTTTTTCCTATATCATTCTGGGAGAACTGACAAAAAACAAAAAAGAAAAAAGAAATTTATTTTCCTATAGCAATCTTTGCTCGGTCCTTTTACTCAACCGTTAATCTTGCTGGTCAAGACGTAATAAAAAACATTTTCAATCTTTTTCCAGGTCAAGCTTATGACATGTAATCATTTCTCTGCACGTTGGAGTGATCGAGAACTTAATATTTTGGATAATCTTTTTTCATGGAAGGGGACACTTGACCCGCCTTTCTTTAAAGCAAGAGAAGAATGATAAAGATGTGGTTGTCTCGTTATGATTCAATAGTAAAACGAAACTAGTTGGTAAATATAATTATCTTAATGTTAAAGCAAGAACCAAACCTTAGTTAGGAGATGTGCATGATGACAGTAGGGTATAAAATTTTAGTAATTTGGTATTATAGATCGTAAGTTAATTACTTGCGTCGCCTAACTGCGAGCCGATTTTTTCAGTTTTACCAACTATGCACCGTATGGGATACTCAGGCATCTACATTTTCAAGATCTGTATAACGTATGTAAAAAGATCTCATTGTTGCTTTCTTAAGCTATCGTAGTATACTCAAAGTAGGTGTACCATTAATGTACAAGTTTATTATTTGATAAATATACTACAAGAGAAACAAATACGGACGATGGGTAACTAATCGTCGTTATGGTTTTGCAACAGAAAAGCAATCCTCATCTATGAATGTTGGGAATCTAATACACACTCACACAAAGCACACAACGCAGCGGAAATCAGAACACGATTGCTAACGTGAACTTAGAATCTTATTGCTACGCGGAAAAAAGAATGGAAATGATAAAATCTTCATTTTTTTGACATTGCATTTCATTAATCCTACTTGTTAGAATAACAATTATTATTCCTCAAGTCCTTTTTATGCCCTTAGAGCTTAAATACACCTTTATATCCTTATATAAACCTTAAAATATAAAGTCTCATGTATTTAGTTTTTTAATAATTTAATATTTTTTCCAAAAATAATTATTTGTTTTACTTTTTGCAGTCATTTGGTCGCAAAATGGCTACGCAATGGCAACCATATTTGGATTTATATTTTATATTTGTATTAATTTATAATATCAAAACGCTTTCGTATTTTATATTTTATATTATTTTATTTTATTCTTCTTTTTGTTGTTATTTTGTCTCTAGTTAGCGACAAATTGGTGACAATTTGTAATTTTATTGTTATTATTTTTATGTATTTAATTTTTCTTTTTAAAATGTAATATTATTTATTTTTTTCCTCTATTGTTGCTATTTTGTCGCTCATTTGAAAATGGCCAAAAAACTTATATTTTTATTTTTTTTAGAACTATTTTTTCTCAATTAGTTTTTTATAATTTTGAAAAATAGTTAACGAGTTTCGTTGCGATTTGGTCACCAACGGGCGACCATATGGCGAAAAAAGTGTTAATTAATGTTATTTTTTTCTTCAATTAGTTTGTTAAAAGAATAATTAGCATCATTGGTCGCACTTTCGTCACTAAGCAGTAACAAAATAGTGACAATAGTCCATTTTTTTTGGAGGGAAGTTTTTCCGCTCATTTTAGCTACAAAGGGGCGACGAACATTTTTGTTTAGTCACCCCTTGGTAGCCATTCTTTGTAAATTGGCTACCAAACTAATTTTTGTAGCTATTTTCATACCTTAAGCCTGTTTTCTTCTAGTGTGGAAAAAACTGAACTTCGACGAGAATATTATAGAAAATTATGATAACTGTACTTAAATGGAATTGAAGTTAATTATTGAATGATAAAGTATTATGGACTTTTAATGATATTGAACTTAACTGAAAGAGAAAAGTATTATTTATTAAAATTGAATGAGTGCAGTATTGATAATAAAAGTATTATGTAAAACTTGGAACCTAGAGGATATAGTATATGCTTTGGTGATTTGAATTTTGTAAAAATTCTTTGGATTATTATATTAATAAAAATTGTTCTTCAATTAAAATTGACTAAAAGTTAAAAAAAAAAAAAAAAACTTTTTCTTTTGCAAAAAAATTGAACTTCAACAAGAATACAAGTATAGAATAGAAAGTTATGATAACTATACTTTAAATGGAATTGAACTTAATTATTGAATGATAAAAGTATTATGCACTTTGAATGGAATTGAACTTAACTGAAATATTGAGGTTAAGGTGATGATTTAAACTGATTACAGTAGGGTTCTGTTCCACACGTAGGTGCTGGACAGTTTGCGCAATAAATTTCTAGATGATCTTGCTGAATATAGCTCCGAATTGAGATCAGTTTGATGCTAAACCCATCTACATTTAAGGAACTATGTTTCTGTGCAGTTTTAGAGTTTTTAAAGGACACTAAGGTTGATAACCAAACTGGATAAAACATGCTTGAATAAAACTTGTAATTATAATTGAGATTCTAGTTGAAATGATCATTTTCTTGTGTTGCTTTGCTAACAATAAGTGCGTGAATGCTCATGAGTTATATTGGTTGCGTAAATGCTTCATTGGTTATATTGTTTACTTGAATGCTTGAGTGCTCGATTGATTAAATTGTTTATATTGCTTAATAAATGCTTAAATGCTCGAGGGGCAACCTACTTTGTTGTCCCTTCATTATGTGTTTATCGTTTAATCGCTTTATTGAATATTTAAGTGCTTTATTGAGTGTTGCAACCTTTTATCGAGGCACAAAAGTGTTATACCTCTACTGGACAGCAGCGGGTTTACCAGTGGTTGGTTGCATAATCTCTGCATCCTATTCTCTCACTCACTGGGTCAATGAAAGCCTTAAGGTGTTGGGTCGTAGGTTATCGGGGTACATCCGGAGTATACCCACCGGCGTTATAAGGGGATTATAACTATCGTTATCAACATCGCTATCGCAAAAGAAGTGGGAGTGATAAGGATGGAATGGAATCCTATCATCTTCTATTCTAAAGTGTTTACATAGTCTTTTAAAGCTTGATCGAATGCTTATTGCTCCATATTATCGCGTGGTATCCACTTAAGGTTTATCTATTATTGATACATGCTTCTTGGTTCTAATTTACTTAAAGTTACTTGACTTTAATGTTCTCTTGTTGACTATGTGGATTGCATCATGAGAAGGCTTTTCAAAACCTCCCCGTACATTTCCCTTTCACTGAGCATGTAGTTGCTCACCCTTTTTTCTTCAACAATTTCAGGTAAAGTGAGGTGGATTTTGAAGAGTTTTCAAAGTTGTTGGGCCTACTTTGCAAGGAGTTCTATCTTTGCCCATGATAGCTCATGGTTATGTTTTGTTAATGCTAAGAGAATGTTAAAAGTTTAACAGTAATTGTGGAGATGTAATAAATGCATGGTTGGGTTAGTTTGGCTTGTAATGTTGATAGGTTTGGGTTATAAAATATAAGAGATGTTGAACCTTGTTAGAGATATGCCCTAATGCTATAGTTAGATGACCTATATAGGGATATTTTGATGTGTATATGTATTTTTCATAATGGCATTTAGTGGACATTTATATTCTTCGTTTATAATATATGACTGTGTCCTTAATGTTTATTCGGAGGATAAATATATTCTAAAAGTGTTTAGAATACGTCGACATATTTCTTCGATATGATAAACATTACCACTTAAGTCATTTCTCTCAGATTATTTCTCTAGTGACCAGAATAATCAATTACGGGCTATCATATGTAATCATCTTTGATTAACATAAGGATGTTAATGATAAAGGATGGCAAGCCTTGTGCCATAACAGCATGACGATGAGATTGATTTACATATGAGTGATCATTTGTGTAATGGGTCATTGAATGTGACATAAATAATAAACTACATGACTTTGGATTAATAATTTATTATTTGTTGCGGATTGTGCAAATTAATACTTTGACTTGAGAAATTACGGCTGTCGGATATATCAGGGTTAAATATAGCGTTTGGACAAAGCTCGCATTTATAAAGATGGGATACAGCCTCTCACAGTTTAGTCTTGTGATATAGAGACTGATAGGTAATTGTCAAGATAGGATCCGTTAACCTCCGACGTGAGGAGATGTCCTATGCGATCTTATTTCGGTCGGTGAACGAGGAAGTACTTGGCCAAGGAGTGAGTGAATGATGAAAATGAATTTTTCTATAGTGTTATCTATCGTTCCACTGTTTAGATCTAAGCATAGAATCGGTTTAGTGGACTTAATCATATCATGGTCCCTACAACGATCGGGACATTTTAATAGAAGGATCGGTGCAACTACAAATAGATTCATATAAGTCGGACTTCATTTACCGTATAAACTGTTTTAACACGTATGTTGTTAGGCATCATTCTTGAACGTGAGGGTATTTCGAAGAATGACGGAGACATTCTTCGGAATAAATTAAAAGCGTTTAATGGTCCCTCATCGTTATACGGTTATGAATCTAGAAGGTCACACACTAAAGAACATCACGAATAGGATAATTGACGAGCTTATATGTAATTTAGAAAGAACATTAAAGAGTTAACGTCATTCCTTTTGGTCATTAAGTATTAATAGGCCAATTGTGTAATTATTGAAAGTATTAGGCCGATTGAGTAATTAGATAAAGTGTTAGGTCGTGTTGAACTAATTGTTGAGAGTATTGGGTGTTTGAGTAATTACTAAAAGGTATTGGGTCATTGTATAATATTTGAAAAGTATTTTGAATTAATTATTCTAATAGAGATTAAAATTAATTAATTAATTACACAAATTAGTGGACATATGTGTAGATGTGGCATGTACATATATGCATATGCAGAAGATTGGATTGCATGGCTGGGATTTGCCAAGTCATCAATCCAAGTCACCTTGTGATGATGTCATATCCCACTAATTCAAAATAGAAGGCCAAGATTTAATCTTGAAAAGTAAAACCTTTGGATGGCCTTCTTTTGTAATGATTGGAAATGCAAGTAGATGAGGAAAAAGAAAACTTTTTGGACACTCAAACACTAAAACATTCACAAGATCAAGGATGTAGATTAGGTTAATCCATTCTCTCTCCTCTCTCTAATACACGGCTACCAACACACAAAGCAAGATAAGATTTTCATTTTCAAGAAACATACACATACTCACGGAATATAGGAGAAAAATGCACAAGAGTTAGAAAATTTTTGCTATCTATTCTCTCTTGATCCTCTCGGCCCTAGCAAAGAAAAAGAGAATGTGTTTTTCTTTTGATCTTTTAACACACATATAAGCTCATATTGAAAGGAACATCACAAGGTAATGGAGATACATAGCTAATAACCAAGAAAGATCCATGGCTAGAATTTCAAAATTTTCTATGACAAGGCTATGTTTCTCCAAAGAACCTAGTCTTGATTTCACATGATTAACACATCACAAACATATATATTCAACTATATATATATATATAGTAGATAGATATATAAGATATACCTCTTGTAGATCTTAGCAAGGATGAAGAATAAACAAGCACAAGCTTTGACAAAACCTCTCACAAGTGCAAGAGCCCTAGGTTGTCACACAAGCTTGAATGAGTCTCCTTAATCAACCAAGCTGATGTGCTAGCTTCTTGTTAATGTTGAATAAGCTAAAAGAAGATGAAGATCAAAACAATTTTTCATCTTCTTTTTCCTTTGTTTGGGGGATTTTCACAAGAGAGAGAGAGAGAGAGAAGATAATATCTTATCTTGCTATTATATGTATATAATGTATGTTGTATATTTGCAAGACAAAGCTTAGTGGGTTATGACACAATCCCTCTAAATCAACAACCAATTCAAAGTTGGCCACTCATCTTGTTTTGCATAATCCTAGCCATTCAAATAATATCTTAATGACTAAGCAAGTGATGTGGAGCATATCAAATACGTATAGATACCTAATTACTCTTGAACACGTACAATTAATTTAATCCAATCACCATTAGTTTAAATTAAGGAAACAACTTTTGTAATTACACTTTTGCTCCAATACTTTACATAATTACACAATTGGCCTATTAGCAATTAATGGCCGATATTAAACAACGTTAACAGTTTAACGTACCTCAACCAGATATAAGCTTATCT
The DNA here is from genome assembly GCA_037974665.1 of Ehretia macrophylla. Classification (NCBI taxonomy): domain Eukaryota; kingdom Viridiplantae; phylum Streptophyta; class Magnoliopsida; order Boraginales; family Ehretiaceae; genus Ehretia; species Ehretia macrophylla. The sequence continues at coordinate 79,015,071 of CM075776.1, forward strand.
AAAACTCATTCATTTACGCTTTATTGTGTGTGACTCTCTAGATTCACTTCCAAATAGCAATGAGGGAATATTAAACGACTTTAATATATTTCGGGGATATCTCCATTATTCCCAAAATACCCACACGTTCTAGAGTGACATTTATTAACGTATCAAGACAATTTATATGGCAATGAAGTCAAACAAGTGAATCTATTTATAATTGCAAATTAATGTGCAGTTTAATCATTTTATTAACATATCCCGATCGAGCAAAGACCATGAAACGATTAAGTCAATAAAGTTGATAACAATGCAAACATCTAATAGTTGGAAAGAGAGGTGACATCCATGGAAACACTTTTCCATCTTTCATTCCCTAGCCAAGGACTTCCTCATTCTACAACTGAAATTAGATTGCACAAGACATCGCCTCACGCTAGAGGTTAACAGATCATTTCTCAACAATTACTTGTCAACCACTATACCAGGAATATAATATGCAAGAGGCCGTAACTCATCTTGACAAATCAAAGACGAGCATTGTCCAAGTGCTAGTATTAAATTCCCGATATATGTTACGATCGTAATATCTCAAGTCTAAGGATTACGTGTACATTCGCAACGAATAACGAGCTATTAATCTGAAATCATGTAGCTAGTCATTGACGTCACATTTAGTGATCTATTCTACTAATAATCATTCACATGGTTGCTAATCGCATCATATGCTGTTAAAGTTCATGGCTCACCATTCTTTATCATCAATATCGAATATCAATCAAAGGTAATAATTCATGTGATAGTCCATAATAGATTATTTTAGTCCCGGTCAAATAATCTAAGGACTACGAATAACTTTAGATATTCTTCATATAAGAGGAATATGCCAAGATATTCTAAAAAAACTTTTAGAACATATTTCCTTTATGAAGATAGTAGGGGACACATTCATATAATTGAAAGCGAAGAATATGAATATCATTAAAATGTCATTGATTGATAAAACAAGTTTACATTAAAATGCCCAAGATAGGTCATCAAACTACATAGCATTAGGGTATATCACTGACAATCTCCCACTTGCACTAATGCCATAATATACAACGCTAATGCATCATACTATGATATTGCATCCCCATCTTCTCAACTTCATGATCCAGCTGTGGCTGACTCAAAGCTTTGGAAAGTGGGCCAGCTACATTATCCAAATTAGGTACTTTCTGCAAGTTTATATCCTTTCGAGCAACAATCTCTCGGATGATGTGAAACCTTCTTTTAATATGTTTGGATTTCTGGTGAGATCTTGGTTCCTTGGCTTGTGCTATAACCACATTGTTATCACAATACAAAGGTATTGGAAACTCAATGGATGGAACCACATCAAGTTCTTTTAAGAACTTCTTGATCCAAACCGCTTCTTTTGCAGCATCGCATGCAGTAATATACTTGGCTTCTGTAGTGGAATTAGCAGTCACAGGCTGTTTGTAACTTTTCCAACTATTGCTCCTCCATTATAAATAAATACAAACCTAGATGTAGACTTTCTATCATCTCTATTAGATTAAAAATCTGAATCAGTGAATGTGTCCACACGGAGTTCACCACCTCCGTAGACTAAAACCAAATCTTTAGTCCTTCTCAAGTATTTAAGGATGTACTTTACTGCTATCCAGTGACCTTCACCTAGATAGGACTGATATCTGCTTGTAACATTTACAACATAAGCAAGATCAGTCCATGTACATAGTATGGCATACATAAGACTACCTATGACGGAAGCATATGGTATTCTTTCCATGCATTGCCGTTCAACATCGATTTTTGGAGACATTTCTTTAGAAAGATGCACACCGTGCCTCATAGACAAGAGATCTTTCTTAGAACTCTCTATCTTGAATTTCTTCAAGATCCTGTCTATGTACATACTTTGAGATAAGCCAATTAATCTCTTCGTTCTATCCCTATAGACAAGAATTCCTAAGATATAAGTGGCTTCTCCCAAATCCTTCATGGAGAATTTATTGCGTAACCAAACTTTTGCGAACATCATATGACCCGTATCATTACCCATGATTAGTATATCATCTACATACAAGATAAGGAAAGTGACTGCACTCCCACTAACCTTCTTGTATACACAAGGTTCATAATAATTTCTAATGAAACCAAACTCTTTGATCTCATTATTAAATCTAATGTTCCAAGATCGGGAAGCTTGTTTGAGACCATAAATTGATCTCTTAAGCTTGCATACTTTATGACCTTTAGATTCAAAACCTTCGGGCTGCTCCATATAAATATCTTTATCAAGGTATCCATTAAGGAACGCAGTTTTGACATCTATTTGCCAAATATCATAATCATAGTATGCAGCGATAGCAAGCATTATCCGAATAGACTTAAGCATAGCAATTGGTGAAAAAGTCTCATAATAATCAATCCCTTATTTTTTACGATAACCTTTAGTAACCAGTCTATCTTTAAAAGTCTTTACTTTTCCATCTGTTCCTAGTTTTCTCTTGAACACCCATTTGCATCCTATAGGTACAATACCTTCAAGTTGGTCTACCAAGGTCCAAACGTCATTGGAGTACATGGAATCCATTTCTACTTGCATCGCTTGTCTCCATTTCTCGGAGTCGATATCATGTATCGCATCATCATAAGTAGTAGGATCATCAATATGATCATTACCCCCAACAATAAACAATTTTTGTGCCTTCTCAAGAAGATAACCATATCTTTCAGGATGATGGGATACTCTACTAATCCTACGAGGAACATGTGTTGTAATCTGTTCTAGACTCTGTTGAACAGTTTCAGAATCTTGATTTGGGTCACTTTGTGGTTCGGAGGACAATTCCTCTATTTCAGCTTTTCTCCCAATGCCACCTTCTTGAATAAACTCTTTTTCAAGAAAGATATCGCGGCTGATCAAAATCCTTTGATCACTAGGAAAATAAAAATAATATCCTTTAGTTTCCTTAGGATATCCCACAAAACGACCTTTATCAGATCTATCTTCCAACTTGTCTATCTTGAGTTTTTTAACAAAATAAGGACAACCCCAAATCTTAATATGATTAAGACTTGGTTTCCTACCAACCCATAACTCATACGGTGTAGTAGGAACAACTTTAGATGGAACTTTGTTCAATAGATATATGGCTGTAAGAAGTGCATAACCCCACAATGAAATGGGGAAATCGGTGTAACTGATCATAGATCGTACTATATCCATCAATGTACGATTCCTACATTCATACACCCCATGTAATTGTGGTGTACTGGTGGTATGGTTTGTGATGTTATACCAGCCTCCTTGAGATAATCAAGAAATTCAGTACTCAAGTATTCACCTCCACAATCTGATCATAGAGTTTTAATCATTTTTCCCAATTGGTTTTCTACTTCTACCTTAAACTCTCTGAACTTTTCCAAAGCTTCAAACTTATACTTCATCAAGTATACATAACCATACCGTGAATAATCATCAGTAAAAGTTATGAAGTAGTTGTAATCACCTCAGGCCATTTCTCTAAACGGTCCACATACATCACTATGTATTAATCCTAACAATTTTGTAGCTCTTACACCTTGTCCAATAAAAGGTGATTTGGTCATCTTACAAGAATACAAGATTCGCAAGTAGGATTGGGTTCAAATCCCAATGAACCAATAAGTTCATTTTGAGCCATCCATGCTAATCTTTTATCATTGATATGACCAAGTCTTAAGTGCCATAATTGTTTTGGATTAGTTTGGTTATCTTGAGAATGCTTTCCTTTTGAAGCAGTAGTTGAAATAGATGTGACAGGCATACATTCGTTGACATCAAAACCATTTACCAAAGTAGTATTCCTAACATATTCATTACAATAACGAATATTACAAGTGTTGTTACTAAAAGAAAATTCATAATTTTTGCTAACAAGTTTAGGAATAGAGACTATATTCTTAACAGCTTTTGGTACATACAAAACATCATCAAGATGCAAGACTCTCCCTATAGGCATATGTACGTCCATATTACCCTTAGCCAAGGTAGCAACATTTGCTCTGTTGCCAACCTTTAAAATCATTTCACGTTTCCTAAGCGCAACCCTGTCATTTAGATTCTGTACAGAAACACAAACATGAGTTGTAGCACCAGAATCCAAAATCCAAGAAGTATAATTGTGACTAATAGAAATATTAGTGTCAATCACAAACATAAAAGAAATTATACCTTTATCAACAGCTGTACTAGCTCGCTGCTCCTTCAACTGTTGAAGATACAAAGGACAGTTTCTCTTCCAATGACCATCTTGCTTGCAGTGGAAACAGGTACCCTTAGGTTCCATTTCCTTTTTCTTCTTATAAACACCTCCTGTGGCCTTCGGGCCACCATTTTTCCTTTTGTTCTTGTTCTTCTTCTTTTTCGGCTTGGAGCCAGAAGATGAAGCAACAATCAAGACAGACTCCTTCCCTTTGCCACCCTTTAACTGAGATTGAGTAGTTTTTAACATGTTTAATAACTTAGACAAAGAACATTCGAGCTTGTTCATGTTGAAGTTGATGATAAACTGACTAAATGATGGTGGCACAGACTGAAAAATCAAATCCTTCTGTAACTAACAATCCATCGTAAAGTCAAACACCTCAAGTTCAGTGATTAAAGTAATCATTTTGAGGGTATGTTTATTAACATCTGCACCTTCTTCCATACGTGCACGGAACAATTCCTTCGATATCTCCTACCTAATAGTACGACCCTGTTCTCCATACAATTCTTGCAAATTGAGAATCATACTCTTAGTATGAGACATCTTCTCATGCTGTCTTTGCAATTCATTGCTCATGGAGGCCATAATATATACCTTTGCAAGCATGTCATGTTCATGCCATAGATCAAATGTCTCACGCACAGCTTCAGTAGCACCTTCTAGAAGGGCATGATGAGGGGCTGTTTCTAGAACATATTCAAGCTTTTCCATACTCAGAACAATTTTTAAATTACAAAACCAATGAACAAAGTTGGGTCCGGTTAAACGATTACTGTCTAAAATGCAAGCTAACGGGTTTGCAACATAAGCCATTATATATAAGCTGCAAGAAAATAAATAATGTAGAAAATAAGATCGCAACTATTGTAAACAAGTAATTAACTATTTAATCATAGACTTGAATTAAATAGTACCTCCCACTAATATTATCGAATCTCATACTCCCTAAATGAGAAACGAGAATCCGTTTAAAGACTCTTTAGTAGGATGACCAATATTCTCTTAAGGCTAATATTTCTCAGCTTTCGATGCAATATTGAAATATTACTTTAAGAGTTAATAACCATTGTTATCTATATCACTATATAGGATTTGGTCAATTTAGCCCCTAAATCACTTTAATCTCAGCTTTCGTGCAATATTGATCTAGTGATCTAGTTAGATTAAGCCTACCATCTAAATGAATGCAACAATTTGAATCCTATGACTTCAACTTTATGCAATATTGGCCATACTATATTGGAGCATCAAAACATCTCTATGTTAACTAGGCATACAAAAGACTTATTATAAACTTCATCTTTCTACCTTTGGGATAAACAAGACATAATCATTTTAAGCTAATATAGTCCTAAGATGGTGGAGGGTGTCACGCCCTGACCCAGCCCCACACTAAAAGGGTAAGTCCAGACCCGACAAACGGACAGAGTCTCTTCTATACCGTGGACTAAATAGTTACCTGCAAACAAAAGAAAAGCCACAAACCACACAATACAACCTTCACAACATACTCCACTCTCCAACCACACAACTTCCCAACACTAAGGCCATCCGAGCCTTAAACCTAGACAATATAAACATATAAGCATGCAAAGTCAAAACCATTGAAATTTTATTTTTTAGAACCGCTTATCATACCACTCTAATATTATCAATTTAACTTTCTTATAAATCGAGTCAACCAACCATCTAACTTCCATTAACCACACAAGCATGCAATACTAAACATTAAAGCAAAGCATAAAGTTATTACAACCCAACTACCAGCTATCAAACCATACAAACTCCATACCTTAGTTACAATCCTCAAACTACATAAATACATACAAGACCTCTCAGGGTCTCAAAATAGAACATAAGCACGATAGTAACATAGACTTCACAAAATCCAGCAAACAAGCACTCCAACGTTAGCAAGACAAGCAACACAGCAACACAACACTCAAGGCAACTGCTCTAACTATACCTCATCCTCTCCTTCTACAACTAAAAGCTGGGGATCAACCTCAACACCTCCTGAAACATGTTAAAACGAGGAATGAGCAACCACAATTGCTCAGTGAGGGATGGGATACAGTTAACCAGGGCATTTTCAAAAATTATTTTGTGCAATGCAACAGTTAAGCACAAATATAACAATTAAACAATAAAAGATCAATAAAGCAGTAGAGTACCACACATATCAAAAGGATACAATTTTGATAACCCCATCACTCCAAAGTCAATCTTCAATCACAAACTTCGATCCATGAAGCACAAACTCGATCAATGTGTCGGCATAACCCATAACACTTCGGTGGGTGTACTCTGAATGTACCCTGAAACATACGACCCAACACCCCTTGGCGATCTCTGGACCAGGCGAGAGTGGGAATAGTGACCATGGTAGCCGAGGTATACCAGCAAGCTCGATGTTGTTCGGAGTTCCCCAACACTACCATGCCCAAATGGTTGCGCAACCACAATCTGATTCATACAAGATAACAATAGCAATGTACTTTCAATTAACATAAATGAGGGACAACAAAGTAGGTTTCCCTCACATATAGTTACAATATACATATAAGCAATATAACAACAATTAATCATTTCTAGTCAAAGGGCTAAAATTCACACAATTCATGAAATTTCACTAAATGACCAAACAACCCATCCAAGCCTCTTTTAGCACTTAGTCAATCACAAGAGAGCCAACTACTAGCAAATAACTCAACTTGAGCACTTTTTCCCTTGCTAACTATTGCAATTTAGGTTGTAATCGAAACATACAATTCCCAAACCACAAGCTAACTATACCACAACTCTAGGGACAGCTTATGGTACCACTTGACGCTAAGACAATCAGTTTTTAACTATGTTAAACACAAAAGCCCCAAAAGCCCCCAAGGTGCGTTTAAACTACAAGTACCCAAACTAACCCCTTATTTGGTGCCATAAAAGCACACTAAGCACTACCACAACTAATAAAGGCTATATATGACGTTCAATTGTACCCAGATTCACTTTTTATGCAAAGCCTCTTTCAAATTTTAGCTATTTTTGCATTTTCACTCAATTCCCGAGCAAACCAATCTTACATATTCATCAAACTATGTTCTCTAGCACATATAGCACCTATAGATAGCATAGAATCAATCTATAATCCATATTTTAACAAAAACCTAGAATTTATACTATTCATTATCTTCAACATTTGGACATTTGCAAAAATTCAATAACCAAGCTTTAAAACTACACTACACAAGTCTAAATAACATGTAGAAGATGTATTTCACAAGAGTTAACCATTTCATAAGCTATAATTCACAAATCTAAAAATTAAAGTTAAGACGCATATATATAAAATGCATATAAATGCCAAAATCCCTCACGAAAAGGCTTGTAGTAGCCTGATATAGGCCTAGGGACTCTTGAATGCCCTTGAAACTAGCTCAAAAACACACACAAAACAAACTTGGAGGTGAAATTTCTCTCCTTTCTCTCTTGTATAGGCGTCAGCCAAAGGAAAAGACAAGGATGAAATTTTTCAATTTGTTTTAAAGCCTATGCATGCATATGTGTTATATTATGTGTGTATGCTATATGTATATAATTATATTGGGTCAACTTATGGTATAAATCAAGTAAACTAGGCTCAAAATGTTAAATAAAAGCCTACTAGCCCAGTGCGATAAACATTTTCTAGTTACGCTCTCCCAACATGCAATGTGCAAAATCATATTTTTCCTATGGTTCCTATAAGTCATATAACATAGGAAAAATGCAATTTCAAAGAAAATAAACAGTCAAAATCACTATGAGTAGTAACTACTCATAAAAGTAGGTAAATGCAAATTTAAATGCACAAAAAGGTATGCAACAGTTAAGGTGAGTATGCTGGAGGGCTTGAGCATCATAGAGGGCTATGATAAGCAATGAATGAAAACTTCAACTCCTTTGTAAAACTCCTCTTGGTAGATTACAACAAATTTCTTCACTACAAAAAGCTCTCTTGCAACAATAATGTAATAAGACTTATGCCTCATTTACAAGCCAATGAATGAAAGAATAATTATTACAAAGTCATCCCATGAAATATAATCATTCATCAATCCATTAAGCTAAGTTCATGGTCCATCCATCAATCACCATTCAACAAATATTGAATATGCATCACATACAACCATTCAATATAAGTTCATAAAGCATTGAATATGCATCATATGCAACAATCCAAGCAAATTAAATGAACACATGACACATCAACATGTAAGATTTCATTACTTTAAATTTCACACTTTGAACATCAAACATCCAATGTTTAACTACTAAAAGGAATTCTTACATGCATTAAAACTATGATCATTGCATAATATATCCACCAAACATTTGCTCAGCAATGAAACAAGGCTTAAAGTAACTTTAGCTCAATCAAAACACTAAATTGTCGAAGTCGGTCAAGTGGTCGGTCGAGTTACTTGACTGGCTTTACTCAACCGGCCTAGGCAGTGAGTTTGCAACAAAATTTGGTTTTTGCACTTTTGAGCTATTTCATGTGTTTGAGTTCTTTGCCCATTTTGAAACTAGTCTAACATTATTTCCAATGGTCCAAGGGGTGTTATATCTCATATAAACACAACATTATATCTCATATAACATGAATCAAACATAAACTACACACATCATATATAATATTGAAAACATATATCATATATATGCTACAACCTCTTAGCATTCAAAGCATAGAACAAGCAAATAATCATGTAAACATATGAAAATCAAGCATGGCTCTGATACCACTTGAAAGGACTATCACAAGGTAATAGAGATACATAGCTAATAACCAAGAAAGATCCATGGCTAGAATTTCAAAAATTTCTATGAGAAAGTTATGTTCCTCCAAAGAACCTAGTCTTGATTTCACATGATTAACATAGCACAAACATATATATACAACTATATATATATATAGTAGATAGATATATAAGATGTACCTCTTGTAGATCTTAGCAAGGATGAAAAAGAAACAAGCACAAGCTTTGACAAAACCACCTATAAGAGCAAAAGCCCTAGGTTATGCACACAAGTTTGAATGAGTCTCCTTAATCAACCAAGATGATGTGCTAGCTTCTTGTTAATATTTAATAAGCTAAAAGAAGATGAAGAGCAAAACAATTTTTCTTCTTCTTTTTCCTTTGGTTGGGCGATTTCACAAGAGAGAAAGAGAAGATAATATCTTCTCTTGCTATTATATCATGTATATAATGTATGTTGTATATTTGCTAGACAAAGCTTAGTGGGTTATGACACAATCCCACTAAGTCAAAATTGGCCACTCATCTTGTCTTACATAATCCTAGCCATTCAAATAATATCTCAATGACGAAGCAAATGATGTGAAGCTCTCCTAGCCAAACATTTGACATCTTCCATTTTTCAAGACTAATGTGTATGTATACATATCAAATACATATAGATACATAATTACTCTTGAACACGTACAATTAATTTAATCTAATCACCATTAGTTTAAATTAAAGAAACAACTTTCTGTAATTGCACTTTTGCCCCAATACTTTACATAATTACACAATTGGCCTATTACCAATTAATGGCCGGCATTAAACAACGTTAACACTTTAATGTACCTTAACCAACTATAAGCCTATCCAAAACTCATTCATTTATGCTTTATTGTGTGTGACTCTCTAGATCCACCTCCAAATAGAAATGAAGGAATATTAAACGACTTTAATATATTTCGGGAATATCTCGACTATTCCCAAAATACCCTCACGTTCTAGAGTGACGTCTAGCAACGTATCAAGACAATTTATATTGCAATGAAGTCAAACAGGTGAATCTATTTATAGTCGCGAATTAACGTACAATTTAATACTTCTATTAACATATCCCGATCGAGCAAAGACCATGAAACGATTAAGTCAATAAACTCGATAACAATGCAAACATCTAATAGTTGGAATGAGAGATGACATCCATGGAAACGCTTTTCCATCTTTCATGCCCTGCCCGGGGACTTCCTTATTTTACAACTGAAATTAGATTGCATAGGACATCGCCTTACGCTGGAGGTTAACATATCCTTTCTCGACAATTACTTGTCAACCACTATACCAGGAATATAATATGCAAGAAGCCGTAACTCAACTTGACAAATCAAAGACGAGCATTGTCCAAGTGCTCGTATTAAATTCTCGATATATGTTACAATCGTAATTTCTCAAGTCTAAGGATTACGTGTACATTCGTAACAAATAACGAGCTATTAATAAGAATTTATGTAGCTAGTCATTCACTTCACATTCAATGATCTATTCTACTAATAATCATTCACATGGTTGCTAATCGCATCACATGCTGTTAAAGTTCATGGCTCACCATCCTTTATCATCAATATCCAATATCAATCAAAGGTAACAATTAATGTGATAGTCCATAATAGATTATTTTAGACTCAGTCAAATAATCTAAGGACTACAAATAACTTTAGATATTCTTCATATAAAAGGAATCTGCTAAGATATTCTAAACAACTTTTAGAACATATTTCTTTTATGAAGATATCAGGAGACACATTCATATAATTGAAAGAGGAGAATATGAATATCATTAAAATGTCATTGATTGATAAAATAAGTTTACATTAAAATGCCCAAAATAGGTCATCAAACTACATAGCATTAGGCATATCACTAATATATATCACTAAGGACAAGCTAGCATATTTAGTCATTGGGTGTAGATTGTTCTTGGACGTTCGGTGTTTTTGCCTAGATCCTTCACACGTGAGGAAGAACTAGTCCACATCATCAAAGGCATTGTACAAGGTGTAAACTATCTTCAAGATGTATAACTTCATTTATACCCTTGTCTTTATATATGTAGTTGATGTATATTGAAATGTATGTTAGTTTTTATGGACATTACTTGAAGATCACATATGAATACAATGGTTATGGGGTAGAAATTTTGGAAATACCATGCTTCTAGTTTCGTCCGTAAGGGTATGTGATTTACATGTTTTCTTTGACGATCTTACAACTTTATGTTGAGTATCCATCAAGTGGTATCAGAGCCAAGTTTTAATGTCCATGAAAGAGCATGTTGGTTGCCATATGTCTATTCTTTGAAATGTGTAAAGTAGTGTTATTTGTAGACTTTACATATATGCATGTGTAGATCTTGAGATTTGAGTGTTAATTCTTGCATGCATGTGAAGATTACTTGTTTTCCATATGTGTAGCATATTTGCATGTGAGTTTAAATGATTGATTTAAGCTAGCCATGTCAAAATATGCTTAGATAATGGAAAATCATACAAGTGAAGTTGAAAATGGCTAAAAGAGTTTTAGATGTTTTTAACTTTAAGTATATTATGAGATAATATATTGTTGTATGAAAAAAATTAGCAAGCTTGGTGTTTTTCTTGAGATGGCCAAATGCACACGTGAGAAAAAAGAGGCTAAAAGTCATGCTAGCAAAGTTGGAAAAGCAAAAAAGGTGTTTTAGATGTTTTTGACTTTGTGTATATTATATGGAGATATGATATTACATGATAAAATATTTTTGTGCTTGTTTTTCTTGAGATGGTCGAATGGTATCTTGTATTTAGGATGGCCGAAAAATCATGTTATAAAGTTTAAAAGCTAAAAGGTGTTTTGGTCGTTTTTACTTTATGAATATTATATGAGGATATAATATTGTATGATGAAAACTTTGTGTGCATATTTTAAAAATGCTATGGCCGAATGGTTGCTCGCCTTTAAGATGGCCAAAAGTCTTGCTATATTGGTTAGTCTAAGCTTGCATGTGTATTATAATGTGTTATAATCAAGAAGTCAAAAAGGATCTTGCATGAAAGTTGACAAAGTGTTGTTGACAAGGTTTAAAGAATAGATATTTTACTTGACTTTTGTATATGATGCATTAGTTGTATGCTAGCTTATATTGCTTAGATTATTATATTATATATGTTTAACTTAGCTTATAAGTTTGTGTAGATGGTTGAATGGTGGTTTTGATCATGGACTTAGAAGTTGGATGGGCTTTTTAATTATTTATCTTTCCATTTGGTTTATAATTGAGATATAAGTCTCATTTTATTATTCTTGCAATGAGAGGATTGTGTAGTAAGGATTATTTGTAATCTTTCAAAGAATGAAGTGCAAGAGGACCATTTGGAGGCTTCCAAATGAGTTGGAGGACTATTGGTGAGCTCAAGGAGTTGAAGACTATGAAGACATAGTAATGTGCTTTAGAATAGTCTTGAGTTTCCTTGGTTTTTGGTTCCAAGCCCAAGTCCATGATCCACCATTCCACTATGTTGCATGCATGCTAGTTTATTTGCTTTATGTGTTAGTTGCTTATAAGTTGTTTTGTATGATTGATGAGATCTCAAACAAACAAATCCATACCTCCATATGTGCAAACTAATATTAGATTGATAAAAGACAGTAAAAGGGGTTTTATCATAGTCCTCTGCCATTCTAGGGCTTAAAGGAACTTAAAGTGAATTAAATCCGGTCTAACCCAAAGGTAGAGGGATCTAGTTCATAATAAGTTTATTGAGTTGCTAGTAGAACATAGAGATGTTGTTGTCTTCCAATATCGTGTGACCAAGACCAAAGTCAAAGTCATGAGATTCAAGTTGTCGGATAACAAGTAGATGGCGGGTTTAATGTAACTAGATCACTTAATCAAGAACGCACTAAAGTTGAGATTATAATGATTTAGGGACTAAATGAAATTGACCATAGCCTATTTGATGAAATAGACAACAAAGAGTTGTTGACTCTTAACACCTATATCTCAAGAATATCACAAAGGTTGAGGGTTATTTGAGTTAAGTGAATTTTGTCAACCCACTAAGAATCTTTATAGATTCACGCTTCTCATTTAGGGAGTATGAGATTCGATAAGAATAGTGAGAGAAAATATTTATTTAAAAGCCCATATCTAAATAGTTTTGCATGATAACATCAACAAGCTTTCTTACTTTATGTAATACTTATTTTCTTGCAGTTTGTGTTCATGGCTTCATTTACAAATCCAATAGTTCCTATACTTGATGATAATTGTTTAACTAGACCCAACTTCCATGTCTGGTTGAGCACAATATGCGCACCTGAAGCTACATCCTTGCATCAATGAATAAAGATCTGCAACCGTACTATGATAACATATCTCATGCTGTAGACATTATTCATGCTTTGCAGGAGCAGCTTGTTGAGCATAGTTGTAGACACTAGAACTTAATTAATAGCTCTCAGATTATTTGACCGAGACTAGAATAATCAATTACGGGCTATCATATGTAATCACCTTTGATTGACATATGGATGTTAATGATAAAGGATGGCGAGCCTTGTGCCATAACAGCATGACGATGCGATTGATTTACATATGAGTAATCATTAGTGGAATGGGCTATTGAATGTGACATAAATAATAAACTACATGACTTTGGACTAATAGTTTATTATTTGTTGCAGATTGTGCAAATTAATCATATGACTTGAGAAATTATGGCTGCAGGATATATCATAACTAAATATAGCGTTTGGACAAAGCTTGCCTTCATAAAGGTGAGATACGGCCTCTCGTAGTTTAGTATTGTGATATAAAGACCGACAAGTAATTGTCAAGATAGGATATGTTAACCTCCGATGTGAAGAGATGTCCTATGTGATATTATTACGGTCAGTGACCGAAGAAGTCCTTGGCCAAGGCATGAGTGAATGATGGAAAAGAGTTTTTCCATAGTGTCATCTCTCATTCCACCATTTAGATCTAAATATAGAATCGGTTTAGTGGACTTAATTGTATCATGGTCCCCACAACGATCGGGACATTTTAATGGAAGAATTAGACTGCATGCTAATTCGCGACTACAAATAGATTCATATGAGTTGGACTTCATTTACCGTATAAACTGTCTTGACACGTATGTTGCTAGGAGTCACTCTTGAACGTAAGGGTATTTCGGAGAATGATGGATACATTCTCCGAAATAGATTAAAAGCATTTAATAGTCCCTCATCGCTATACGGTTATGAATCTACAAGGTCACACACTAAAGAACATCATGAATAGGATAATTGACGAGCTTATATGTAATTTAAAAAGAAAGTTAAAGAGTTAAAGTCATTCCTTTTGGTCATAAAGAATTAATTGTCCAATTGTGTAATTATTGAAAGTATTGGGCTAATTGAGTAATTAGTAAAAGTGTTGGGTCGTGTTGAACCGATTGTTGAGAGTATTGCGTGTTTGAGTAATTACTAAAAGGTATTGGGAAATTGTGTAATATTTGAAAAGTATTTTGAATTAATTATTTAATAGAGATTAAAATTAACTAATTAATTACACAAATTAATGGACATATGGCGTGTACATATATACATATGTGGAAGATTGGATTGCATGGCTAAGATTTGCCAAGTCATCAATCCAAGTCACCTTGTGATAATGTCACATCCCACTAATTCAAAATAGATGGCCAAGATTTAATCTTGAAAAGTAAAGCCTTTGCATGACCTTCTTTTCTAATGATTGGAAATGCAAGTGGATGACGAGAGAGAAAACTTTTTGGACACTCAAACAATCACAAGATCAAGACAAGATCAAGGATAGAGATTAGGCTAATCCATTCTCTCTCCTCTCTCTAATACATGGCTACCAACACACAAAGCAAGAGAAGATTTTCATTTTAAAGAAACACACACATAATCACGGATTAGAGGAGAAAAATGCACAAGAGTTATAAACTTTTTGCTATCTATTCTCTCTTGATCCTCTCGGTCCTAGCAAAGAAAAAGAGAATGTGTATTTCTTTTCATCTTTTAACACACATATAAGCTCATATGACTCAAGACAAGCTAACATACCACTACAAGAAAATTTGGCTTTTCCGAGGGACGATTCCTCTCGTCGGGCCGTCACCAAAAGGGTCTCAGCGAAGGCCCGACGAGGGGAATCATCCCTTGCCGAAACCTTTGTCGTTGAATTGGGGTCCACCGTTGACCCCACGTCATTTGGCGATGACTCAGTGAGGGACCATTTTGGCGATGGCTCGGCGAAGGCAACAAGCCCTAGCCGAATGTGTGAAACCCCAGTTTTCTGTCTTTGTCTCGATTTACGTGTTTTATCTCATTTTGTGTAATTTGACCTGTTTATGTGCTATATGACATAGAATGTGATAATTTTGTGATTAATACTCCTAATACTTGCTAAGTGTGCATTCATGAAATTTTCATAAAAAACGAAATCAAAAATTTTATCGTCGACTTTTAGGGAATAGTATTTTTGAAACACGTCCGCTATAATTTTGAAATTGGTCTTTTTAACCCTTCTAGACTTAGTCCTCGGACTTTAATAGACATGTGTTTGATGAAAACAGATTTCAAATCAGCTTAGGAATTTAATAGGGGTTTTACACTGTCTTTTGTGAAAATCGAGTTTTAAGCCGATTCGGGTGAAATTGTTTGAATGTAAAACTCTTTGTCATCTAAAATATATTGTCTAGAATTAATTTAGGTGTCAATTTAATAGATGAGCAAGAAATAGTCAATAAATGAATTAAAAGACTAGAAAATATAATTAAAAGACTAAATATATCAACTTTGACTTTTTTATTTTGTTGACTTTGCATATAAAATCTCTACACACACTAAAAACAAAGAAAACACCACAAACACACACACATTGCAGCCGTGAGTTCCTTGGCATTTTTGAGAGTTTTCAACTTATTTTACAAAACAATTTTGCCTTAGAAAACTTAGTTTTTGTCTGAATCTTTTCAAACCGAGCTAGATTCCGCTTGTTGGGAACCTATTGCACGCATTTCTAGCTTTACTTCATATCAAAGGTGAGAGAAAAATTCTAGATCTCAAAATGTCATTTTTATATTTTTGCGTATAATTGATTATTGAACCGTTAGAATGTTAATTTGAAGTTAGATTATTGCTCCATGCATACTAGGGATCATTTATATGTAATCTTACGCGATTTGAACCGTTGTAGCATAATTATTTATTTTCGGATATTTAAAGTTGATTAATTTGCTAAATGTTGAATATATTGAGTTGTACTGGTTGAAATCGATTGCCGTCGATTTCTAAAAGCTTTTTAATTACGTGGTAGCGCCGTTGTAATGCCGAATTTTCGATTGTGATGTCCGTGTGAAAGTTCGGAAATTTCAGCCATGACGCATTAGGGTTTTAGGGTTGTTGGGCATGATTTGGATGTGTTTTGGTTGGTTTCCGAGGGGGCTAATGTAGTTGATTGATTGGGTGAGTGATAGAAACTGATTTGGAGTGGTTTGGACTTGTAGAATGTAAGTTATGATTATTTGAAGTTTAGGTTGTTTTTCTTTAAAATGTTAAATTATGCCTTTAGTTGATTGGGTGTGGTTTGAGTGATTGAATTGTGAGTTGATGATGGGTAAACTAGGGTTTGATTGTGTGTTTAATGCATGTTCGGTTGGATGGCCTACTTTGTCATCTAACTTAGTTATTTGTTGCTAAATTGATTATTAATGTTATTATGATGATAATATGATTATTAATTGATGATTGATGAACCGAGAGATAGTCAACGGAAAAGGTTGTCCTCCTGTGAATGATTGATGTTTATTATTATTGCTGAATCTTTGGTATGTGTGTGCCACCTCTCGGATATCATCGGGCTGTCGGGTTGATAACGGCATGACTACCAGAAACTACCTCCAGCTCGCATGACGGAGGTGTCATGGAGGGAGAGGTTATTGAGGTACCTCGGGTACGTGAGTTTATGGGAGTCACAAGAAGGCTGTTATGATCTTGATGGCATTTGGAGCTACACCAACTAGTGTATCCTTTATTGAATGGTCATTATAGTTATGTGATAATAGTATTATTGATGTTATTGTGTGTTTACTTGCTCAAATGATCATTTCCAAGGAGTATAGTAAATACTGTTCGAGATCTATCGGATCCTCACTGGGCTTATTTTATATAAGCTCACTCTCTATTATTGCATGCTTACAAGTGTCTTTGAGCAAGATTACGGGTACGTGCCTCCAGAAGAGGAAAATATGCCTTTCGTGGATAAGTCTTATGTTCAAGAGTCTTGTCCTTGATGTTATATTATTTTACTATCTTGTATATTATACTAGTTGTCTTATATTTACTTTGTAGGTTATGATGTATATGTTGTATTAAAAATAATGAATTAGTTGATGCTAACTTAGTAGTCTTTCTTTTGTCTGTGCTTAGGTTGCTAGGTTGGTATCAATATATTTTGCAATGTATATTAAAGTTCATGTATTATGTTGGAACGGAGGCATATAACGAAGAATGGTTGGTTGAAGGAATGATTATTGTATAATATGGTTATGTTGTATGTTGTTATTTTAATTGAGGAGTTGTTTGTTGTATGGTTTATGGAGTTTGATGTATGATGTTCTAATGAGGTTGGTTTAAAGCCTCGGTATCCTATTTACTATCGTTATACTGCTGAAATTCCGTTGCGTCCTGACTGATTGTAGGAGGGGTCGAGTTGGGGCGTGACAGAATGTGTCCTTCGCTAAGTCGTCGCTTAAATCATCCCTCTCCATGCCCTCGCTTTTTTTGTCCCTCGTCGTGCTGTCGTTTTTTCGTCCCTCGCGAAACCCTCGCTGAATGTGTTCCTTGTCGTGCCCTCTCAAAATCCTCCTTCGCCGAGCCCTTGTTGAGTCCAAGTAAAACTTAAATAATTATTTTTAAAAACTTTTTATAATGTGAGTATACAATTTAAATGACAAATCTTATAAATATGAATTTCATATAAAAATTAAATCACTTAAAATTAGACAATCAAAATTCAATTTATAATTAATATTTCAAAATATTTAAATTACATATATGATTACAAAATATTTTAATTACATATATAATTACAATCTAATTACAAAATAGTTATCCTGCAAATCTAACTTAACCCTATGCATTTGAATCTTCTCTGAAACTATTCACGAACTTTGAATCTCCAGAAACTATTGTCATTGATGAATCTTCTCCGAAACGGAACAACCTATATAAAACAATGATTTTCTGAATGAAGATCAAATAAATTGGGTTTTATATATTAAGAGTCTATCAACATATATATATACTCAACCAAGAAAATTATTATATGTACACGTAATCAATTATTATAAATCCAAACATTAACACATAGAAAGAAATTTGTTTCACAATTCATAACAAGTTAGCCAAGGAAATTATTTGTAAATCAAGGAATGCTCTATTACTTAGATGAAAATTATTTCACTAAGTTGGCAATCAATGTAAATCAAGGAATACAAGAATTCAATGTGTAGCCAAGTATTCATTCTCATGTAGGTAATAGAGCATTCTTTAACTAACAATCGTTCTTCTTCATACAAGGGGGCATACATTCATTCAAAATACTTATAGGAACAAGAAGGACGAGCTTGTTATGATTTAGAAGCAATTATATAGGTATGTATAACACCTTTTTCATTCAGGACTTTAATCCCAACATAAACTAACACAAATTTATCCAACTCATTCTAGAATACTAGACTCCCTTTAATCTATCTTAATTCCTTCTCTTATAGGTTAAAGGCTAGTGCTTCAAGTTAAATAAATTAATTCTTCATTAATTACTTAGTTAATAACATTTAACCTAGCTTTTCTGTCACGCTCCCAAATTTAACGAAGCAAAATTCGAGAGCGCAACTGTCGCGCACCTAAGAGGCCTAAACCACTCAAGTATGCAAGGCGTACTTAGTCCACAAATTAACAGTCAGACTACTAAAAACCATTATGAGATGAGTAATACATTATACTCACAAAAATCAAACCTCGTAAATTAAGTCATAGCCATTAAATATACATATATATTGCTCCAGTACAAGGAAGGAGGAAAAATTATTGCTTGATCGAGAAAAGTAATGGGAAAAAGCACAACTAACTATTAAGGGCACGTGATAACAATTGGAGATGTGAACAATCCTGGCATTATAATTGGAGTTCAAAAGAGAATTATTTTTAAGATTGTAAGAACAGGGCAAAAACAAATATGCCTTACTGCTCACTTTAGTTGGGAGCTTCAAAAAAATGAAAGTAGCAATTGTCACAGAGAAATATCATTGTCACACACACAAGCAAAAAAGTAGGAATACCACATTTTATGTAAAAATACCAAGTCTAGAAACAAGAGCCTTTGTCACAGAGAAACATCATGGTCACACACACAAGCAAGAGGCTTGGAAGAAGCGAAGTAGGAAAAGAGAAACCCGCTTACCTAAATGTTCGACCTTGCAAAACACACATTCTTGACTCCAATCATACATGTGCTAAATCCAACGAAACTATAGTCATACATTTTGATCACTATTCAATTCTTCTCCTACATCTTCTAGTGTGCCAAGCAAAAGGCTATTCCAAGCAATAAACGTTATGAAAGAGCTCAGTTCTCTAGTATTTTCCTTTGTATCGTTAGGCGAATGAGAAAGTTTTAGAGTATCGAAGCAAAACTAACCCACACACTCTATGTCTTTGTTAAAATCTGCCAAAGAGTCCTTCGCCTACTATAACTAGAATTCTTGAGTTAAATAACTCATTAAATGTTTCCTTTTGTTTAATAAAAATCGAATCACATACGTAGGCTATAATTGTGAAACCCCAAACTTCGTCTTTATGTGAAATTGCGTGTTTTGACCTGTATATGTGTTATTTGAATTAAAATGTGCTAATTTTGTGATTCCTAATCCTATTACATGCTATGTGAGCATCCATGAAATTTTTGTAAAAATCGGCATTGAAAATTTTATCGTCGAGTTTTGTAAATAGTGTTTTTTAAACACATCTGCTAAAATTTTAACACGGGTGTTTTTAATGTCTTAAAATCTAGTCCTCTATTATTAATAGACCCTTGTTTGATAAAAACTGATTCTGAATCAAAATAGGAATTTAAATAGATTTTATGGGCAAAAATGTACATTTTTAAGCTAAAATAGTGATTTTTACTCAAAACGATTATTGTGTTGACTTTCATTGACCTAGTATAAATTAAATATAAATCATTTGTCATCTTTAATAATCCTAGCATGGCACAAATGAAAAATGCATTGAAATAGAAGGTTAAACTTGTCTTTTGAATTAAAAACTCAATTAAAATTGTATTTGACCTTGTTGTCTTGCTTTGACTTCTTATATAAGATGATAACACACACTAAAACAAGGCAAAAATACCACCACCGCACACACATTTTCGTGAGCTTCTTGAAGCCAAAGGGAGAATTTTTGACTTAGTTTTCAAAGCAATTTTTGCATAGAAGTTGCATTCCAAAGCCAAATCTTTTCATACTAGGCTAGATTTCACTTGTTGGGCATCCATTATATATCTTTCTATCGTCTTGTGGATCAAAGGTGAGAGAAAAATTTTAGATCTAGAAATGCTATTTCATGTCGAATTTCTATAGTCGCATTTTTATCCGATGTTTTGTTACATTGTCTTTGGATTATTACTCAGTAGTTGCCAAGGATCATTATATGTATTTATAGCTATTTTGAATAATAGTAGCATGTATTTCTAATTTTCGAGCATTAAAATTGATTTATTGGCTTATAGTTGAATAATTGTTGTTGTAGTGGTTGGAATTGAATAGTTATTGCTTCTATGAGTTTGTTAATTATTGTGTAGTAATGTTGTAATGCCGAATTTTCAATTTGAATGTCGCAGCAAAAGTACAAAAATTCAGCCTAGGTGCATTGCCAAAAATAGGGTTGTTGGACTTGCTTTGGATGGATTTTGGTTGGTTTTCGGTGGGGTTAATGTGGTTGCATGTGTGGTAGGGTGATAGGAAGTGATTTGGGGGTTATTGGATTTCTAGATTATAAGTTGTGAATGTTGGAAGGTTGTGTAGTCTTTCCTTGAATTGTTAAAATGTTGTCTTTTGTTGGGTGGTAGTGTTGAGTAGTTGATTCTTGGATTGTCGCTGAGTAGGATTGGGTTTGGAAGTATGTTGATATCTATGATAAGTTGGGTGGCCTACTTTGTCATCTAGCTTGGTCGTCTTAGTTGTTTAATTGATGTTATGTTGATTGGAATATTGTTAACTGATTGATGATTGATGATGATTTGGAGGACAACCTACTTTGTTGTCTTTCCGGAATATGAGATGTTTATTATTATTGTCATGTGTCTTGATAGTGTGTGTCACATCTCGGGTAGCATCGGGCTGTCAAGTTGATAACGGCATGACTATCATAGACTACCCCCAGCTCGCATGGGCGGAGATGCCATGGAGGGAAAGGCTAGATGAGGTACCTCTGGTATGTATTATGGGAGTTACAAGAAGTTGTTTGAGATCGTGATAGCGTATTGAGCTACACCAACTAGAGTATCATTTCTCAATTGAATGGTTATTTATGTGAATTGAATTGAAATGATGATGTTAATGAAGTTTATTGTGTGTTATTGTTCATAGGATGATTTCCCGAGTGGTAAAGTAAATGTTTTTAAAACATATTTCGAATCCTCACTGAGCTTTGTTATATATAAATTTACCCTCATTCGTTTATTGTCATCAGGTATAACTGAGCCAGACTTTGGGTACGTCCCTCAGGAAGCTGAGAATGTGCCTTTTGTTGAGTAGTCTTATGTGTCAGAGTCTTATCCATGATATCTGAGCTGAAGGTCTCTTTTTGCTATCTTGTATATTAGAACCAATTGGAGTGTATTTACTTTGAAGTTATATTGTATAAGATAATCTAAAGATAGTAGATTGTATGTTGCTAGTTTAGTAGTCTTACTTTTGGAATATGCTTAGTTTGCTAGACTAGTTTGTAACAAGTATGCATATGTATGGTATAGCTTGTGATATGCTATTGAAACGGAGGCATATGACTTGTGTGTGGTATGTGGTATAGTTGTTTAAAATATGTTGTTGAAAGTTGATGAATAGTCGTGGAGTTATTGTTGAAGTTTGGAGTTGGTTGTGTGATGATATAAAGGGTTGGTTTAGAGCCTTGATGTTCATGCTACAGACGTTATATAGCCGAAATTCCGTTGCGTCCTGACTGAATGTAAGTGGGGTCGAGTTCGGGTGTGACAATAATTTAGCTAGTCAAATCACATCTCCCAAGTCAAATACTTTTCAAATATCTACACCACCCCAATACTTCGAACGTGAAATTTTGAATTCAAAAGCTAAGCCATTAAATTCAGGGTTGTTACATTTTCAATTGCAACTCAAGTTCAATTATTTGACATCATTCTAGCTA
This sequence comes from Ehretia macrophylla, assembly GCA_037974665.1. Classification (NCBI taxonomy): domain Eukaryota; kingdom Viridiplantae; phylum Streptophyta; class Magnoliopsida; order Boraginales; family Ehretiaceae; genus Ehretia; species Ehretia macrophylla. The sequence continues at coordinate 79,037,590 of CM075776.1, forward strand.
CTTTAATCCATCATATCTTTAACTCAAATCAACCACAACTAATTACATTTCACATTAGCAATAAATCATACTTATTGGCACTTATATGTAATTCCACTACATGGCCGTTACTAATCAAAATCACAGCCTTAAAAATATACACTTAAGCTAGAATTTAAGTACTAACACAAGCCAACAATCAACTCAAGATTATTAACACTTAACCACTACAAATCATACAAGCATACACCATAATGTACAAGAATAAAATCAATTACGAAAACTTATCACTCATGCTCTAATATGTTTCAACCACATTATTTCATACTATTATCATATTTTCTTACAGTATCATGTCATGAAACATTAAAACACCACTTAATAGATATTAGAAAAGCTAGAACATACAACAAGCATGCACAAAGATGGAAACCCTCACATGTTCTTGAAGAAATCTTGCAAGAAAAGGGTTTAATTCTTCATTTTTCCTTCTTTTACCCTCAATGCCACGGGATTGGAGGTGGTTGATGGGTAAGGGGGGGGGAGGGGGTTGAGGGTAGGGTTGATAGGTAAAATGGGTGGGTTGACGGGTAAGGGGATGGGTTCAAGGGTAAGGGGAAGGGGGTGGGGTACACAAGTAGGGGCATTAGGGGTTGTTTGGAGGGGTGGGTACAGGGGTATTGGGGAGGTAGAAGGTAGAGGATGCGGGTATGGGGGGGTGTGGGGTGCGGGCACGGGGGTGAGGGTTAGGGGATGCGGGGTGGGGGCTGGGGTTTTGATTTGAAAAAAATATAAGTATGATCAAGCGAGGCACGAACCTTGCTTGATCTCTTTCTAGGTTTTCTTTTTTTCTTTTTAATTATTTTATTATATTAAGTTTAAAATATTCTATATTTGTTACCAAATCAAATAACTATCTACTGAAAGCGATGAGTCTGCTTATATTTTAATTTTAAAAAAACTTAAAAATTTTATTAAATTTTTAACAAAAATTATATTAAATTTTTTTATTTAAAAAAAATTAAAGTAAAATATTCAAATAAAATAAAATTATACTTAAAAACTTAAAATTTTTTATATGAAATTCATTTATTAAAAATTATATTAATAAATTTAAATATTTTAAAAATTATACTAAAACTTTATTTTTTAAAAAAAATTAAAAATTATATTATATTTTTTTATTTTTAAAAAAAATTAAATTAAAATATTAAAATATTTTAAAATTATACTTAAAAACTTAAAAAAAAAATGTAAAAAACATATTCAAAAAATCAATACATAGTGGTGAGGAACTGCCTTGTCCCTCGCCGAATCAGTGAGGGAACGGCTTGTCTCTTACCAAATCGGGAACGGATGGCTTTGTCCCCTGCCAAATCGACGACGGATGGCCCTGTCCCTTACCGAATCGGCGAGGGGACGGCCCTGTCCCTCGCTGAATCGGCGAGAAGACAACCTTGTCCCCCGCCGAATCGACAAGGGAATGGCCTGTCCCTCGCCAAATCAGCAAGGGAATGGCCTGTCCCTCGCTGAAATAGCGAGGGAACGGCCTTTCCCTCGCCATTTTGGCAATAGAATAGCTTTCCTTGCCCAGCCCTTGCATAATAGTGACGGCTTGGCATGAAGATGTGATGAAGATAATATACCAATTTTTTGTTGCGTTAAGGAGCTCGTACAACTGATGTGTTAAAGGGTCGATTTTCCACAAGTAAATTTATCGTTGAAAAAGCCTTGATGCAGGTAGCACGTCGTGGAGTATGTCAATCAAATCGCATAGAAGAAGTGAAGCTTTTGGAGGCCATTCCCTCGTGTGTTGTGTGCAGGTAGGAGATTGTATTCGAGAAAACATTAAAGACTCAAGGGTAGGGCCTACTGAATTAATAAAAGTAGTATTAGTATTGAAGGCAGTCATAAATGCTCATTGAAGGAACGTGGGATCTACGAGAAGAGAGAGAAAAATTGAGAGAGATAATGTGAAAAACAGTTGAAAAACGAGAAGGAAAATACTATTGTGCAATTTTGATATAGCGGACGATCGTAAGAACATTTTTGGTCTGATCGAGCTAAAATTTTGTAGGAACCTTCAAAACTCGTGGGTTTTCAATCGGTACAGTAGAGATGAGATTTGGAGCTCTCTAAGATGGGTTTTTCTGGAGTGAAGAGTAGCTATATTTTTTGGTGTTCTTGGTGGTTTTTAGCATCTTGAATTCGATTTTGGGGTCTGTTTCCCAAATTCTTGATGTATTGTGTTGTGCCAAGAGTTTTGGGTGTTAGGTGGTGCGTTTTGTGGAGGTTTTAGCTTTGAAGAAGTGTTAAAACTATGGAAAAAGACCACATCTAAGATGTTTAATGTCGAGAAGACATGAAGAGGCTTAAATAATGGAGACTGATAGTGTATGAGAGATATTGGTAATGACTGTGGGAACGGAGAGTGATGAAGATGTGCTAATAGCAGTGGAGCGAGGCTTTAGCGCATTAGAGAAAAGTTCTCAAAGGTACTGTTCTGATTGCTATTGAGTGCGGACTCTAGCATGAAGATGAAGATGAAGACGAAGGCTGAGAAGAGGTCTCAGTTGCAATGATAAAGCTTGGACTTTTTGCCAACGAGAGGATTTGTTGGTTTATTGGCTTGAGTCCAAGCCCAATTAGGAGTTGAAGACAAATAAAAGTCCATTAGCAGAAGAAATATGTTTTTCAATCCTAGTGGAATTAGGATTAGTTGCCTATAAGTAGAACTTTCTAGCATATAATTATTTACCACGAGAGCCACACCTTATGGGGGGTGAACCGAGTGATTGAGAGTATTTTTCATACTTTTGTCAGAAAAAAAAGCCGATTATGGAGAGTTTAGACTTTAGTCTTAGATAAAGTCCTTGTGCGAGGGTTTAGACTTTTACGTTCATAAAGTCACTTGGGAGGGTTTTTATAGTTTTTCCTAAAAACTGTGAGCTTTGAGTAAGGGGAGGGTTTAGATCTTTTCCCGTCAAAAAGATCCTACACATTGTAATGGTTTATTTTTGATTAGAGGATTTCCCAATTACGTGGGTCGTGGACGTAGGCAGAGGGCCGAACAACGTTAAATTCTGTGTGTTGATTTTCGCTATGCTTGTGTGTTTATATGTGTGTGTCCTTTTTTCTAACACTTCAAAATTAGTAGTAAAGAAAATTCAAAATGCTATTTGATGTCCTGAATATTAGTGTAAAAGAAATTTAAGCTACGAAGGGAGCCTCTAAAAGCCAAAGCCAAAAACCCCATGGGACAAGTTCAAAGTGTAACAACAATTGAAATCAAGTGATTTATGTCTTGTAGATTGGGAACTACTATCCCTGCATTTTCATGGTAATAAGGGCACATCCATTGATCCTATAGATATGAAGCTATGATGATAAGAATAAAACAAAGAATATAGATTGAGTTAATCATCAATAACATAATTCTTTTGTACTTGATTAAAGACACATAAAAAACATCCCTTTTTGATTATCAACTTAAAGAATTAAAAACAGAGGCAGTTGTATGCATATAGTTTATGAAGGCTATAGGCATATAGTAATCAACTTTATTATTACGAGTTTTTGCATATGCTTAGTTAATCATCTCATTCTGATATAAATTTTGTGAAAAAAGGGTAAATAAATAAATAAATAGGATTTTGATTGAAATTGTAATATTATGGGAATGACACAAAGAAATATAAATGTCAAATATCTTTTAAGGCTTCATTGGAATAAGCCAACTCGATGTGTAGTTAGGATTATGATTATATTTACATGTTAGCGTGATAAGAATTGAAATTCTAAATTGAGAACTTCTAAATGCGAGATGTGATTGTTGGGAAACATACATGATAATTAAAATTAATTAACGCAACGAAATAATTTTTATGTTTCTGTTCATGGTCATTAACGTAGATTTAATTTCACGCAATAAATTTAATCTAATTAAATTTAATTCATAGTTTTAGAATTACCTCTTGACGCGAAGATTGCGATAGAATCTGAGACGAGTTTTCCATGCATGAAGCCTCCAAGATTAGTCAACACAGAATCCGCGCTATCAATTGGATTTCACCCCCACTAGAGTTCTTAGAGAAATCCTATATTTTGTTCTGACTTTAGAAAAGTGTGCTAGCTCTTTATCTGTTAGAATACTACAATATAGGAGACACACATGACCTAGGGTCATTTGTGGACGAGTCTTAAACTAACCAGTCTTGGACCTCATAATAACCATATCACTATCTAATTACTGTGATCGCAATTAAATTAATATTAGGATGATCCTAAAATTAATTTAATCTTTTCTCTAATCCAATTAATTGGCAAATTTCTTTTTGTGTGTGACCTCTTAGGTTCATAATTAATCAGTAGCGAATAATTACTTCTACTAATTAATTAAATTAGAACTCCTTTCTAATTAATTCGCAAATCGCGAGTGACACCTAGCAGTATATCACGATTACCTAATTAAAGATTAAGTGCAATTATATGAACCCATTTAGTAATTTTTATGCAATTGAATCCTACTGTCTTAATTATCTTGATCAAATCAGAATCATGAATTGGGTCGTAAAACTTTATTACTCGATCATATGCCAAAATCTATTTAATTAGCAATTAATGAATAATCTGTGGAACGACTTCCACTATTCTACCTTGGCCAATGATTTATAGTTACTTAATTAACATACATGATAATTAAAATTAATTAACGCAATGAAATAATTTTCATGTATCTGTTCATGGTCATTAACGTAGATTTAATTTCACACAATAAATTTAATCTAATTAAATTTAATTCATAGTTTTAGAATTACCTCTTGACGCGAAGATTACGATAGAATCTGAGACGAGTTTTCCATGCATGAAGCCTCCAAGATTAGTCAACACAGAATCCGCGCTATCAATTGGATTTCACCCCCACTAGAGTTCTTAGAGAAATCCTATATTTTATTCTGACTTTAGAAAAGTGTGCTAGCTCTTTATCTGTTAGAATACTACAATATAGGAGACACACATGACCTAGGGTTATATGTGGACGAGTCTTAAACTAACCAGTCTTGGACCTCATAATAACCATATCACTATCTAATTACTATGAGCGCAATTAAATTAATATTAGGACGATCCTAAAATTAATTTAATCTTTTCTCTAATCCAATTAATTGGAAAATTTCTTTTTGTGTGTGACCTCTTGGGTTCATAATTAATCGGTAGCGAATAATTAATTCTACTAATTAATTAAATTAGAACTCCTTTCTAATTAATTCGCAAATCGCGAGTGACACCTAACAGTATATCGCGATTACCTAATTAAAGATTAAGTGCAATTATATGAACCCATTTAGTAATTTTTATGCAATTGAATCCTACTGTCTTAATTATCTCGATCAAATCAGAGTCATGAATTGGGTCATCAAACTTTATTACTCGATCATATGCCAAAATCTATTTAATTAGCAATTAATGAATAATTCGTGGAACGACTTCCACTATTCCACCTTGGCCAATGATTTCTAGTTACTTAATTAACAGATCGCATAGGATTTCCAATTGACAGTTCCCGTATCTACACGCACATACCTCCATGACAGAATAGATCATAACTACTGAATACATTGTCTAATCTGTGATTAGGACTAACTTAAATGCACCAGCAAATTATGGTATTCCTAATCATGAGGTAATTGTAGTGTCTTAAGTTTGAGGATTAATCGCATAATTACATAATACAATGAAATATTGACCAATTCAGGTAATTCATTGTATTGGTGGTCAAGTCAAGTCACTTGTTTGTAACAAATACTTATACATCTACTATAACGATATGAGACTAATCGCCTAATTTAATATCTCAAATTATTTGGTTAGTAGACTGTAATCCGATATATCCAGATAAACTAACGCCCAATTAATTTATCCTCTGATCGGGGACAACTTTTAGAATATATTTCTGAATATAAATTTCGTCACTCATATACTTACTCTTAAGGATAAAATCTATAAATAGTATTCTAAGAACTTTTATTTATTTAATTAAAATATATTAATAAATAAATAAACTGCCAGCAATAAATGATTTAATAAATTAAATAATACATTATTCATAACTTTAAAAATACAATTTATTGGCTTTTAGCTCATTTTTTTAGATAGTGCTTTACCAAAAAAAGAAGAAATGATTACGTTAAGTGAATGATGAATAGAAGTATTTGAGTGTTAAGGGCCTGGCCAATTATAACCATGAGCACGGTGGGAGATTGAATTATTTTCACGAAAAGTAGTATATATAAATAGTTTTGAGGTTGGCTATAATGCGCAATAACCATTCTTGTTGGTCAAATTATTTTATCTCGTGTAATTAGTTAATCAATGATAGGCATTTATATAGGCTCGCCAGTGCAAAACCAAAACCAAACATTATTGGTAAGGTATAATGAACGAAGCCTTGCTGGCGACTAGAATAAAAGGATTTAGGTATAATATGGGCTGCAAAATAATGCTCGGATATCATATGAATGGGAGAAAATGGTTATTAGCTTATTATGTTAGATTTTACAAGATCTAATACCAAGAAATAGAACACCATATTAAATACATAATAAATATAGAATTGAAATATACTAGAAGTCCATGCCATACTTCTTTATTTGTTGCAATCAATCTTCAAGAGCCCTAGGTAATCCTACAAGAAAACCTTGAGCGACGTGTTATGGTAAGCACATCTAGACTATGTGCACCATCTCCCTCTCCAACTCCTGTATGGTGGCTCTCAATGTGGTAAGCCAACACTAATAGCCTTATTTATAAGCTATTAGTATTTTGGATGGGAGAGAGGGTTTAGTCTAAATACTATATCGGGCCCTCCCATCAAGCTATCCTATAATTTAAACATGCTCTACGCTTTACATACCATTCCACTTAATAAAATAATGTTCATGAAATGGACCTAGGCCCAACTAGAGTGAATCACTATAAAACTATGCTTTGGGCTCTATCAGTCAACCTCAACCAGTTTTTTAAAATAACAAAATATATAATCAATGGTAGCCCATAATTTAAAATTTCTAACAGTGTCCCACTTGGGCAACACTTATTAGTTTTATCTTTTGAAAACGTTTTATTTCATGAAAAGACTCTCGGGTTGAAAACAACTTTAGTAGCCACAAAATAAACGTCTCAATCCAGAATCTGATCCAACAAGTACATCAATATTGAACTATAACAATCGTTATACCATGTTTCGGCATAGGACTCATATGATCACAAATATTAATGGCCTATCGATATGGATTCCATGGTGTGGTAAAGTGTAGTGTGGTTGTGACAACCCAGACCTAACATATAGCATACAATACATATTTGCATATATTTATGTGTTACTTTAAAAGTTTATTTATGATTAAGTGAATAACTTAATTTAATTCATTCATTAATAGTACTATTTATTATATTTTCGAAATACATGTGAATAGAGTTTAGTAAAATTAAATAAGGTAACTATTTTAATATTATAATTATTATAATTTATTATTTTGTATTTAAGTGCTAGATTCTATTATTTCCCATTAATTGTTTAAATAACCCGAGGCTGAACATGAAAATTTTTCTGTTTCTTTTTCTGAATTTCATATTTTTCCCTTAATACTTGCTATTTTAGATGCATACATCTATTGAGTTTGCGTGCATAGCATATCAAGATCAACGGGGAAAAAATTGTAAATGAATGTAATGAATAGTAAAATTTTCCATAAATATTTCAACATTTTTTCACTTAGAATACTTGACCCATTTGGCATAAAACTTAATCCATATGCATTAATTTAACCCATAACTAAACCCATCTACCGATATATCATTTATCATATACATATAATAGCTAAAAATGCTAAAAAATACTCAAAGTAAGCCAAAAATGCCTAAAAATAGCCAAAAAATCGTATTACAGGAATAGTTTTTTCTTGCAAATTTTGCTCAATTTGATCTTTCAAGCTCTTCCAATGGATTTCAAACCATCAAAAAGCTTATCCTTTGCTCCTACATCTCTAATTTGGTAATGGAGTTGCATAATTTTCATTTTTTAAGTTTATGTCAATTGTTTGAAATTCTTGAATTGTTGATTATAGCTATGTTAATTGTTATTGATGCTTGACATACAATCTCTAGAGCCTATAGAACTCTCTTTTATAGCTTGATAATAATCTTTATGGTTGAAAGCTTGATTTGCACAAAGAAGATGATGAATAGTGACAAAATTTAGGGTTTTGATATAACTTGTTATTTATAGTGAATTGATGCTTCCTTTAGGTGCTCTAGACATTAATGAAACTAGTTAGAAGCTCACGTGTGGTTGAATTGCTTGAAATCGAGTTAAAATGCGAATTTAGCTAACTTTTAAAACGGGTTTTTCACGGAACATATTCCGGGCACATTTGGATTTTAGATTAGGTATCCTTGGGACATGGAAGCACTTTTGGTGCTTTCGTTGCGTAAAATTGAGGGTCCGGATAGGGTAGGTGTAGTTAAAACCCACTCGGGGCCTTCCCAAGATTTTGTCTCCAAAGTGGGGTTTCGGGGCCTTGATAGGTGTCTTTTGGATTCTTCAAAAATGTAGAATGATCGGATTGTAGTTTTAGAACTTTGAATTTCATATAGGAGAAGAATGGCATGATTAAAGAAAGGGAAAAAGTGATAAATGACTACCTTTGTGACACCCGAGAATTTCACCCTAAATTTATTATAATCGTTGCATACTTATGTGCGCATTTCTACGTGCATTATTTTTCTTGTTTGATTGTTTTTATTGTGGGTTACTATTCATAATATTTTCGACTGTTTCGAAAGCGTGATTTTAAATTTTTCCTAGGTCACTCGACATTTAAAAGGAACCAAGAAATTTTTGTTTTGAACTTTCGAGCTTAGGAGTATGCGTTTGGAAAATATTTTCCGTGAGCTTTGAATAGTGTTACGTTAGAATAGTGCTAGTATTAAATTAAAAAGCATTTGTAATAGCAATTAGCTTTAATTGATTAAGTTTTTGAGATTAATTAGTTTAGAATATTAAACATATACTACATATTATAAAACTACCTCATGAAATAAAATAGAATATAGCACATTAGTCATCAAAACAATTTCAGAAATTCCATCCATGTCCTTCATTTGGCCGTCCACTTCAAGAGAGGAAAGGAGAAAATTTTGCTTCTTCATCCATGCACTTGAGCTCTTAGATTGATCTTGGGAGGATTTTGGAGCAACTTAGGACCTTCAACAAAGCTTCTACATCTTCAAAATTGTGAGGGAGTCTTATTTGTTTGAGTTCAAAGTTTGTATGCATATGTTCAATTTTATTGAATTGTCAATTATAGCTATATATCTTGTTATGAATGCTTCCTATGAGTTATTTAAAGTCTCTAGAGCTAACTTTTGTGGTGTGATAACAAATTTAATGGTTGAATGTTGAGATTGATCAAAGAGGTGATGAATAGTGCATAAAACTAGGGTTTTGAGAAAAATTGATAATTGGCTTGAATTGATGCCTCAATTAGGTGCTCTAGACCCTAGGGAAGGTAATTGAAAAGCCACATTAGGTTGAATCACCCGAATTCGAACTTTAGTGCATAAATAGCTTACTTTAAAAAGGGGGTTTTGCACGTTAGACAATCCGGGCAAATTTGGGCATCGATTTGGGTATCCTTGAGCTAAGGAAGCACCTTTGGTGCTTTCGTTTCGCGAAATTGGGGTTCGGTTAGTATGGCTATAGTTCAAACCCGTTCGGGGCCTTCCCGAACTTTTGCTTCAAAAATGAGTTTTTATGACCTTAAAGGGTACCTTTAAGCTTAATTAGGAATATAGAAAGACTAGGGTAGGATTGAGAATCTCGAACTATGCTTAGGAGAAAGAAAGCTCGATTAAAGAAAGCGGAAAAGTAGTTTTTAGCCCTTTTAGTTGCAAATGGAAATTGTTGTGTATTAGTAGTGCCTTGCATAGAATATTTAGGATGTATTTAAGTTATTTGAGTAGATTATTGGAATTAATTATATCGATTGTTTTCTTTTGGCATCTATTAGTTAATATCTTGCATATATGAGCTTTTATCGTGCATATATGTGAGGGCGGCCTATTTTGTCGTCCCTCTTACGTGTTATGTGATATTATTGATTGCTTGTGATTGTATTGGGTTGCACAACCTATATCGGACATGGTAGCGTCAAGAAACACGGGCGGCATCGGGCTTGCCGTGCTCCCTCGACTACCATGGTGCCTATTCCCTTCTCGCTGAGGCATACTCCACTACCCCAGATGAGTGGTTCACCTGCTGGGCATGGACCTACCTCGGGAGAAAGGGTCGTAGGATCGGGATACATCCGGAGTATCCCAAGTGTGGTGTTTGGGTTTTACCGGCATATTCGTGATACTCGTGGATCGTGGCTCGTGGATGAAGACTTGGAAGTGGAACCGTATCCTTTTTAAAATGATTAATAGTTTGACTTCTTGTCTTGTTAGTTTATGTGTTTTGTATATATGTTACTTGTGTTGCATATCATATTGCACGTTGGCATGCTGCATCACCTCCCTCGCTGGGCAACTTTGTTGCTCACTCCTCATTGAACTGTTTCAGGAGAAGCTGAGGTGAATCCCCAGCTATTAGAAGTAGAAGAAGAGGAAGAAGTCCAAGTAGATCAGAATCAGTGATCTTGTGTGCTGAGGTGGATTTTATGTGCTTCTTACGTGGAGTTCTTGTTATTAATGTATTTTGAGACCTTAGAGTCTTGTATATATATGTCTAGTAGATGTGTACTAAGAGTTTAAGAAAGTTGTTGGATTGTAATAATGAATTCTAGACTTTATTTTTCTCTTGCATGCTTGGAGTGTTTGTAAATCTTCATATGGAACTTAGAAGTTTATTGTATTTAACTACTTATGACTAAAACCAACTTATCTCGCATGCTTGTGTGCTTTAGTAGAATATTGTTGCTCCAAGGCTCGGATGGCCTTGTTATTGTGTTTTGGCTTGGGAGTTATTGTGGATAAGTTGTTGCTTTTAGTTCAGATGTCTTGAATGAATGTTTACAGGTATCAGTTTTGTCCTTGGTACAGAGGAGACTCTGTCCGAGTGACGGGTCCGAGCCTGATTTAGCGTGGGGTTGGGTTGGGGGCGTTACAACCTTGGTGCTTATAAGTGCTTGTAGATGTGTTGTTATGTGTTTATATGTTTGTCTAAGGTATAATTGAGCTAATTGAGGAGTTTGTGGAAAAAATATGTTATTTGTCTCCTTTATGTTTATATCGTTACTTTGTGCCTATTATGATTAATTGTGAGGGCGGTCTACTTTGTTGTCCCTTTTATGTGATATTTGATAATCTTGGTTCTCGTGTACTTGATTCAGGGTTGCGTAACCTTTCAGTGCACGATAGTGTCGAGTAACACGGGTGGCATCGAGTTTACTGTGCTTCCTTGTCTACCATGGTTTCCCAAACCCTTTCTCGCTGAGACATACTCCCCTACCCTAGAGGCGTGGTTCACCTTGTTGGGGCATACGGACCTACCTCGGGAGATATGGGTTGTAGGATCGCGGTACATCTAGAGTTTCCCATTACGGAGGAATAAGGGTTTTGCTGGCACTTGCTTGAAGATCTTGGCTCGTGGCTCGTGATTGAAGACAAAGTGAAACCGTATCCTTTTTATATGTGGTTAAATACTTGTCTATCTAGTTTTGTTACTTTGTGTTGTATATGTGTTATCTTTATTGCATAGCATGTTGTACGCCCTAGTATGTTGCATCACCTCCCTCGCTGAGCAACTATGTTGCTCACTCCTTGTTTCAATATGTCCCCAGAAAAGCTGGAGATGGGATTGCCTCCTGTGTGGCCTGCCTGCTCTATCAGTGTGTAGAACAAGGAAGAATTTGTACATGATATGCTTGTATACTATTTGAGACCTTATGGTCATGTATGTATTTGTGCTATCTTAAGAAATGTAATATTAAAGTTTTAGTCTTGGGTAATGGTTAGGTGCTAGTGGTTTGTAATAACTTCTATTGTTTTACTTTATTGTCTAGTTGACTTGCATGCTTATAAGAATGATATGGATTGAGGTTGTGGATTATGGTCTTGTGGTTGTATGTTGTTGTTTGCAGGTTTTCAAATAGCCCTATATATAGGGAAAACTTCGCCTGTTTTCTCCTAAATTTCATGTCTGGGGTTTGGAATTGTATTGAGAATAGCATGGTTAATAGAAGTCTCGATTCCGTGAGGGATCGGGGCGCTACAGTGGTTGTGAGACCCGAGCATGAATTTTATGTGCATTTAATTGCTTTATTTATGATTAGTACATAATATGTGCATTTGCTTGCTTTAATTATTATTTGAATGTAATATGTGCATTTAAGTTGCATGTGATTAAAACTAAAGTGGCATTCCATTAAAATAATAAGAGTTATTGATAATTGGTAGACTAGGACATGCTTGGCATTAACATGAAAGGGCATTACATTAGTAGTCATTTAACATTTGCTAGACATTTGCCTACCATATTTAACTTAGCTTTTGACCCTTAAATAAAACAAAGCAACAATAAAAGAGAGAGATCGAGATAGGCCATCGGGTTTGGGGAAAAGAAAGGGGGAAAAGATGAATAGTTAAGGTTTGTGAATTTTGAGAGAAAATTGAAGGGTTTGCTTGCATTTTGGGGCAAATTGGAAGTGGATTTTGCTTCTCCATTGCACAACCTAGCTATTTCTTGCATTTTCTACCAAAATAGGTGAGGATTTTCAAATATAAACTTTCAAAGTTTGCATTTTGGTTATGAATTCATATATTTGTGTATATTTGCTATTTTTGCATGTATATGTTGCTAAGTGTTATATGTTAGCTTTATTGAGTTGTAGGTTGAAATTTTGGTTAGATATGAAGCTAATATTGATTCTTAGCTTAGATATGAAGTTCATAAACATGTACATAGGTTCATAACATGATTTTAGTGGTTTGAGAGCATGAATTGTTAAGTTTGTGTGAAATGTGTGTTTGCTGGAAAATTTTCCATCAAAGGTAATGGATTGCCTTTTGTGGTTTAATTGCTTAAAGTGCTCACTAAATGCTAGATAAATGATTGTATATGTATATGTACATGTTTATAACATAATTTCATGTCTTGGGTGCAATTTTGGTGGAATTTGGTGGCATTTATGTGAATTTTCATAAAATTATAACGAAGGTGAAATTTGTGTATTTTGCTTGTTAACCTTGCTCTAGGCTTGATTTTGCTAATATTATGCACTTACATAGTATTATAGTTGTCCAATATGTTGGTTGTGCTAAGTTTGAGCATTTGTATAGTCTATTAAGTTGGTTAGTTGATGGTTATATGCTACATGTTAATGTTGTTGAGTTATGTTCTAATGAAGTTAGTTTATGGAATTGACATGCTCAAGTGTAGTGCTAAGTGTTATTGGAAATGGCTAAATGTTAAAGGTGTTTGTTAATGGTTGGGTAACCTACTTTGTTACCTAACAAATGTACTATTAAATGTTAATGTGGTTGAGGGGCAACCTACTTTGTTGTCCTCTTAAAGTGAATGTGAATGTGTGATATGTGATTAAATGCGAATGCAAATGCAAATGTGTAAGGTTGCAACCTTTTAATGCGACATGGTAGCATCGTGTCACCTAGGTCAGCATCAGTCTTGCCAGGTTGCATTGGCATGACTACCATGGTCCAATTTCCTCACTCACATAGACAGAGAATGTCTGTGGGGTGCTGGGTCAAAGATTTTAATAAGTAGGAGTGATAAGAAGTAGTAGAATTTGTGATGGTGGTATAAGGAGCAACATCAACAAATGTTAGTGTATCATTTCTTGATTGGTTATATAAATTTATGTGTACTTGAGTTTATTGCCTTCAATTGTTTATTGAGTGCATATAATTTTGAAGGCATGTTTTCAAATGGATTTCCAAGCTAAATATTTTCCAAAACCTCCTGTTCACCCCCTTATTGAGCTTGTGAAGCTCACCCCATTTCATGACCATTTTAGGTGAAGCCGAGGTCGAGCCTTAAGAGAAGTGAAAGTGATTGCTTGCTTGTTCATCTTTGGATATTGTACATGCTGCTAATGAAATATGTATGTATGGTTTATGTTATAATGTAGACTTTTCTTTTGCTCATGTAATATACTTGACTAAAGTTGTATATTTGGAAGTCTAGAAGACTTTTGTTGTAAAGTTGTAAGTTTATTTTGGCCGTGTACATGATGCTAGGTTGGTTCAACCTAATTTGTGAAAGAATGTAGCTTTTATGCTTATGTTTAAAGCAGGGCTTCCAGGTGTTTTTTTTTCTTTCGTGTAGACCTCATTATTTGTTAAGTGTACTATTGAACATGTTTTGTATTGAGTGAACGAATGAGTTTCATCATGTCCGGACTTAGTTGTAGGCGGGGTCGGGTCTGGGCGTCACAGTGGTTTTGGCACGTGTGATCCAACTAGAATGATGAGCATGCCAATCCCATAATCGGCCACTTTTTGGTCTTATAAAGACCCTTTATGGAATTAGATTCCCTTTTGCCTCATAAGAAGCCTTTAAACTTTATTTGGGCCAACCCCCTTTAGTGCTTCTAAACTGAAGCCACTTCAATAATGAAGCTTTTAATTATATATCTTGAGATATAAAACTTTACACTTGTGTAAGCTTACGGTAAGTTTATTTGTGTACATCTGAAACAATGATCACTACTTAAATATGATGAAAATATATCTCTAACATACTGTAAATCGCTGAAAATAAATTATATCTTACATTTTACGCCATTTCAATTGAAGCATTAACAATGCTTCAATAAAAGTTCCCAAAATGCGTGCAAATGCAATATCCTGTACACTTTAATCTGAGTGTATAACATGCTTTGTGGCACCCCGGACCTAGCTGGTAGTGCATAGTATCTATTTACATATGATTATGTGTTTACCTTAAATGCTTGCCTAAAACTATGTGTTTACTTTAAATAATTTCATCCATTTTAGCAGTATTTTCATAATTCTTCAGAAATGTTCAAATCATATTTAAATAATTTATATGAAATTAATATTAAATATTTTTATTAATTATATTATTTGGATTCACTTCCTTGCATTTATTTGCTTTATTTTCAACTAAATGAATAAAGAAGGTCTGAGCCCGTAGTGAATTTTCAACTATTTTATTTTTCTAATTTGACATTTTTTCCTCAATACTTGACATATTTATAGTATTTGTTCATCAAAATTTCTTGCATTGCATATCGAAAACGAGAGATATAAAATGATTCGTGTGTCGTGGGAATAGTGAATTCTAGATAGCATTTTGGGCCTTTAAATGTTCTAGCTTTGCTTTGGGCCATTTTTATTCATCCTAACATATTTCCTAAGCCTAAACCCATAACCCAAGACCCAAGACCCAAGACCCAAGATCCATTTAATATTTGTCTTATAACCATATAATAGCCAAAAATTGAACCAAAAATAGAAAAAAAAGAAGACAAATTGGCCAAGAGGAAAGGAAGAGAAAAAATGGGGATTTTGCTAGGGTTGACCTTTGGAGCTTGTTGAAGTGTTCTTGAGCCATCCTAGAGCCATTTCCTAGCTTATACTACTTGTATTTTGGTGAGGGATTCATTTTATGTTTCATTTTAATTGTTTTCTAGTTTCGTATAAAATTTGATATTGTGTAGATTGTTGATATTGATGCTAGAAATGCTTGAAATGCTAGCTTAATGATGTGTAGAGTAGACTTTTAGTGTTGTTATGGTTGTATAGCTAGAGTTTGTATGTATTCTTGCAAGTGGTTCATTGGAGAAAATAATGAATAGTATTTTTTCTTCAAGTTTGTGTTTTAATGGTTTTAATACTTGTAGTAGGTGCCATAAATGTCTAGGAAGCTAGAAGTGGTATTAAATTGGTTAGAACATGGTTAACACTTGGAATTTCTTGATTGTAAACAAAAGGGGCCGAAATGGTGTGATTGTGTACAAATGGTTAAATGCTTAGTTTGATGCTTGAAATAGGTGTCATAAGTGCTAGAATGTCTAGATTAGTGCTTAAACTCGTTAAAACGTGATCAGAACTTGGTTAGAATTGTTAGAACATGAAAAAGGCCTTTTATGCATTTTGGGTCGCTTAGTTGTGATTGGTTAGTGATTGTTGAATGCCTAGTAAGCTAGTAGTGTCCCCTCGTTGATTGATAGCTATTTAATTAGTTAGAATTTACAAAGGGTTTTTGTAACAAAGTTACGTTGTTTGTTAGAATTTGAATTGAACTTGGCTAGTTAAGTGTCTAGGTGAGTTTGACTAGATTATGGCACTAATAAGAGGAGTTTCATGAGTTGGAATACATGTCTACTTGCTTGTATTGAATGGTTATAATTAGATTCTTGCTTATGTATTGATTTAATTGCTTGATAATTGTATCCTACGTATGAGGACAACCTCTTTTGTTGTTCCTCAATTATTAGTATTGAATGGTGTGTTTACACTTGTTATGATATATCTTGTATTGCATTGCATCAATGGTTGCAACCATAAACTCGGGACGGATGTGACGAGCCTCTCCAGGCGGTATCGGGCTTGTCAGAGTTGTGTTGCTCTAGCTCCGTGTCATATTCCCTCACCAACTTGTCTGGAGATCAACAGGGGGTGTTGGGTCATAGTATTGAGTACAATCCGAAGTACTCATTGGCGTTTGGGATACCGGCTTATCATCTCGAGTTCGTGATTCGTGGTTCAAGATCATGAGTTGGAGTGATAAGGGTTATTGAATCATATCCTTTCATTGAATTGGCTAGTTTATTGTCTTGATTGATTGCCTTATATTGCAATCGTTTACTAGATTTGTCTCCAATTGTATTGCTTGACTTATCTCTAGTTATATTGCTTGACTTGTCTCTAGTTATATTGTATGACTTGTCTCTATTTGCATTACATGAAAGAGTTTTCAAAAGCTTCCTCGGTTATCTATTTTCTTCCCTCGCTGAGCATAGTGTTTTGCTCACCCTTTTCAATAACAACCTTTCAAGTATTGCAGAGATAGAAGGAAAAGTTCGAGTATTCAATGATAGCTCGTTGCTTGAGAGTAAATGGCATGTGTGAATTATTAGTGGAAATGTAATGTAATGTATATAAAGTGTATCTAGTGATTTGGATATATGTTCTATTTTATTGTCCTTGAATGTATTTATCATGTAAGAAGATGGAATTAAAGGTTAATTAAAGATATTAGAGTGGTAAAATAAGCTAGTAATTGCATTAGATTAGTATTGGTTTTAATCACTTTTTCTTTGAAACAAGGATGGAATTTTATACTTGTTATGGTTGTCGTTTGTGGATGTATTCTTCTACTTGCAGGTTCAAATAGGCCTAGGTACATGGAAAACTCTGTCTGTTTTTCCCTGTTTTTCGTGCCTTGGGGTTTTGGATCGGGGACTTGATTCCGTGAGGAATCGAGTCATTACATACTTATACTTAGAGAAACATACCAAGCACACAACTATACCTTAAACACTTGTTGGTAATAAATTTTCATAGCTTATGTCTTTATAACCCATCAACAAATCCAAGTTGTCTAAATAATTAAGCAGGTAATAATAACATGGTTGAATCACAATCATTACCATTATCTCAGATAAATAACTGTACAGTGATAACTGTTAATCTTTTAATGATCGAATATGAGAGTAATAATCACGTACCAATACTTAGGTAAAAGCAAACTATGTTTCCACTAACCAAACACTTCAAAATTCATGAACACCCATGCACTTAATGACAACTTCTTTGGTTAGTGACATTACAATCCCCAAAAAAATATTTTGAATGTAATCTTTAAACTTTTAGAGTGTTAAATTTTTTGTTTTTTGTTCTTTTGACTGTTATAAAAGAAAAAACTCTTTTAATTTCATCTCTAAATAAAGAAAAACGTTAGAATATGAGCATGTCAAGGTTCAACAAATTGCATCAATCAATTGCCTTTAAAACATACAAGTCACATTTCAAACCTCCAACCTTGACTTTTCTTTAGAATGCAATGACCTCTATATCACTAGTTTATCTCAAATGCTTAAATGAGATATATACGTCATGCTTATATTAAAACTTTAATATACATAAACTGCCTTTTAAGCATGCTACCTTGTAGCTTTCTTAACAATAAACATGCACGTTTACATGTTAGAAAACATGATCTTATTGATATATTACTCCCATTGACCTTGAAGTTCACTTGATATTTCAAAGCTTTATTTCTTTTTTGTCATCAGACTTGTATAAACTGCCTTTTAAGCATGCTACCTTGTAGCTTTCTTAACAATACACATGCACGTTTACATGTTAGAAAACATGATCTTATTGATATATTACTCCCATTGACCTTGAAGTTCACTTGATATTTCAAAGCTTTATTTCTTTTTGTCATCAGACTTGTATGACACAGGTAAAACTTTATAGCATACCTGATTGAGATGAAAACATCGATGAATTTTCTCCTATAACAATTATAATAGCAAAATCATGCACTACTGGATATGTCATTAACATATAATACTTTTATCATCAAAAAAGTCCTAGAATAGTGCTTTTCTATCAAATATTTAAATTGATAAAAAAACAAAAATAATATAAGCATTCCTTCCATTGACTATCAAAAACGGCATAAAATTTTTAATATTAAATCGTCAAATGGAAAATGATTCAAGACTTATCTTCCTTTTATGAATTATGGAGCTATCCACTTAGGATAGACAACTCAAGTACTTGATTTGAAAAACTTGAATACCTTAATGTACATACTTCCAAAATAATATCTATATTATACCATTACATGGAAATCGTTAAACAAAAGACCTATTATTCCAAGAGGCAATACACTTAATAGTTTAACTGTCACGCCCTGACCTAAGCATATAGTTATTTTATTTATTTGCATATAATTATATTTTATTTTAATTATTTGCATATACTTGTTTGCATTAATTTGCATATACTTGTTTGCATTAATTTGCATATTTCTTGGAAAATGTGCTTCGATAATTATTTGTATTACATTTAAAGAACGTAGAATTAATGCTAGTAGTAGTAGATTGAAGAGGAATAAATATGTGTGTGAACTAGTGGGCTTTTAGTAGGTTTTGGGAAGATTAAATTGCATTTGGTGGACCATAAGATGATTTAATAGCATTTGGGCCTAGGTGATCACATAAGAATATAATTAGTGGGCTTATTGTCTCATAAGAAGATGAAATAGATTGTTGGGCTTGCTTGGGTGTATTAGTGGGCATGCTTGGGTTATAGGAAAAATAGATTAAGCTTTGGGCTTGATTATTACATAAGGATACTACATAAAAGTCCATTTGGCCCAATTGGTCAACATAAGTCAACAAAAGATCAAACAAAACAAGGAATGCTCTAGAAAGCAATAGACGAATCGGATGAGGAGATGAAATGAGAGAGAAAAACGTGAGGGAAAGAAGAAGAAAGGAAGAAAAAAGAAGAAGAAAGAAGTAAGAAAAAGGAGTTTCAAGCCTTGCTTAAGCCATCTTCATGCTATTCTCCAAGTTTTAGGTGAGGGTTCATGCTTTTGTGCATTTTTATTTGATATGTTGTTAGTAGAAGACTTGATATGGTATGGTTAGTTGATTATTGAAGCTATAAGAACATACAAGGCTATCTACTACATGCAAGAGTTATGTACTAGTGTTATATTGCTTGGGTTGTTATGATTTGCTTCTAGTTGTTATTGTTGTTGAGGCGTTGTTAACATGCTATAAAGTGTAGTTATAATACTTGAATAAAGGCTTTAGAAAGAGTATTAACTTATGAATATAGCAAACAACACATAAAACTAGCTTGAGCATGCAAGACAATGACTTGAAGTGGATTAGTGTAACTATATGTTTAGAATTTCAGCTTATATTACTAAATGTTCAATGATGCATTTGGGGTTAATTCTAGATATATAATGGTTGCTTAATGCAATTAAGGTATATGTAAGTGAATAGAAGTCATGCCATGTATAATGAGAGTATGTTATAATCAATGTGGTATAAGAATGCATGCATGTTCACTTGTCTTTAAAGTTGTTCATGAGTTTACATGTTCCTATCTTGTTGAATATGAGAAGTTATTGGCTATCAATGTGTATTATTGCTATCTATGTGCAAGTAGTTGAGTGATAAAGAATGTCTACAATGCATGTATACTTGAACTATGAATTAAACTAGTGAATGTTCTAATGTTTATAATGAATGATAACGTTTATATGCCAATGAATGATTAGTAAAGAATGGTTCCAAAGCATGTAAACTTGAGCTTTAGATTGAAATATTGTATGTTTTAGTGATTATAATGCATGATAATGCTTATATGCTTGAGAACAACCTACTTTGTTATTTCTCACTTATGTGCTATCAAATGTTTATGTGTTACATGCTATCATGCTTTTATGCGTTATCAAATGCATACATGATACGTGCTATCAAATGCTTGTTGGGGATATGCCCTAATGCTATAGTTTAAGATGACCTTATTAGGGTTTAATAAGGATATGTTTACGTGTTTTATACACTATGTTATTTGTAGGATATTCATATTCTCCGCTTCGATATGAATATGTCCCTAATGTTTATCCGAGAAGAAGAATGTTCTAAAATGGTTTAGGATATTTCGCACTTTTTCTTTGATATGATAAAAATTAAGATTCGATTAATAGGCCTTCAGATTATTCAACCGGGACTAAAATAATCGACTACGGGTTATCATATGTTATTACCTTTGATTAACATAGTGATGTTAATGATAAAGGATGGCGTACATGATGATGTGGACTAATAAACATATGAGTGATCGTTGGTGTACAGATCATTGAATATGACAATAAATAGTAAACTGCATGATTTCAGGTTAATAGTTTACTATTTAGTTAGGAATTGTGCATATTAATCCTCAAACTTGAGAAATTATGGCTTCCGGTTATATCAAGGCCTAAATACTGCGTTTGGACAATGCCTGTCTTCCACAAGGTGGGTTACGGCCTTTCGTGTTTTAGTTTTGTGATATGAACTAACAGGTAATTGTTGAGATAGGATCTGTTAACCTCCGGCGTGAGGCGATGTCGTATGATATCTAAGATCGGTCGTTAAACAAAGAAGTCATTGGCAAATGCGAGCATGAAGTGATGGAAATGAGTTTTTCCATGGTAGTCATCTCTCGTTTTATCGATTCAGATATATACATAGTATCGGAGGTGGACTTAACCATTTCATGGTCTTTTCCCGACCGGGGCATTCTTAACAGAAGGATCGGACTACACACTAATTCTCGACGGTTAAATGGATTCATAAAAGACGTCATCTTCATTATCATTTACATTCTCATGGTATGTTCGTTGCTAGTGTGTCACCTATGAGCATGAGGGTATTTTGATAAATGACGAAGACATTTTTGAGATAGATAAGGAGGTTTATCAGTCCCTCATCGTACGCGATTGTGATCTAGAAGGTCACACACTAATAAGTATCATGAATAAGTTCATTGGAAGCTTGTATAACGTGGTAGGTGGCTTTAAGGTGTTAAGAGTCATCTATGTTGGTATTTGGGCCAAAAGTGTAGTTTTAAAAAGTTTTGGGGTCAAATTATAATTATCAAAACTTTTGGGGCCAAACTATAATTATTGGAAAGTAGTTTCAATGCATTAATTCTAATAGAGATTAGAATTGGCAAAAATTATATATATATATATATATAGGAGTTTATATATTATATATGTGTTATGGTGATGTAATTTAAGAAATGACACGTCATCATCCTAGTTGTCAAAAGGTGAATTGCAAATTAATAGCTAGATATTTACATGTGGCACATGCATGTAGAGATTGATAACTAGGATTGTCCATGTCATTAATCCTAACTTTTGAATAAAGACAAAAGAATATTGACTATTGCTTTTGATGATAGAACCTTTTTGTCAAGTGTCAAAAGAGAGAATAAAGTTACATTTGGATTGTAATGATGATTTGCATGACTTTTACTTTAGAAGAAAGCAATTTTGATTGGCTATCTATTAAAGTAAGATTATATATATATTTATATGAGTATGTTATATGTATATAATAATGGATGACAACATTCTCTCTCCATCCACTTGCATTTTTTCGGCCAAGCCATGGAGGAGAAAGAAGATAGTCATCTTGTCATCTAATGCTAATCATTAAGATCAAAAGGCTTGCATGGCTTCTTATCAAAAGGTGACAAATATGATTGGTCACCTATTATGATGATAGCTTATTATAATATAATATGACAACATATTTCTCTCTCATGTAAGGCCTCTCACTCACACGACATAACCAACACAAAAGCAAAGAAAACTCTATCTTTTTGGCTTGCAAGTTTCGGCCATAGGCTAGAAAGGATAGTTTTCTTGTTTTTTGCTTTGTAACACTCATACATAGTTTAAAAGCTTGAAGATATACTAGCACATTCAATCTTCAAGTGATGGTAAAGCTTTAGATACTTGGTGGACCAACTAGGGCCTTCAAGTTAGAAGGGTTCAAAGGCTTGTCTTTTATCTTCATCTTCTTCAAAGTTGACAACAAGAGGTATACCTTGTACCACCCATTCTTTATATATATTGTTGATATATATATATACATGTTTTTGATGAGCTTTACTAGTATATGGACATGGATAAAAGAATGTATGTTGATGTTAGCTAGAAATTTTTAAAATTTGGCCTAGTCATTTTCGGCCCTAGCAAGCTATCTATGCATGTCTTTTCCGATCTTGAAACCAACATATGTATATGTAATGACATGATCTATAATGTTGGCTAGTACTTTCAATGCTTACATGTTACGTGCTATTAAATACTACATGAAAGATTATCAAAGTGTTTCAGCGAGCATGACGAATGGTTGCAACCATAGCATTTGGCATGGATGTGGTGACCTTCCACTGGGCGGCAGCGGGCTTGCTGATGGTTGCTTATCCTCCGTGACTATTTTTTATCCTGCATGGATAGATCATTCCGTAGCACGTGGGTCATAGGATATTTGGGGGTATATCTAGAGTATACCCAATGGAGTTATAAGGGATTACCGATATTACAAGCGTTGCGAGATGAAGCATATAAAGTGGAAGAGATATGATCCCGCATTGATGGAGCGTTCCATGGGGTTAGCGAGCGTATCTTTTTTATATGTGATCATTTAATGCTTTAATACTTTCAAGTATATTATATATAAATGTATACTCTCGAGTTTCTTTAAAGGGTACTTGCTAACGATTATATTACTTGTCTTACGTGCATTTCATGAAAGGATTTTCAAAAACTCCCGATATTTATCCCCCTCACTGAGCATAGTGTATGCTCATCCCTTTCATCTACCATTTTATAGGAAAAGCTTAGTGGTGCCCAAGAAGAAGAAGCTTGAAGTTGTTAAATCTTGCTTGCTTGAGGTTGGAGGATTATATTTCGTGTTGATTGAATGAGTTGTAATGTAAAGTTGTATTTGATATAATGAACATATAATCTATTTTGAGGCTTAGCTAGTCTTGTATGTATTGTATGTCTAAAAGGGTACTTGTAATTTATGCTATGGTTAACTAGTGAAAAGGCATGTTTGACATTTATATAACTACTTAAGTTAATGGTTGGCTGATCTGGAATGCCTACATCTTGTCTAAATAAAGAAATACTAGGCCTACCGTGCTATCTTGAAAGGAATTGTATGTAGTATTGCGTTGTTGTATGTTTGAACTTGAGTAACCAGGTTTGGTCTAGCTGTAGTACAGGGAAAACTTCATCCATTTTTTCTCATTTTTTGTGCCTTGGGTTTTGGTTTGAGTTGTTGCTAGTAGTCCTGATTCCGTGAGGCATCAGGGCGTTATAGATGGTATCAGAGCTTAAAGAGCTTTAAGTCGGGACAGGGTCCTCAGTTTGTCGATTAACAACTGGGAAACCCCAAAATTTTCTTTATGTGAAATTACATGTTTTAAATTGTTTATTTGTTATATGAATTAAAATATGATAATTATGTGATTATAACTTCTATTACATGCTATGTGAGCATTCATGAAATGTTCATAAAAATTTGCATTGAAAATTTTATTGTTGAGTTTTGTGAATAGTATTTTAAGACACGTTCGCTACAATTTTGAAACTGGTGTTTTAAGCATTTTGAAACCTAGTTCTCTGTTATTAATAGACCTGTGTTTGATAAAAACTGATTCTGAAATGAATTAGTAATTTAAAAAGATTTTTCATTTTCTTTTGCAAAAACAAGCATTTTATTTTGATTATATGTATATATATGCTTACAAATACTTACATATAAATGTTGTCCTAAAAAATAGTCTACTAAAAACTAGTATTTAAGTTAGTGTATATATATATATATATATATATAAGCATATAGACTTAAAAAGCTAACAAAAACAAATATGTTATCAACTTTGAATTTTTGCAAAATGTTGGCCAAGCCTTTATAAATGCATAATATACTCATAATACATAAAAAAATAGCTCACAACACACTTATTTCTCACCTAGTAGGCTGAAAATCCAAGGAGAGAAAAAGAGCCATTTTTGCTTAGGTTTTCAACTAGATTTCTTCATATAATTTGCAATTCAAGTCCAAATCACTTCATTCAAAGCTTGAAATTGCTTTTTGGGCATCTATTCTACACATTCCTACCATTGTTTTGCATCAAAGGTGAGGGAAAAATATAGTTCATTATTTCAAAGTTGAGTTGAGTTTTTGGTTGATGCATTGTTAGTTGTTATTTTGTTAAATTGATGTTAGATTATTGCTTAGAAGATGACAAGGACCAATTATATGCATTTACAGCCATTTTTGAACGGTAGTAGCATGTATTTCCAATTTTTGGGCATTTAAATTGATTTATTGGCTTATATTCGAATAATTGTTGTTGTAGTAGTTGGAATTGGATGGTTGTTGCTTCTATATGCTTGTTAATTATTGTGTAATAATGTTGTAATGCCAAATTTTCAATTTGAATGCCATAGCAAAAGTCTGAAAAATCAGCCATGTATGCATTGCCATTTTTAGCTTGTTGGGCTTGTTTTAGGTGGCTTTTGGTTGGTTTCTCAAAGGGTTAATATAGTTGCATGTGTGGTTGAGTGATATGAAAAGGTTCGGGGGTTGTTTGATTTGTAGATTGTAAGTTATGAATTTTAGAACTTTGTGGAGTCTTTCTTTGAAATGCTAAAATATTGTCTATGGTTGTTGGGTAGTGTTTGAGTAGTGGTTTCAAGGTATGTTGGGGAGTAGGTTTGGGTTTGGAAGCATGTTGAAATGTGTGTTAAGTTGGGTGGCCTACTTTGTCATCTAACTTGGTTGTCTTAGTTGTTTAGTTAATGTTATGTTGATTGAAGTATTGTTAATTGATTGATGATTGTTGTTGTACCGGGGAACAACCTACTTTGTTGTTTCTCGGAATATGAACTGTTT
Organism: Ehretia macrophylla; assembly: GCA_037974665.1. Taxonomy (NCBI): domain Eukaryota; kingdom Viridiplantae; phylum Streptophyta; class Magnoliopsida; order Boraginales; family Ehretiaceae; genus Ehretia; species Ehretia macrophylla. The sequence goes on from CM075776.1 coordinate 79,063,059, forward strand.
ATTATTATTGTCATGAGTCATGATAGTGTGTGCCAACTCTCGGGCAACGTCGAGCTATCGGGTTAAAAACGACATGACTATCATGTACTACTCCCAGCTCGCATGGGCGGAGATGCCATGGAGGGATGCGCTAGATGAGGTACCTCCGGAATGTATTATTAGGTGTTATAAGAAGTTGGTTGAGATCGTGACGATGTATGGAGCTACACCAACTAGTGTATCTTTTCTCAACTGAATGGTTATTTATGATGCTTGAATTGAATTATTGATGTTGATTAAGTTTATTGATTGTTATTGTATCTACGATGATTTCCCAAGTGGTAAAGAGAAAATATTTCCAAAACATCTTTTGAACCCTCGCTGAGCTTGGTTATATATAAGCTCACCCTCTTTGTTGACTTTCATGTGTTACCGAGCCGGAGTTAGGGTACGTGCCTCAGGAGAGTGAGTATGAGCCTTAAGTGGATGAGCCAAATGTGCAAGAGTCTTGTCCTTGATGCCTTAGCTGGAATGCTTCTATATTGTTATGTAGTATGAAATATGTTGTAATGTTTAAAGCTTTAAAGTTTGTATTGTATAAGATGTTATAAAAATAGTGGAAAGTATAATGCTAGTATAGTAGTCTTACTTTTGGTATATGAATTGGTTGCTAGACTAGTTTTATATATGATATGCATATGTATAGTATAACTTGTGGTATGTTATTGAAACGGAGGCATATGACTTATGGCTGAGTTGTTGTATGGTTGTTAAATGAATGGATTTGGTTGTGTTGAATGTTGATGGAGTTGTTGTTGAAGTTTGAAGTTAGTTGTGTGATGTTATTAAGGATTGGTTTAAAGTCCTGTTGTTTGTATTACAGACGTTATATTGCTGAAATTTTGTTGCGTCCTGACTGACCATAAGTGGGGTTGAGTTGGGGCGTGATAGCAACCCTTGAGTGCATGCATGTGAAGTGTGTTAAGTGAATAATGTGATACATGTATATTTTGTGTTAAATGTGTATTATGTGATCATAGCATGAGAAGTGCTCGTAATGTGTTAATTACTTTTGAATATGTGGAATGTGCATTGCATGATATAATAATGTTGCATTATATGATAATCGTGTACTACATGGTCCATTTCCCCTTCTGGTGATCGGAAATTGGAGATCGATGATTGGTGGGCAGTGATTGATGATTGGTGGTTAGTGCTCAATGTTCGATGGTTGGTATTCATACTTGATGTTCTTATTCAACAATCTTATTTGGCATTTAGTACTTCTATTGGATATTCTCATATGGATTTCTTATTTTTTATTTTTTTCGGTATTCTACTCGGGATTCTTATTGGACATCTTATTTGTAATTCTTACTCAGTATTCATATTTGGCGACGTTACGTGGTGCTCTTATTTTGGAAGTTCATATTCGAATTTCTTGCTTTGTGTTCTTAATCGGAGCCTTTATTTGGCATCCTTATTCAAGAATTCCCATTTGGCATTTCTCTTGGGTAATCTTGTTGGAGTTCTTGTGCATGCTCTTATTTGGGTATTTGATAATTGGCCTTGGTATTCGGTGATGATATTCGGAAGGTGGCATTGGGTATTTGATAATAGAACTGGCATCCGACATTTGATATTTGGTATTTAGCATTCCATCTTGCATACTTGAGCCAGAGTCCTTGCAGTTTTATGAACAAGTTATCTTATGAAGAAAGAATTGTGTGGACGCAATTGTTTTCAAGGGGGGAGTATGTCACGCCCTGGCCCGAGCATATAGTTATTCTATTTATTTGTTATTTTAATTATTTGCATATACTTGTTTGCATTAATTTGTCTATTTCTTGGAAAACGTGCATCGATAGTTATTTGCATTGCATTTAGAGAGCGTAGAATTAATGCTAGTAGTAGTAGATTGCATGAGAATTAATATGTGTGTGCATTAGTGGGCTTTTAGTGTGCTTTAGTGGATTTAGGAAGATTAAATTGTATTTAGTGGACCATAAGATGATTTAATAGCATTTGTGCCTAGGTGATCACATAAGAATATAATTAGTGGGCTTATTGGATCATAAGAAGATTAAATAGATTGTTGGGCTTGTTTGGGTGCTAGTGGGATTGCTTGGGTCTAGGAGGAATAGATTAAGCTTTGGATTATTAATTATGTAACGATACTACATAAAAGCCCATTTGGCTCAATTGGTCAACATAAGTCAACAAAAGATAAAACAAAACAAGGAATGCTCTAGAAAGCAAAAGAAGAATCGGATGAGTAGAGGAAAGGAGAGAGAAAAACGTGAGGGAAAGAAGAAGAAGAAGAAAGGAAGAAGAAAGAAGAAAAAGGAAGAAAAAGAAGTTTCAAGCCTTGCTTAAGCCATCTTCTTGCCATTCTCCAAGTTTTAGGTGAGAGTTCATGTTGTTTGTGCATTATTATTTGATATGTTGTTAGTAGAAGACTTGATATGGTATGGTTAGTTGATTATTGAAGCTATAAGAACATGCAAGGCTATCTATAACATGCAAGAGTTAAGTACTAGTGTTATATTGCTTAGGTTGTTATGATTTTCTTGTAGTTGCAATTGTTGTTGAGGAGTTGTTAACATGCTATAAAGTGTAGTTATAATGCTTGAATAAAGGCTTTAGAGAGAGTATTAACTTATGAATATAGCAAACAACACATTAAACTAGCTTGAGCATGCAAGACAATGGCTTGAAGTGGATTAGTGTAAGTGTGTGTTTCTGGACAGATTGCGCACCTGATTTATAGAGCTCGTTTGAGGTAGCAAATGTTGCTAGAATTCATTGAATTTTTTATATGTTTTGCCCAAGACCGTGAGGAACAAACTCTCTTTTAGGTGCAAGTTTTAAATATGTCGCTACGGTGTAGTTTTGGAGCCAAAATAGTAGGCTTCTGATTCTCGCTAGGTGAAGGGCAATTTTGCGTAGTGAACTTCTAGAGATCATAACTTGAGGAATATAGCTCCGGATTGGGATCTGTTTGAGGCTAAACCCACCTACACTTAACTAACTACGTGTCTATGTAGTTTTAGAGATTTTAGAGAACACTATGGTTGGGAATCGAATCAGCAAATTCATGCTAGTGTAGTCTAGAATTTCACCTTATATTACTAAATGTTCAATGATGCATTAGGGGTTGATTCTAGATAAATAATGGTTCTTTGATGGAATTAAGGTATATGTAAGTGAAGTGAAGTCATGTCATGTATAATGAGAGTATGTTATAATCAATGTGGTACAAGAATGCATGCATGTTCACTTGCCTTTAAAGTTATTCATGAGTTTACATGTTGCTATCTTGTTGAATATGAGAAGTTATTGGCTATGAATGTGAATTATTGGTATCTATGTACAAGTAGTTGAGTGATAAAGAATGTCTACAATGCATGCATACTTGAGCTATGAATTAAACTAGTGAATGTTCTAATGTTTATAATGAATGATAATGTTTATATGCCAATGAATGATTAATAAATAATGGTTCCAAAGCATGTAAACTTGAGCTTTAGATTGAAGTAGTGTATGTTTTAGTGATTATAATGCATGATAATGCTTATGTGCTCGAGGACAACCTACTTTGTCGTTCCTCACTTACGTACTATCAAATGTTTATGTGTTACATGCTATCAAGCATTTTTGTGTTATCAAATGCTTACATGATGCGTGCTATCAAATGCTTACGTGTTACGTGCTATTAAGTGCTACATGAAAGATTATCAAAGCGTTTCAGCGAGCATGGCGAATAGTTACAACCATAGCGTTCGGCATGGATGTGGTGACCTTCCACTAAGCGGCAGTGAGCTTGCCGATGGTTGTTCATCCTCCATGACTATTTTATATCCTGCATGGACGGAGCGTTCCATAGGGCGTGGGTCGTTGGATATTCGGGGTACATCCGGAGTACACCCAATGGAGTTATAAGGAATTGCCGACATTACAAGCATCGCGAGATGAAGTAAAGAAAGTGGAAGAGATATGAGCCTGCATAGACGGAGTGTTTCATGGGGTTAACGAGCCCACACGGATGGAGCATTCCATGGGGTTAGCGAGCGTATCTTTTTTATATTTGATCATTTAATGCATTAATGCTTTCAAGTATATCATGTATAAATGTATACTCTCATGTTTCTTTAAACCGTGCTCGTTAACGATTATATTACTTGTCTTACGTGCATTGCACGAAAGGATTTTGAAAACTTCCCGTATTTATCCCCCCTCACTGAGCATAGTGTATGCTCACCCCTTTCGTCTACCATTTTACAAGAAAAGCTAAGTGGTGCCCAAGAAGAAGAAGCATGAAGTTGTTAAATCTTGCTTGTTTGAGGTTGGATGACTATATTTCATGTTGATTGAATGTGTTGTAATGTAAAGTTGTATTTGATATAATGAACATGTAATCTATTTTGAGGCTTAGCTAGTCTTGTATGTATTGCATGTATAAAAGAACACTTTTAATTTATGCTATGGTTAGCTAGTGAAAAGGCATGTTTGACATTTATATAACTACTTAAGTTAATGGTTGGCTGGTCTAGAATGCATACATCTTGTCTAAATAAAGAAATGTTAGGCCTACCATTCTATCTTGAATGGAATTGTATGTGGTGTTGTGTTGTTGTATGTTTGAACTTGATTGACCAGGTTTGGTCTGGTCGTAGTATAGGGGAAACTCCATCTGTTTTCTCTCATATTTCGTTCCTTGGGGTTTGGGTCGGGTTGTTACTAGTGGTCTTGATTCCATGAGGAATCAGGGCATTACATTAACTTTATAGGATTATCATTATAAAGAGTTGGCCCATTTTGACACAATCATACATACATGTATGATCAACAATAGGAAGCAATCATGATCGTTAAAGAAAAACCTTCCAATACCACTCAAAAGTGCGATAATAATAACTTTAAGTATCACTCAAAATTTACTATTAAGCACAAAATAATGCAAATAATACGAACTTACAACTTCAACATTCTAATATAAACATGCCCTCTTTGGAGACCCTAACGTGTTATATAAATACCTTCAAATAAAGCCACACAATATCTTAGAATCTTCACAAGTGAATAGACAGACATATGAAAATCTAACACCTTCGCGTAAGAATGGTTTCTTATAATGAAATTTCTTTAAGATCCTTACTATTTGCTCATACTTCTCGAAGTTAATGTACACAATTACTACCTTTGGGTTTGCAATTGTAAACTATAACTCAAATAAGTAGCCTATTCCAGAATCTTTCTTGGATGTCTCATAAACCATGATGGATAACCCGTTTTGGCTAAGTCACCTAATTTAATCTAGAGAATCATCCAATTGGGATAAAATTAAATGTCCTAGAATCCTTATTGAAAATCGTGTAAGCCTTCGGGTAAGAATGGTTTCTTATAATGAAATTTCTTTAAGATTCTTTCTATTTGCTCATACTTCTCGAAGTTAATGTACACAATTACTACCTTTGGGTTTGCAATTGTAAACTATAACTCAAATAAGTAGCCTATTCCAGAATCTTTCTTGGATGTCTCATAAACCATGATGGATAACCCGCTTTGGCTAAGTCACCTAATTTAATCTAGAGAATCATCCAACTGGGATAAAATTAAATGTCCTAGAATCCTTATTGAAAATCGTGTAAGCCTTAATGAATAATCCGACATGATAAAACTACTCCAGGGTCTTATGAAGATACCAACTAGGACAAAAGATAATCTTTATGTTATTGGACAAGTTTCATCATACATATAATTATTGTTCATGTAGAGCCTTCAACTAACTTGAATAAGATCATGCATATATTAACTTCAACTTGTCAAAAAGTTATACTTTAATATGTCAATCTTATAATTCCATCGAACACATATGACAAACTCATACAAAGACTAATAAATGAAATATTGTGTCTTTAAAAATAGCCTTAAAAGTGATATATACTTGACTAAATCTTTAATATGATGGAGTATATATATAAAAATATAACCATCCAAACATGAAACTTAATATGAGGGACACTCATCTATCTTAAACTTTACTTAATCACTAATAGTCAATCTTGAGCAACATCTACAAGTAAATAGAATTTAGTGATCACTATTGACATCCCAATCATGCGATAATCAAAACTACAAACATTCACTTTCATATAATTTTAAGAAAATTTATATCTTCTGAATATTCGGAGATCTAAACAACAATATTAAATATCACAATGTATATGTAGAGAGATAATATTCACAAGAAAAACAAGTTTATTATCTTTCAAGTAATCTTTATAAAAGATGTTTATTCTCCTAGAAAATTAAATGTTCGTGTAAGTTAATTATCTTTTCCTTTCTAAAAAGTAACGATTTTCGAAGTCTACAATTAGTGGTCTCAAATAGACTTAATGAACTTTATATCTTTGTAAAGTAAAATACTCTATATTTCCATGAATGGAATAGAATCTTGATATGTGTTGAAGAAGAGTCAATTGAAACTTCCAACTGAAAACAATAACACTTAACCTGTGAGGCCCGGTCCTAAGTAATACATATTTTATTGGCGTGCATTCATTTAATTACTAATTGTAGTTGCATTTACATATAATCGATAATTGCATTGATAATTGCATTATGTAGCATAATTGGATTGGTAGAGAATGGCATAGGTGTAATTAGCATGAAGTAGAGCATTGAAAGGGTCATTTAGTATATAAGATAATTGTAATTAGTTTGTGGTATATAGTGAGCATTTACAAGAAATTATTTTAGCCACATATAATTAGCAATAACAAAACAAAATAAAAGAAAAGAAAGGGAGAGTGAAGGATCGGGCAAGGGAGAAGAAGAAAGAGGAAAAAGAAAGAAATTAGGGCAAGGAAGTAAAAAGGAGAAGAGAAGGAAGAAGAGGAAAAGGGAAGGAAAGACTTGCACTTCTAGTCAATTTCTTGCTTATATGAGTATATTCTACTTCACTAAGGTAAGGGGATTCATTTCTATGTCCATCTATAGTTACTTTGAAAGTGGTAAGTTAGTGTTCATGTTATGTAATGGCAAGATGAGGTAGTACATGTGTTTCTAAGTGTTTATCTTGCATTAATCATGAGATATAAATTGATTCTTGCATGGATGTGTGAATCAAGTTTGTTTGTGACTTGTGTCCTGGTGATATGCTACATGTGTACCTTATGTTGCTCTAATGGGTCATGTTTAGCTTGGTGTAGTAGCAAAGATATTGAATATTGAGTGGAAGTGTTGTGTTGCTTGCAATTGGCTTGTGTGCTCTGCCTTGGCCAGTCAAGTAGAGTCGAGCGAGTCCATCGTCCGGCTTACTCACCCGACCCTTTTTGTAATTGTCGGGCGAGAGAATTGGTTGAGTCCCTTGACCGACATCCTCAACCGACTTTCCCTACCCCTTAATTGCATTTCATGTTATAAATGTCTTTTAAAGCATTGATGTGTGCATTGGAGGGTGGCCTACTTTGCTACCTCCACTTATATGTGAATTAATTGATCTCTATCGATTGTAGAAGTGTGTTATCAAGTGGTTGCAACCATTTATCGAGGCACGGTAGTGTCGTGTCTCTGTTGGGCAGCTGCGGGCTTGCTAGAGGTTGGTTACATGACCTCCGCGTCCTAAGCCCTCACTCACTTAGTCAATGAAGGGCTCGAGGTGTTGGATTGTAGGTTATCGGAGGACACCTACCAGTGATATAAGGCGATTATTGATATCATAAATGCATTGGAGCAAAGGATGTGGGAGTAATAAGGTGGATCGAGAATCATATTCTTTCAGTGAGTGTTTCATACTTTTAATGTTTAATGTTTACTTATTGCATGGCTTGATCTATTTGGCATATGTGCATCATGAAAAGAGTTGACGAATACCCTACCCCTTACTGAGCTAGTGTGAAGCTCACCCTTTTCTTTAACATTTCAAATACAGCCAAGGCTGAGTACGAGTCTCAAGAAGTAAGGAATAATACCTATGCCTGATTTATTTGGTTGCTGGCTATGAGGTGAACAAGAATGTGCGTGCTTGTGATATAATAGAGGAGTTGGTTATGTAATATGTAAATAGCTTTTGTTGACAAGTTGGAATGATGAATGCATATGTTGAACTCCATGGGACATCGTATCTACTTTGCCTGTGTATAAATGAAAGGCCATTTTGCGTGTATTTTCTTCCATTGTATAGTCTCATGTACAGGTATTGTATTGTATTGTATCGTAAGGCTTGCGCCTGTCGTGTCCGGACTTGATCCTAGGCAGGGTTGGGTTGAGGCATGACAGAACCTTTAATAACTTTATGTTCTTGATTTCCTTAATAGATTGGAGGACCTCAAATTTACTTGCACAAAAAGAATTATGTTAATACAGACATCACAATGAAAACATAATTCACAACACCCATGTGATGTAATCCATGGATAATAAATATTGTCAATCAAAAACTTGGTTATATAAAAAAAAAATGATCATTCACAGAAATGTTGTTAACTGTAATTGACTTTTGAAAAATAATTAAAAAGGTGATAAACTACAATAGCAACATCCTCATTAGAGTCCAAAGTATATCATTGCATATTCTCTTTCGGGCAGAATACGTAGCATACAGTATGAACCTCCCACTCAAGTGAAACAGTGAGACAACACTAAAGAAATCTATCCCCTTTGAATAGACAAACCCCTTTAAAGTTAAATAAAATAACCCTCATTGCCACTTCGACTTCTTCTAAACTAATACGCACAACTACCCCTTTCGAGCAGACAATTGCATTTACTACTTCAAGAAGCAAATATCCCATAATTCTTATCAAATAATTTGTATATTAACATAAAGGCCCGTTGCGGCATAATCATCTACATCAATTATAAGATTATTTAACTGAGACATCACTTTGAGTTTATACCTTAATTAAATTTCACCTTATTAATCATTGGATTAGACCTCCAACATCAAGTATAGCAGCAAAACCATAGACACAGAAGTAAGGAGCTTAAATTGATTCATGATTCCGAAATTCCAAATCAACTCCATTTAATTTATTTACTCATGGAGTAACAGAATCCTCCCTAGCTTGGCCATTCATTAAGGTTGTCATCATCCCACAAATCCTTTCATAGGATAGTGATGACATTTGGCCAAAAGTGGTCATAATACTTCAAGCTCCAAAAACAAGTTAGTTGATCCCATAATACATAAATTATGATCATATTTACCATCAAATCATTCATAGTAAATACGTGAAGGAATAACACATGCGAATAGAACTGTGCTGAAGTAAAAGATAACTTATAAAAATTGTAAATCAAATACTGTGAAGTGGTTACTAAGCCACATCAAAATAGAAAGTGACACATTGAAAAATGACAGGCATTACCAAGATATTAGACTGAGATATAATCATGACATCCAATATTGACTGAGAAACATCTATAATAGCCTTTATTATATGTACCACTGAATTGTGTTTAAAGTAACTCTGATAATCAGGCCTTTGCATACATTCAAACCATTTCATAATGAAAGGGTAGGATGAGCAACAGGCCAATAAGAAAATTAGTACCGAAATTGAAGTTAACGTACGAATTTAAACCAGAAAGCATCTATTCTCTCCATTTTATTTTATATAAGCCAAATTAAAGTAATTAACATCTTTAGATACAGGCAACTTCAAGAGCAATAGATAATCAAACTTGTGCAACTTAAACGCTAATATATCCATATCAACATCAATGGAAAACATTATCCCATATCAGAGTTCTGAGACATAAACAACTGCCAACTAGAAGAACACACACGTTCTCGAAAACTATTGAAATTTAACTGTCTTGGCATGTGACAGTCAAAGAAACTACAGACATGATTTTAAACTTTTGTAGAGCAATTATAGAATTGTTGGTCTTCATTAATTTTATTTATTGTTTTATTTTATTTATTCGCCCATACTTTATTTGCATCAACACCATATATATATGTATATATACATATATATATATATATATATGTATATATACATATATATATATATATATATATGTATATATATATATATGTATATATAGATATATATGTATATATACATATATACATATATATGTATAGATATATATATAACTGGACTTTCTGAATAATCAAACTTTATTATAGTAATTTGCACGTAAGACACCATTGTTACCCAAAAAATATCATACAATAAAATACTGCTTAGCTAAAAAACCTGTCATTGTTTTGGAGTGGTTTAGAGAAAAAAAAGCGACATATGCTTAACAGCTTGAGCTTGCAAATTCAAGCAAGTTGCCAAAATCCTATCTGGACCTAATAGGTGAAAAAGTTCGCACATAATTATCATATACAGCGGCAGTTGACAAATTGTCAAAGTTGTAACCTATTACTAAAGCTAGATCTATTATAATATTTGGAATCAAGATGCTTATGCTTTAAAGTGAAACATGGACTTCATGATGGCCAAAATAAAACCAAGTTATGTAAGCTTTTTAGGAAAAGTAAAACAGTATCTGTCGAGATCCAAAATAATCCCTGATAAATATGTTCTTGTATACGCCATGACCAACTATCGTTTCTAAGAACACCCACGTAAGCCTCAAGCGCAGACATGCCACACCGTATGGAATTACGAAGCCATTGAATTAATAAAAATTGAATATTATTGGTTAATAAAAGTATTCTGTTTTCCATGGGCCCTATTTCTAGGATCTAATACCAAGAAATACAACACTATATTAAATACATAAAAAATATAGAATTGAAACATTTCCATGTCATACTTCTTTATTTGTTGTAATCAATCTTCAAGAGCCTTCAGTAATTCTACAAAAAAATCTTGAGCGATGTGTTATGGTAGACACATTTAGACTATGTGCTCCTTCTTCATCTCCAACTTCTGTATGGTGGCTCTCAATGGGACAATCGAATCCTAATAGCCTTATTTATAAGCTATTAATATTTTGGATGTGAGAGAGCGCCTAGCCTAAAAACTATATCGGACCCTCCTATGAAGCTGGCATATAATTTAAATAGGCTCTACACCTTACATACCACTCCACTTAATAAAATAATATTCATGATACGGACTTAGGCCTAACGGGAGTAGATCACTACAAATTATGCTTTAAGCTTTACTGGTCAACCTCAACCTGTTTTTCGAAAATAACAAAATATCTAATAAGTGGCAGCCCATAATTTAAAACATTCTAATATATTCTACAAATCAATCAGAAATAACAAAGCTCTAAAAATCCACCATTGTTCAAAACTATTGTACTTTAAGTATTTACAAGAAAACACACGAAAGGAAATGAGTACAACTAAATTTCCAAACTGCCAAATATAACATTGTGCGGAATTATAAGTAACATGGTGTCTCATCACTAAAACTCTTATGCAATGGTAAAGATGGAAGAGGTCACAACCCCCACTCACTACTTGCTAATGCATATCATTTTCTCGTTATTATTTGAAAAAGGAAAAAAAAAAAAACAAAAGGGGTGAGCGAATCAAAAGCTCAGTAAGTGGGGAGGGTCTTCCTCCAAAGATTACACGAGTGAATGCTCGGTAAGTGGAACAATCGAAGAGAATGAAGAGGATCACAAGGACACGTCAAATGAAGCATTTATAACTATCAATCAAAAAGACGCGATTCATATCACAACAAAATATGAGAAATGTGAAGTAATTGAAAATCACATAGGGTAAGATGTGGATATAATGTAGCATGTTATGTTAGAAAATTAGTAGAATAATTTGTGCAAAGGATAGGAAACTAAAAAATAGTAAAATATTATATTAATATATTTGTAATGAAATATACAAACCGATACTTGAGTTTAACTCGATGTTCTTAAGGTTATATTGCTCCGCTAAGGTGCTTACGACTCGATAACACTAACCTCATAGGATACAAGGTGCAAATTACAAAAGCAAGCGAACTCATAATGGTTGAACTCTCTCTTATATTATGATATATAGATAATATCCTATCTCTTATGTGAAAAGTGTCCTAAACTATGTGAAATGTCTAGCTATATATAGGCAAAAAGAGAAGACAAACTAACAAGACTTTAAAAGCCAAGTAAAACTCATCACAAAGGCATTGAAGCCAAAACACAAATGCAGCAATCCTTCAGCTTCATCTCCATAACATGTGAGAATTGTCTTAGCATTAAAACATGTCTTTTCATTGCATGTAATGAAGAATTCAAGGGGTGAATTATTCACTTAGCTGAATAATTCAATCAATAATGACCATTCTAAATTGGTCATTAAAGAGGAAATAAATAAATTTAATCTCAAGAGATAAATTAAATTTATTTGGTAACAATCATATAATAAATCTTGTCCAGACCAAAGTGTTTTAGGATCCAACCAAAGCGCTTAAGTTTCCTGACATGGAAAAAAGCCACTTTACCATTTTATTTCCAAAGTCAACTCCTCGATTTTATCACGAATTTCTAATTCACCAACGCTAACAATCCCCCACATGAATGGAAATTAGCTAGAAAAAGGGTTGAAATATGTAGACACTAGAGAGAGTTCAATAGAAAGATACTGCATCAGGATATGTAATTTTTGGCCTTGAACCTTCCCTAGTAAAATCTATCGGATTTACTTGCTAACTAGTGAACGCGATGTCTTGAACTGTTCAGCTTTGGAGTAAACCAAGACAATAGAGATCACACAATACCTCTATGACATTAGAAAGTTCTCACGGTTGTGTTTATTTCGGCCCTGAACAACTCTCGACATTCATGATTACTCAAGAGAATTCAGCCTTCTAATTCTTGTAGGATCGGCCCCCTCCCTACTTATATAAGTAATGCTTATAAAGAGTATTCCTGCAATACCCCACTTGGATTTCCAAGATATAAGAATCATTAAAAGCATAGCTTAACCTAAGAAACACACAGGCAGCACTGTCTGCTTGTCATAAGAATAGATGGGAGTATTAACCCCCCACAGTGCTCCCACTGAGTTATAACTAATTTAGTTTTTCCCTTTGAACCTAGATCCAAGGATCTCCTATCAGCAAGGTAGGGTTTTCCATTATGATAACTCTTAAGAAATAGGCTTAAGACCCATTTCCCTTGATGATTTATAAACTTGCTTTCGAGGTAAACCTTTGGTAAGCGGATCTGCAATATTATCCTTTGACTTTATATAGTCAATAGAGATAACCCCATTTGAGAGCAATTGCTTAACAGTATTATGTCTATGACGAATGTGTCTAGATTTACCATTATATATACTACTATGTGCCCTACAATTGCCGATTGACTATCACAGAATATATAGATAGCTGTCATAGGTTTCTGCCACTCTGGAATATCTTCTAAGAAATGTCAGAGCCATTCAGCTACTTCAGCAGCTTTATCCAAAGCTATAAACTCAGATTCCATTGTGGATCTAGCTATATACGTTTGCTTAGCGGATTTCCAAGATATAGCAGCACCTTATAACATAAAGACATACCCAATGGTGGGTTTTGAGTCTTTAGTATCAGATATCCAGTTAGCATCATTGTACCCTTCTAGTACAACTGGATATCTCGAATAGTACAACCCATAGTTCAAAGTGTATCTAAGATACCTATACCTACTTAGTTTGCTAACTGCAAATGGTATATCGGGTCTTGTACAATTCATTATGTACATTAGACTACCAATTATCCGAGAATACTCTAACTAAGATATCCATTCACTTGTGTTCTTAGCAAGGTGGTTATTCACATCCACAAGCGTCCTAGCTACACTTCCATCACATTTACTAAACTTGTCCAGTATCTTTTGTATTTAATGAGATTGGGACAAGACTAGTCCATCTGATATTCTAGTGATCTTCACACCCAGAATTACATCAGCCACACCCATATCCTTCATGTCGAAGTTCTTGGATAACATTTTCTTGGTAGTCTTAATAATGTTATTATCACTCCCAATAATAAGCATATCATTTACATATAGACAGACGATGACATATTCTTAACTTGTGTTTTTCACATAAACGCACTTGTCACACTCATTAATTCTAAAGCCATTAGATATCATGGCTTTATCAAATTTTTCATGACATTGCTTAGGAGCTTGTTTTAATCTGTAAAGGGACTTTACAAGCCAACATACCTTTTTTCTCTTGACCTGGAACCACAAATCCCTTGGGTTGTTCCATGTAGATTTCTTCTTCTAAATCTCTATTCAAGAAAGTAGTCTTTACATCCATTTGATGGATCTCAATATTATTAATAGTTGCAATCGCTATTAACATCCGAATGGACGTAGTCCTCGTAACCGGTGAATAAGTATCAAAATAATCAAGACCCTTTTTCTATCTATAGCCCTTGATTACTATACGAGCCTTGTAGTTGTCAATTGTCCCATCAGTTTTTATCTTTCTCTTGAAGATCCACTTGCACCCTAAAGGTTTGTTTCTAGGAGGAAGATCAACCAATTCCCATGTATGATTATTCATAATGGATTCAATTTTATTATTGATAGCCTCTCTCCATAAAAGGAGCTTTAGAAGTTGTCATAGCCTCATTAAAAGTACGAGGCTCATTCTCTAACAAATAGGTCAGGAAATCTGGACCAAAAGATTTAGTTGTTCTCGCCTTTTTATTGCGTCTCATTTCGTCTTCAGCGTCATTAGATATAGCCATTTCATCCATATCTTGCTCTTCAATCCCATAAGTTCTCTTAGAAGAACTTGGTTCTTGTGTTTCCTTATAAGGAAATTTTTCCTCAAAGAATTATGTATTTCTGGATTCGATAACTGTATTCTCATGAATATCAGTTATTTCTGACCTAATCAGCAGAAATCTATATGCAATACTATTCTGTGCATATCCCATAAAGACATAATCCACAGTCTTAGGACCAATCTTGATCATTTTACGTGCAGGAACCCCCACCTTAGCTAAGCACCCTTACACTTTTAAGTAATTGTAGGAAGGTGGTCGTCCTTTCCACAACTCATATGGTGTTTTGCTGACTTTCTTTTAGGGTACCTTATTCAGAATATGAATTGCAGTTATCACTGCTTCCCCTCACAAGTTCTGAGGTAATCTTGAATTAATCAACAAAGCATTCATCATTTCTTTAAGAGTTCTGTTCTTACGCTCAGCAACACCATTTTGTTGATGAGAGAACGGTGTCGTTGTTTGGTGAATAATACTATTGTTCAACACAAAATTTCTTAAAAAAGAATACATATTCTCCCCCTCTATCCCTTCTCAGCATTTTAATCATTTTGCCCAGTTGATTTTCAACCTCATTTTTGTATAGTTGAAATACTTCAAAAGTCTCATCCTTGCTCTTAAGTAAGTAAACATAACAGTACCTCGTACAATCATCTATGAAAGTGATGAAATATCTTTTCCCACCTCTAGTTTGCACAAACTTTAAGTCACAAACATCACTATGAATTAACTCTAGAGGTTTAGAACTTCTCTCCACTGATTTAAATGAAGCTCTTGTTAATTTTGATTCTATGCATACTTCACATCTTTTGTTTAGATTAAAATCAAATTTAGGCAATAGTCCTAAATTGACCAATTTACGCAATGAATCAAAATTAACGTGTCCTAATCTATCATGTCATAAACTAGGAGAATCCACAACATAAACAATTGACTTGTTCTTATTGATAATAGAAGTAGATGGCTTATCAGCCTTTACAACAGTGATAACATTAAGCTTGAACAACCCATCACAATCATAACCTTTGCCTAAAAATACCCCATTCTTAAGAAAAACAAACACCCCGGACTCAAAAACCAACTTGAATCCATTTCTACCCAACAAGGATGCAAAAACTAAATTCTTCCAAATGTCTAGGACATGCATCACGTTGTTGAGTGTCAACTCCTTCCTTGAAGTCATTTTCAAAATAACCTTTCCAATCCCATCTACTTTTGATGTGGAGGAATTCCCCATGTAGATGGTTTCTTCAAACTTCTGGTAGGTAGTAAAACTATTCCTGTCAGAACAAACGTGACGAGTAGCTCCTGTGTCCACCCACCATTGTTTTGGATTGCCAACCAGATTAAATTTTGACGTGACCACTGACAAATTCATATCAGAAATTTCTTCTCCCAGGTCTTCAACATCATTAACCTGAGCCTTTCTTTTCTTCTGAGCCCCCTTATTGGAGCGGAGTCTGCAATCTATAGCCTTATGCCCTGTTTTGTCGCAAATGTAGCAGTTACCAACAAATTTCTTCTTATTAGCACCTTTTTTCCCTTGATTTTGTCATTGAACTTCCTTTTTTTGCTACTTAGGCCGTGATCCACCACGTTCGCCTTTGACTCCAAAGGCAGGAATCCAAACCTTTTGTCATTCTTACGATTGTCTGCTTCAATCCTCAACCTCAATACCAGGTCTTCCACTGTCATCTTCTTTCGCTTGTGCTTCAAATAGCTTTTGAAATCCTTCCAGCTAGGAGGTAAATTCTCAATAAGTACACCAGATTCGAAAGTTTCACCCATATTCATTCATTCTGCATGACACTTATGAAGAATTAGTTGATATTCTTCTACCCGGGGCAATAGAGGCTTGGAATCTACCATTTTGAAGTCTAGGAACCTAGTAACTACAAATTTCTTCGTGCATGCATCCTCTGATTTATACTTCTTATCCAGCAATTCCCACAAAGCCTTTGCTGTCGAGATTGGACTATAAACAATATACAACGCATTATCCAATCCGTTGAGGATATAGTTTCTGCATAAGAAGTCCGCATGCTTCCAGGCATCAACGGCAGCAATGGTTTGCATATCATGATTGTCACCCAATTCTGGTGCATCCTCCTGTAAAAATCGAGTCAGACTCAAGGTGGTCAAGTAAAACAACATTTTTTGTTGCCACTTTTCGAAGTCCCTCCCATCAAACTTTTTTGTCCTCTCACCATGACTAGCAGGAGGTGCCTCCATAAACGGCGTAACAGAAGCAATAGTTACCAATGGTCTTGCCAAGGGTACATTTTCATTCCTAGTGGATCCACTTCCATGCATAGGTACTAATCTAGATCTATTTCTGCCATTTCCATTTCCAGGAACGTTAGGGATTCCAGTTTCGGTATTCATTTTTTCAATTAGGTCCAAAATATTACCAACTGCACTTAAAAGGTAGAAGTTTGTCTTATAGGTAGATAAACGAAATAGAAACTGGAAGTTGGAGAAATAATAAAAAACCAGCCAAGAAATAAATAAATCTCCACTGAAATATGTTCCAATAGATATTAATCTAAGAGGACATAATTTCAGCACCAGACTAAAAAAAAATGTAACTGGTAAGAAATAGAAAATAATTGCAGTAAGAAAATTGTAAGCTAAAAATAATTCTGAAAGAAATATGTTCTAACAAAATTTTATTTCAGTAGAAGGCACAAATTAAAACAAAAACACTTATAACCTTAAGATTGTTAGAAAAATTAGTAGATTAATTTGTGCAAAGGATAGGAAACTAAAAAATAGTAAAATAATATATTAATATATTTGTAATGAAATATACAAATCGAGGCTCGTGTTTAACTCGATGTCCTTAAGGTTATAATGCTCCGCTAAGGTGCTTACGGCTCGATAACACTAACTTTCCAGGATACAACGATATTATATTTTGTAATAGAAGCACTGCAAATTACAAAAGCAAGTGAACTCACAATGGTTGAACTCTCTCTTATATTATGATATGCAAATACTATCCTATCTCTTCTGTAAAAAAATGTCCTAAACTATGCGAAATATCTAGCTATATATAGGCAAAAAGAGAAGGAAAACTGACAAGACTTTAAAAGCCAAGTAAAACTCATCATAAAGGCATCGAAGCCAAAACACAAATGCAGCAATCCTTCAACTACATCTCCATAACGTGCGGGAATTATCTTAGCATTAAAACATGTCTTTTCGTTGCATGCAATGAAGAATTCAAGGGGTGAATTATTCACTCGGCTGAATAATTCAATCAATAATGACCATTCTAAATTGGTCATTAAAGTGGAAATAAATAAATTTAATCTCAAGAGATAAATTTAAATTTATTTGGTAACAATTATATAATAAAGCTTGTCCAGACCAAAGTGTTTTGGGATCCAACCAAAGCGCTTTATTTTTCTGACATGGAAAAAACCTACTTTACCATTTTATTTCCAAAGTCAACTCCTCGATTTTATCACGAATTTCTCATTCACCAATGCTAATATGTTAATCATGATAATAACATGTTGTAGGTACAAGGGCCCTACAGGCACCCACGACATGGGTATAAGGCCTCCACAGGCACATGCGTTATAGGATTCTAACCATTTCATGATAAGGTGAGTGTTCGCCAAACACGTCACGTCACGTTATAACTCAGCTTACATGATAAGGATTTAACAATTAACACATGATTACGTAAGAATGTTCATGTAACATCAAGGGTTCAAGGCGAATAATTAATCTAATTCATAAGCACTCAAATGTGGTATACACGTGCTTGCGTTAAAATAATAGATAGGTTCCATAAATAAAGTAGAGGAGTAAATCCAGAATAAGCATTGGGCATTGAGTAGCTCTCAAATTATTAAAGATTATTTGTAACGAGAAGTAAAGTGGAGAAGTGTTGATTCACTATACAAACATTAATAATATATACGTGTGTGTAATGAAGCTTAACGTAGCAAAGGCTACTAGCGTGGTGACGGTGGGACGATGACAAACAGGAAAATGGTGACGAAGGCATTGACAGATATAACTGAAAGCTAAGAGATTTATATAAATATACTACAACAATGGTGATAGTGTTATATAGAGATCGTGCACATTAAACAGTAGGAGCAAATGGCAGGTTATGAACTATTGCTAGAAGTATTATATTAATTGATGATTAAGTAGCAAAGGCATGGCATATGATTAGTTGAAGACATGAATATAATGAGAATTGATAATTTTGGCACATAAAGGATCAGTATGTTATCACAAGGATTAGTAATCACAATTAATATCTGAGACGAACAATAATGAAGGTCAATAGTCAAAAGAAAAAGAAGGAATCAATAACACTGAGATATAAATAATCGCAAATTGCATGGTAAATCAGGCAAAATATTAGACAATAGTATTTGATTTCAAAACCCTAACTAGAATATTCAACAATCCAAGAAAATCTTAACAAAAGGAAAAAGAAGCTAGAATTCCGGGTTTGATATCAACAACTCAACTACAGGCAAGGTAGAAGACTTTAGTTCATGTTCAAGGAATGGATAGGGAAATCACGATTCATTAGTATGCAATAAGGTGCACAAAGTTTTCATGGAAATGAGGGAAGAAAGAATAACGAGATAATTGATAAACCCACTTACCTCAATCACCAAGCTTTTTAAGTCAAATCCCTTCGAAATTCTTCTCGGATTAAACTTTGTAATGAAGAATGCTCAAAGAAACCACTCAAATCACTAGGTTTATAAGCTCTTGGTTACCCTCAATATCCAATTTCTTGAGAAGGTTATGAGAAAATTGAAAAAAATGTCTTTTTTTTTTACTAGGTTTAGTCTAAATCATTGATTTTATCACTTTACCTTGAATAAGAGTCCTACCCAAATCGTGTTACTGATTTGTAGCCTTAAATATGGGAAGTTACATATTTGACTCTAGATGATGAATTAGTGGCTGAGTGGGTTGGACCCACAATTCCAAATGGTTAGGATGTTACATCCTCTCCTGCTACAAACAAGTTTTTTCCTTGAAACTTAATTAACTCACCTTGATTCACAAATAGGTTAGGGTACTTGTCAGAAGTAGGCACGTCACGGTACAGTGATAGTTCACCCACATTTCATTTCACATATACAGTTTTAATAGTAATAAGGTGTCACGAAGAACAAGATTTCTTCAATTAAAATGGATGTAATACTAGTCTATAATAGGAGGATTCACATCAAGGGTCCAAGAGTATAAGCATATTACATTATACTATTTCAAAGAGGAACTGGAGATGGTAGGGAACATTCGCAAAATATGTCACATTACAAACACAGTTTATAGGGTATATATTTAACAATGAAATAACAGAGGACATATTTTCCTGACAATTAAGACGGAAAGGCAACGCAATTGAAGGACGACTTGATATGCTAATCACTGGATGTATTCTATGAACAATTGAAAAGATTAAAAGGATTGTTTGTACGAGAAAACCATAGCAACAAGATAATGGAGGCACAATTATTGCTTGACCAAGAAAAGGTAATCAATGGTAAAATGATTACTTGATCAAGAAAAAGTAATCAATGGATGAGGCACAATTAAATTTTAAGGACATGTAATGACCATTAGAAGATAGAGAAAATCAAGGCATGATGGTTGGATTTCAAACATGAATTATTTTAAGATTTCAAAATAGGGCAAAAAGAAAAATAGCCTACTACTCATTCAAATTGAGAGATTTGCTAAATCTCTATCTAATAATCAACACGCAGGCTTTAAAAAATTTGAGTAGATGTTGAAAAAAAAACAATTTGACTGCTAGAAGAATCTCCAATAGAGAGATGTCACAACTACTTATGAATAGGCTTAACTTTGCAGGACTCTTCATATTATGAACATAGCAAATACAGTATGGGTTCTATGAGAAGACATAGTGTACAAAAGGTATTCACATTTTACTGAGGAAGAAAGGCAAAAGTGATCAAGAGAGGACTCGTAAATATATTTTTCCTTGACCAACAAGCATATTTAATAGGGCATTGAAATATTTCTTGAAAAAGACCGACCATTATAAGAAAAACTAGAACAAAAAAAGAAAATTGAGACAGTGACGAACCACGTAGCTCAAGAGCATCTCATAGGTAGTGAATGTACTTCAAACAAGTTACATATTAAGGCAATAAAATAGGCAACATGTTCTGAAACAAGGGCGAGCGTGGTACGATTTTTGAATCAATTTAACTGAATAAAACAACAAAGGAAGGTAATAGACTCTGGTTCATAAAATAAGCAGTATAGTGTTGACCTAGTTCATTAAATTAACGAAACAAATGAAAGAAAGACGGATTTAATCCAAACTCAAGAGTCTCTCTCTTTACCTTTTTTGGTGGTTTTCCGGTTGCTTTTGAAAGGTCTGCTCGAATACTTGAAATTTCAAAACATAAATGGAATAGCTTTATAAATTGTTCATAAGTATTAAATCCACAACCAAAAACTTCTGGAATGAGTTTAAAAAATTTAATAGTAGGCAAATGTTAAAGCGAGACCAATCAGACAATGATTAGACTAGTATCAAAACGTGATTCACGAATAAATATTTAAAGTAAATGAACTAGCTTGTTTATATTAGTGTGAACATAACACGTTTCAGGAATAAGTTATACGAGCTGAAATTTCTTTAAAGAAGATGTAATAAAAAGCATGATATACCAAATGAAGCGAAACAGGAAATCTTGATAATGACGGAATTGACGGGAAATCCGAGCCAACTTCTAATATCTCAAGTAAAGCATATGCAGATAGTTAAAGACAAGAATTTAGGCACAAATAATTTGAAATATCATAATCAACTATAATATAGAGGGCTCCAAAAAAACAAACAAGAAGAGAAACCCACTTATGCCACTTCTTACGAGCCATAGATGTGTGAACGGTAACGTCCTGATTTCTCTCGAGATCGGAGTTCAGATCTAATACCAGAGATCACGAAAATAAGGAAAGACGGACGGAGTCTCCCCTGTTTATAGGATAATCAGTTCACCTGCAAACAGTAAATTTATCCTCAAAACTACAATCCGACTCCAAGATACAATCCCATCCTCCAACGTCATCATATACAACAAACTCCTCAAGGTCATTCGAGCCTTGGAACCCAATATAATAACACACAAGCATGCAAGTTTAAAATCCATTGAAATCTTATATTTTAAATCCACTTATCATACCACTCTAATTCTAATTACCGTACTTACTTAAATATTAAGTCCATCACTCAACTTCCTTTAGCACACAAGCATGTAGTCAAAAGGCAGTAAAGTTTAACATTAACTATTACATACGAACTACGCCACTAACTATTCAAGACTACAACTTCAATTACAACCCATAAAATTTATCATTAATACATACAAGACTTCAAAGGTCTCAAAATAAGGCATATTACAATAACACACATCTTCAAAGGCATCCAGCCTCAGCAAACAAGCAACTGGCAACACAGCACTCAAGGTAGTTCTTCTAATTACACCTATAACATGTTGAAACGAGGAATAAGTAACCAATGTTACTCAGTGAGGGAGGGGATACAGTAAACCAGGAGTGTTTTCGAAAATCATGTCGTGTAATGCAGCAAAGATAACCATACAAGTAATACACTATAGCGAGTTAATCGAGTAAACATTAAATACATATAAAAAGGATACAGTTTATCTTCTTGTCTTCAATCTCGAACCACGAGCCATGATCTTCAAGAAAATGCCGACAAACCCCTTATTCCTCCAAATCGGGTATTCTGGATGTACCCTGATCCTATGACCTATTTCTCCTGAGGTAGGTCCATATGCCCCAATAAGGTAAACCACGCCTCTGGGGTAATGGAGTATACTCAGCGAGAAAGGGAATATGCACCATGGTAGTCGAGGGAGACCGACAGCCCGATACTGCCCGGATTTTCTCGACACTACCACATCCGAAAAGGTTGCACAACCCTATACGAATTCAAGAATTCACGAGACATCACGAGAAACCACGAGATAGCAAGTAAATAGTACATATAAACTTTATCAATAAAACTAAATCATATAATCTAAAAACAATAAAATAAGTTAAGATGCATAAAAGGGATGAAGATTCTCTCACCTCTAGAAGCCAAAATATGCAAGATTTTAGCCTAACACCTCCAATTGCACCATTCTCCTTCAATTACCACTCAAAACCACTACCTAAACACAACAATTTCCATGTAGTTTAAAGATAACTCAACCACATAAAAACAAGTTACTTCATAACTAATTCACTTCAACTAGATCACAAGGGTTCATTAAGCTAAGCATCCAATTAGAATACTACATTTTAACCTCAAACATACTCACTATAAAGCATGCACCAAGAATCATTTCCATATACCACACTTCACTTACATAAGTTACCTACCGCATGCTTTGACAATCTATTTACTTTATGATTTACAAGTCTCCCTAATTATTGATCATTAACATGTATATATTCTCCATTAATTACTTAGCATGCACGGCTCTAAGCATCTAGAATCCTTAAACACATTTAATAAACTAGAATTACCAAGTTAACACTAATGAAACACTTAAAATGCTTAAGACATAACTTTTACCATTTTAACAAAATATGTCATTTAAACCTATTATTCACGTAACATGCTCAAGAGTCAAGCAATTGTAAATATTCCATAAGAGTACTATCAATCAATAAAGCTATTAACTCATACTTATTTTCGTTACAATTAACTCAATATATAACTCAAGGAAAACACTTAGAACTATGGTCATACCATTACATTTCATATAATAATCAATTATAATCAATAATAAGAACAAGAACATTAGTTAAGTAAGCAATAATAGTTCAAAGCATGAAAAACCACAAAACACTATTCATATCTCTAACTTCTAAAAGCAACTACAACCAGACGAGTTATGGGATTGGGAAACAAACTTTACTACACATTTCTAGACATGTTAAGGCACGATTCTAAGGAACAAAACCTCACTTTCCTAACAAAAGCCGGAAAGTCCACCTAGTCCATTTGAACTATAGCTATGCTAATTGGGTACCCAATCAATGCCACAATGGTGCCAAAAGTGCTTCCCCATACACACAAGACAAATCCCCAACTCAAAACGAGCATGGTTAACATTTGGTCAAACGGCCCATTTTCATTTCTATGCTAATTAGCTCCAAACCGAAAGGCAAGGCTCAAGATTTCCAAACGAGTTATCCTATCCTCCAAACCATACTTTATGGTACCCACAGAATCCTCGAGTTCACCCATTTATCCACATTAACCGCAAAAGCCCCGATTTTTTCTTAATGCATTATAACTACAAGTACCTTAATCGATGCCCAACCAAGCGTGAAAAAAGTACTACTAGGACCTCCTTACCCTAAGAATGCCAAATATGTCAATCAAATTCACCCGGATTTATGTTTGACCGGAAACCCCTTTGTAAACCGAACCATTTTTAGCATTTTTTCCAAGTTTCGAGCAATCTAAGGTCATACAATCATATTTCTATGTTAATTACATCTCTAGCACCTATAGGAAGTATTAAATCAATCTATCAAGCAACTTTTAACAAAACCCTAAAATGGCTCTATTCATTATCTTCTCAACATGCCAATACCATTTCTAGCCATTAAGCTTGCAAGAAAACTCTCAAAACATGTTCTACTATCTCTAAAGAAGATATTATAAGCAATTAATAACAAATAATGGCAAGATATTAACAAATCTAAGAAATTAAAGTTGAAGCTAAAACTTAAAAATGTACAATAGTGGATAATATCCCTCACCTTGGCTCTTGAATATGGCTTAAAGAAGGTCCACTAAAGCTCACTCAACCCTTAGAACAAGCACCAAACATCAAATGTTGAAGATGAATGAAGACTGTTTTTTTCTTCTTGCATTTTCGGCCATAGGCATTTTTTTTTTTTTTGCCTTGTATTATTTTTATTTTTTTGTTTTGTCTAATATGCTTATAATGGAAGATGAAAGGTCAAAGGGTAAGTTGGGTGGTCAAATGGGTCAAGTTTTAGGTATTTGGGTGGGTCAAAGCTAGTTCATTTGCATTTATTTGGTTAATGCAAGAATAAACTATAAAACAACAGTAATGATACTATTCACTCGGGGACACTAAAGAAAATTTAATTCCCGATCCTCTCAAAATGCTATGCACGTAATACAATGATCGAACGATTATATAAATGATGTGAAATATAGGGAAAATAAGTAATTCATAAAAAGAAACAGAAAATTTTAAATCTCCGAGCTTGGAGCTATTTTTTTCATTTAGTTGAAAACAAAGTAAATAAATACACAGAAATAAATCCAAATACTATAAATATTAAAAATAATTAATATTCATTTCAAATAATCAATTTAGCTATTATTTGAATATTTTTGAAGTAGAATGAAAATAGTGCTTAAAATGAATGATTAATTTAAAATAAACACATAATTCAATGTTAACTTGCAAGATAAAAATTAATTAAATGCATACAGGTATTATTAACTATATGCTGGGTTCGGGGTATCGCATCATTCCCCCTTTAAAATAATTGCATCCGCGTAATTCTTCTTACAAGAGAACTCATCATCAACTGAAGTCCAACTCTGACCACTCTTCATCGATTGCTGAGTAGGATACTGAATAGGAATGCTCGAAGGAAAACTCAAGAGAAATCCCAGTAATACTGCCTATGACTCCCAAGTAAAGAGGCTAATCCAATTAAAAGTTCCAATGAAAACATCATTTAAAATCCAACTAAGAATCCCACTGGATGTGAATACTATAGAAGAATTCCCAGTTAAGAGTGCTGAGAAAATACGAAATAAGCAATCCGGAGTAGAATCTGAACAAGAACCCAAATACACCTCAAGAAAATTCCAAGCAAGAAACCCAATCAAATATACTACAAGAAGTTCCCGAGAAGTTTTCCAAATAATAGCTCGAGAAGTACCCAAATGAGAATCCAAGCATGTACATCGATATACATACTGTGAAACTCCACTTTTTTTTATCTTATCTCGATTTGCGTGTTTTACCTCATTTTGCATGAATTGGCCTGTTTATGTGCTATATGACTTAGAATGTGTTATTTCTAAGTGTGCATTCATAAAATTTTCATCAAAAACAGAATCAAAAATTTTATCGTCGATTTTTATGAATAGTGTTTTGAACATATGTCTGCTAAAATTTTTACAAAGGTGTTTTAAATGTCTTAAAACCTAGTCCTCTATTATTAATAGAACCATGTTTGATAAAAATTGATTCTAAAACAGAATAATAATTTAAATAGACTTTTCGGGCGAAAAGTAGCGCTTTTTAGCCAAATAGTAATTTCTTTTAAACCCGATTCTTGCATTGACTTTTGTTGACCTAGTACATATTAATATAAATGTATTTATATGTGGTATTAAAAGATTTTAGATTAATTGTGCATTCAAAAGACATTTGAAAACAAATAATATGACTTTTCACATTCTTTTGCAGAAATCACGTTTTGAGCCGAATCGGGTGAAAGTTTTTGCTTGAGAAAACTCTTGTCACCTAAAAATAAACTACTTAAAATAGTTTAAGTGTTAAATTAATGTTTTGAGCAAGAAATAGTCTAAAATGGAAATAAAAGACAAGAAAACACTAAATATAACTAAGTGTCAACTTTGACTTTCTTTTATTTGTTTGACCTTTGGTTAATATATCATCAACACACATTAAAAAAAAGCAAAACACCTCCAAAAACACACACAAAACCGTGGTTCTTTGTAGGAGAAAGATGAAGGCATTTTCAAGATTTTTCAAAGCATTTTTCTCATAGATTTTGCAATTCAAGTCCAAATCACTTCATTCAAAGCTTGATTTTGGTTGTTGGGCATCCATTATACATCTTTCTTGCATCAAAACACATCAAAGGTAAGAGAAAAATTCTATATATCAAATGTTATTTTTTATGTTTTTGCATATAATTGAATTTTGAACCGTTAGAATGTTAATTTGATGTTATATTATTGCTCAGTACATGCTAAAGATCGTTTATATGTATGCTTATAAGATTTGAACCGTTGTAGCATTAATTTTTATTTTTCGGGTATTAAAATTGAGTTATTAGCTATTTGGTGATTATTTTGAGTTGTAGTAGTTGAAATCGATTGTCGTCAATTTGTAAAAGTTTGTTAAATACGGGGTAGTGCCGTTGTAATGCCAAAATTTTGATTGTGATGTCAGTGTGAAAGTCCAGAAATTTCAGCCAAGGTGCATTAGGGTTTTAGGGTTGTTGGGCTTGATTTGGATGGATTATGGTTGGTTTTCGAGAGGGCTAATGTTGATTGAGTGGGTAAGTGATAGAAATTGGTTTGGAGTCGTTTGGATTAGTAGAATGTAAGTTATGATTATTAGAAGATTAGGTTGTCTTTCTTGAAAATGTTGTTATATGCCTTTAGATGATCGGGTGGTGTTTGAGTGATTGAATTGTGAGTTGTTGATGGTTAGACTAGGGTTTGGTTGTGTGTTTAATGCCTGTTGAGTTGGATGGCCTACTTTGTCATCTAACTTAATTGTTTCATGATTATATAGTTGATGATTGTTAAATGTTGTTTAATTGATTGTTGAAATACGGATTAATTAATTATTGATTATTGATTGTTGTTACAAAACTGTGAGGAGCACGCTCGGGGTTAATCCAGGGTGGTATATTGTTAACTGATTGTTATTGTTTTTATTAGTCGGAAGTCGGGCAGCCAATGTTGTTGACTTCTTGAATTGTTATTGTTGTTGTTATTATGAGTCGAGAGTCGGGTAGCCAATGTTGTTGACTTCTCGAATTGTTATTGTTATTGTTATTATGAGACGAGAGTCGGACAGCCAATGTTGTTGACTTCTCGAATTGTTATTGTTATTGTTATCATAAATCGAGAGTCGGGTAGCCAATGTTGTTGACTTCTCAAATTGAGTCCCATTGTTGTGAGCTTTGATAATGTTGTGTCACCTCAAGAGGCATCTTGGGCTGCGGGCACAGTTATCATGGCTAATCCCTATCTTGCATGAGAATGTTGAGGTCATGACTACTCCTAATATACTTCCAACCAGTTTACAGAAACTTGATCTAAGGTGTTGGCCTTTATCGACAATGCCCTGCTGGGTAAATCCCTTGGATCTTCATAATCTGAACAAACTCTATATCAGGGGAGGTTGCCTCCATGATCTGTATCAAGAGATATATCAAACCGATCAGTGGACAGACAAAATTAATTGGACAGTCAAAATTTTGAGTCTCCAGAACTTGAAGGAACTGGAAATGAATTGGCAAAGAATGCCTCAGCTATTTCCTGAGTTGGTTTATTTGGACAAAATTGATTGTCCTATGCTTGTGTCTTTCCCAACTGATGGGGTGTGGAGACCTGATAATCAACAGATCAGAGGAAGGCATAAAACAATGGTTCTAATGTTCTTACATTTTAAAGTTTGTCTGTCTATGATGTCTATCAAAATTTATCAGTCAAACAATGTTGAAGATTAGTACATCTTGCATCTGAATTTTGCTTTAATTTCCTCTTGTATATGTTGTTTTGTTGGGTGTGCATCTTTGTTCAAGAAATAATGATTCTGATTTTTGTCAAGCAGTCTAGCAATTGTTTTTGGTCAGTCACACTCTAATTAAAATTTACACAAATATCAGTCTATTTATATAAAACGGCATGTCCTAAAATTATAATAAAGTGGCTTTTAGGGCATATAGTTTTAACATTTGTATCTCCACTTCTCCCTTGAACCCTATCTGGATATAAAGAAGCAATATTATTATACATTTGTATAATTTTTTTTTTTTTTGGCTAAGTAAGCATTTTGTATTTCAAAAAATGAAAAGTACATAGGGGGTCGAAAGGACCAATTATAACAACAAAGAGAAAACAAAAAAAAACAAGGAGGCTAGCCAAAAGAGATCTAACAATGAAGCATGGGATAGCAAACAAAAAAAAAGGGGAAAATTGCGCAAATAGATCTTATTATTATTTTGTTAAAATTTTAAATTTAACCTTATTATTCAAAATTAGTCAATTTAATTCATATTATTTTTTAAAAAAATTCCAATTTATTCTCCAAATAATGATCACGTTCAAGGACTAAATTATGTCTTTTTGAAAAATAATAGGACAAAAGTAAATTTTTGAGAAAAAATAAGGATTTTTGTATAACGAATTTGATTTTTTTTGAAAAATAATAAGACTAAATTGATTCAATTTGAAATTTTGAAAAAATAATAAGGACCATTTGTGCTATTTTCCTGTTCTAACTTTATGAACTACTATGCTCCTTACCATCTTGAACCTCGAGATTACAAAGTTTACACCAATACTTGCATTTTAATCATGGGTTAAAACACGAAAAAAAAAAAAAAAACATGGCTTAAAAACAAAACACCTATAAGTTACTATCTAGTCATTGTTTACGTAACAGTCAAATGTTCCCATCTTGTCACCTATTCTTTGGTCAAAGATAAATAATTATCTTCAAACAATTTTCACGTCTTCAAAAAAGTTGATCATAATTGATTATACGCCGAAGCTTATCATAGAAGCGAAATTACATAGAGTAAGTATATACCCCAATCAAATATGAAAGTGAAAATAGACTTCTAGAATGAGATGTCTCATTTCTAAAGAAGATGAAAAGGTAAATACGAACAACAAAATTTTAACCAAGAAGCTATGAAGATCCAATGTAAAAGGGTGTTGAAGGAAAGTTAATTAGCAATTCCAATGTCACAGTAAAGTGGACTTTCAACGAAATATAGACAACAAATTCCTCTACATAAATAGGGTTGCTTTTCCGTCCATCACACAAATGGGTCAAACTGTCTACATGATGTGAGCCCACACATCTTGGACGGAAGGATTTTCTTGTAAAACAATTTATGCAGCCATAATGGTCAGAGGGTTAACAAGCTTGACAGTATTTATAAAGGATTGTTATTACTCAAATTGATCTCAAGTTCTCTCGCATTTAAAGCGAAAATCATTCTATTAGACCAAATGGCCACTGGTATTTATGAAGGATTGCCATAAAAAGAATTTTCCAAAGTAGGACTGAACGCAGCTCTTCAAGTGGTCTCAGATCACAAATGATATGCAAGAGGATATTGGAAATCCTGCAACACATTGTAATTCTTGCAGACACAAGCAGATTGCAATTACAGAAGCAGATCCTCCAAGGCAAAAGTGCTTGTTCCAGACCTGCCAGTTCCTACTCTACTAAGTCATCTAATAGTTGGGACTGAAGAGCTCTTCAAGTGCATTCAACCTTAGAATGACTAAGAACCAGATATCTTCAAATGGAAAAATAGGATAGTGATCATTGGTTGTTGGAGTATACATTTCTTATACATCGGAAAATTAACAACTCAAAATCCACCTTATAACATTATGGACTACTCTACCTAATACCAATTGGTTTTAGAATGAAAAAACCATGATTCTTCGCTAAAGATCAACTGCGATGCTGGTCAGGCTTGGAAAACATACTGTGAGACCTCCCTTCAAGCAGAAGCTTGGCCATTCATTGGTGCTTGTCAACTGGTTGATCATCTGAGCAGATACTCAAAAATCATCTTTGAATCTGTCTGATGCAGCAGATGTTATATTCTTGCAGCCCAAACAAAAAGACCTCTGCTAATTGGAGAATTGAATCAATTGTTAGAGATGCTGTGTGGCTAATCTCATATTGTCCCTGATGAGCTGAGACTATTGCTTTCCTTGGATTTCCCCTTACCACCTCTTATCTTTCTCTAATCTATGTTCCAAAGTTAAAACATTTTTACCCTAAACATTAATCATAGCATGACAAACAATGTACTACTTGTGAAAGGAAAATTCAAGAGAATCAAAAAGTTATTCTATACATTCATCACAAACGTACATATCAAATCTTCGGATTCTCTCAAGAAAACAGTAACGGCAACAATTATTAATGGTGATTGGTGAAGAGAAAGAAACACGAAACCTAAAGTAGCACAAAAGAGTATTTCTATGTAAAAAGGAAAAATTTAAAGAATATAGCATGTCTTTCAGAGGAATTTCTGTATAGACTTGATCAAACTATACTCAAGAAAATCTAGTTTCTTGAGAATAGCAAGGCTGATGATCATGTGAGATTCATATTTCTCCAATTTTTCTTCAACATCATCAATTGAGCTATACCCCATCTCTATCAACCCATTTAGACAGCTATCTTCATCTCCCAACACATCTTCAATGGAACTTTCCATTGCTTTCTTCTTTAACTCTGACAATGCTCCACCCCCTTTGATTTCTTCTAAACAACCACTGATTTTCGCCATAGACTCATTGAAAAGTATTAAGCAGCTCTTCCATGCAAACTCAGTACCGCTATCCTGAAATGTAGGCTTGAAAGTGGTAGACACTTTCTTTAATTCTTGATAAGAAAACTCAAGGGAAAGGGTGAAAATGTGGATTATATCACCAGGTGGCTTGGTAATTTCAGAAAGAGTGGTTTCACAAGCTTTTGGATTTGGGGTTACAGAGCACACAAGAGTTAGGTTGTAACCATAGGAGGAGTTTGATGGCGGTTGTGGTGATGCTGAGAGAGTGATGATCGTTCAGAGGGTGGTGATGTGGGTGAGGATCAATTTGTTGCATATGGATGTGATGCAGAGTTATTTCTTGAAGAAGTAACGGGTGAAGATGGAGTTCTCGAAGATGGATGTGATGCAGAGTTATTTCTTGAAGAAATAAAGGGTGAAGATGGAGTTCTTGAAGATGGATGTGATGCAGGCTCCGAAATTTTAATGAAGGATGCACGAATTGCTGCAGAAACAAGGGTGAAGAATAGGGCACAAATGAAAACGATGGCTGCGTTGTTGTTGGCTAGTCCAGCCATTGGAGCTATTGAAAAAGATGATTGATGTGCAGAATTGTAATTGTGTGATCTTAAATGTAATCTCCCGGATATTTATACACAACGTCAGCTTTTAACGGTTCCCAATAACCGCTATTCCTTTCAGTTATCGTGGCCTCTTGGTACTGAAGGAATTGTCAGCAAATAGTGTTTCGGTTGTTGGGAAAACTCTTGTATTACTTCCGAGTGATATTAGTATGTGAGTGATGAAATAAGTCTTACGATGTCTGTAGAGTTTATTCCAATAAAAAAATTAATTGAAGAACAACCTGTATTAATATTTTATGGGGCAAAAACCATTTTAGTCCCCGAGGTTTACTTTAAAGACCAAATTAGTCCTTAAGATATGTAAAAAGTCCAATTCAGTCCCTGGTGTTAGTGGACTACGGTTAGAATTAACCATTTAAAGGGTAGTAATGTCATTTTGCACTTTAAAAAAAAAAAAGATGAAATGATTCACCCATTGTTGCTGATGTGTTGAAAAAAAAAAAAAATCTAACTACCTTCACCACCGCCACTGCTGATGCCGCCATCAACACCACTACATATAAATTTTAATTAAATTTCATCAAATATAAAGATACCAAGAACATGTAACACGAATTAGAGCTCAAAAGATTGGATTTTTAACAATCCAACAATGCAATATACCCAAAATTCACAAAAAAAAAAAAAAAATCTAACCACCATCACCACCGCCACTGCTACCACCGCCATCAACACCACTACACACCACACACAACAAAAAGATTGAATTTTAGTTAAATTTCATCTAACAGAGAGATACCCATATCATTTAACATGAACTAGAGCTCAAAAGATTGGATTTTTAATAATCCAATAATGCAATACACTCAAAATTCACAAAAAAAAAGAAAAAGAAATCTAACCACCATCACCACAGCCACTGCCGCCGCCGCCGCCATCAACACTAATACACCCAAAATTCACAAAAGCAAACTTGATTAGAATGAATCATCAATTGCTTAGAACTTAATCAATTTTTTTACACTGAATAAATCATATTCGGACTAGGGCACACACATATATACAAAAGCTAAAGAGAAAAACAATCTTGATTGCAAGAAATTAATCAATTGATTATCTTTGTGAGGCAACATAAATGGACCCTTTTGAAAAGAGCTTTATGCATGAATTAATCTTCCAGAACAAAAACCCATGAAGCAAATGCATGAATTAATCAGCTTTATGCATTTGCAGACATCACAACGCAAGGCTTCTTGGAATTGATCATCCATTTTATTGCCTGTGTGTGTGTGTCGAAGAGAGAGAGAGAGAGAGAGAGAAGAAGAAGAAGAAGAAGGGGTGGAGGGTTGTTGGAATAAGGACCAATAAAAAAAACAAAAAAAAAAAAATCAGCAGTCACTTTTTCGGTAAAATGGGATTGTACACGTGGCATTTTTCTGTCCATTTGATGGGTGAATTATTTTATCTTTTTTTTAAGTGTAAAATGACATTACTACCCTTTAAATGGTTAATTCTAACCATAGTTCACTAATGTCAGGGACTAAATTGGGCTTTTTGCATACCTCAAGGACTAATTTGGTCTTTAGAGTAAACCTCAGGGACTAAAATGGTTTTTGCCCATATTTTATGAGTAATTCTTTGATTAGCACGGATTGATCATTAATTCATTCACATATAAATAAATTTTACACTATGTGAAATTCATTTATTATCTATAGAACTGATAATCACCACGGATTGATCAAAAAAATTTCAATATCTTACAATACTTTTCAGGGAAAACCTTTAACCTACGTGTCCTTTTTATATTATGCATGCTTAGATTCTCCACATTTGAGACTTTTATAATTATTCTTTAACCAGTTTAAGTGACTTATTATTATTATTTTTTTGATTCAAAGTGACTTATTTGTTACCCTTTAAATACAACACTATTGAAATCTTGGTCTGATGAGTTTGTACAGTCTTTTTCTTTGCGTTGTTCTGCTTTCTAGATTCTTGGTTGGATTGAGCTGAGAGATAAGAGGAAAGATATGAGCCATTAAAAGATGTTGTTTCTGGGAATTTTGCAGTGGCCAGGATAGTCAGGCACAAGAAGACTTCAAGGAGCTTTATGCAGTCAAATATATAGAAAGAGGGAAGAAGGTAAAAATTTCTAGTCAAATGCATCTGACTCCCAACTGAATGGAGGAATTCAATCACTAAACTGGATACAAGATAGAATCCTTGGAAAAATTGAGGGATGGAGGAGTTCATATATTGCTTTCAATCACTTAATTAAAGCTGTGTTGCAGTCAATTAATCTTTTGTTACGTTATGTCTGTTATTGAATTTCAAAAGACTGTTTGCAAGAGTATCTATTCAAGAATTGCAAATTTTTGGTGGTGTTCAAATGTAAAGAAGAGGAAAACTTTTCGATAAATTCGAAAGGATTCAATCTCTCATAAATTGGTAGATTTATACGTATAAATCTAACCTACTATGTCAGAGATTAACCTAT
Source organism: Ehretia macrophylla (assembly GCA_037974665.1). Taxonomy (NCBI): domain Eukaryota; kingdom Viridiplantae; phylum Streptophyta; class Magnoliopsida; order Boraginales; family Ehretiaceae; genus Ehretia; species Ehretia macrophylla. The sequence goes on from CM075776.1 coordinate 79,097,159, forward strand.
AAGTCTGAACTAGTAGAAGAATTTTTCAAGAAAGAAATTCACTGGATCAACTAATCAACTCGGACCAGAAGTAAAGATAAAAGTCTTAACAATGAAAAACTCTTCAATCAATCCAAACTAACATTAGTCTCTCACATATTGATCCAGACTTAAAATATAACCTCTGTTCCAAGACTCTAAACCTGAAAATAAAGTATTTTTTTTTCTTTGATAACCTCAACCGTCATAAACCCGACACTAGAACTATAATCACAAATAGTCTATACACGTACCAAATAATCTTAAAAGTGTACATATGGATAGACAACCCTATTAAACCACGTACAAATAGAAGAGTAATAATCACAAGTAATATTATTTCCACAATTATAAGATGACATCGTACACTCATAAGTTACAAGATCATAACAAAAATATAAACTCCCTAATTTTTTCACAACACACTCATTTACTTTGATATCAATTGTATTCACTACAACTCCCACTCAAAATAGAAATCATGATGAACATGCTTCATAATTTTTTTATTTTTTTCTAAGAAGGCTAAAGCCGGTTACAAATTAATCATCCTGAAAGACGTCTCACCTCTCGTATCCTTCTCCAAGAACACTAAGAGTGCTTGAGGGAGACTCTCTACAACATTTGCATCCAATATTCATTCGAGCCCAAAATTAACAAGTCAGTTAACACAATGATTAGACGAAACACAAGTGACTTGATATCCTTGCTTTCTCCTAAGCACCTGCTTGCAATCTTGAATTAAAGGCCTGAGAGGGCTGAAGTCAGTTAAAGGTCCATTGATCATTGAATAAATTGTAGTAGAATCAATTTCAATCTCTAGATTTGTAATCTCTAGATCTTTAGCCATACGAAGCCCTTGTCAAATTGTATGAAGCTCTGCTCTGTTATTAGATGCTTGCCCCAAGTTAATTGCAAAACCTGACTACCAATGCCCATTTTCATCATGAAAAAGCCCTCCGACCCTTGCAAGTCCAGGATTATCTTTGGAACATCCATCAATGTTAATTTTCCATCCACCAATCGGTTTGATCCATCCAACTTCAATTTCATGTCTCATATACGAGCTAGTAGACTCTTGTTTGGAGAAGACATAAGAAAATTCTCTAGCTTGCTTGAGGATACATTGGACCATTCTTGCACTTTGAGGGAATGGGATGTTTCTAAAAACAAAGTCATTACGCCACTTCCACAAACACCACAAAGCCACTCCAAACAAAACATTCCATGCCACCCCAAAACGAGGTCTGGCGAGTTTAAGATTTTCATTAATCCAATTCCCCAAAGGGGTTTGAAAGAAAGATCTGGCTCTATCATTGTGAAGCAATAAATTCCAAGTTTGTTGAACTTGTGGGCAGAGTCTAACAATGTGTTCGACATCCTCAAGCACTGGGCCACATAGCTGACGCCTAACAAGATGCACTGTTAATAATACCTCTCGTAGCTAATTGGGCCGGCATTGGAAAACAAGTCGTTGATGAGAAGCTTGCCAAAGAAAAACTCTAATCCGTTGTTGACATTTCAATCTCCAGATTGTTGCACCACCCACCGAAAGCAAAGCCAACTTTCGGTGGAAAAGTTGTCAAAATAATAAAAGAAGGAAAAGTGAAGAAAAAGAAGAAAAAGTGAAATGATGATGTTGGGGGTAAAAATGGAAAAACATTATTTGCATAGTAATGAAATGAGCCTATAAATAGAGGCTCATTTGCACCAACAATATCATTCCAAAATAGAGAGAAAACATTGTGAGTTTTTTTTAGTGTTCTTTCTTCTTTTATTGTTCTTCAAGTGAGAGTTTAGTTTCTCCTATTCTTAGAGAGAGTGATATAGTTCTCTCCTTGTATTAGAGAGAAGGTGTTGTACAATATTCTTACGTCATAGTGAATCTTCCTATACTTGCCCGTGGTTTTTCCCTTAATTTGTTTAAGGGTTTTCCACATAAAAAATCTTGTGTCTCTACTTTCTCTGTTCTCATTCATATTTTTAGCTGTGTTATACTGTTTGTCCCTTATCATTCCGCTGCGCTGATACCCAATAGTGGTATCATAGCCACCGGTTACGGGTCACTGGTATACATACAAGGTTACTATTCATGATTACTATTCATAAATTCAGTATAATACTATTCATGTATACAATATAGTATTATTCACGTATACGGTCATGTTACTATTCCCGTATATGGTTTTGGTACTATTCACGTGTACGGTACTATTTATAGTGAAATAGTGGGAGCCGGTTCAAGTTGAAAACAGATTGTCATTAACACTATGGCAGCAAAATTTGAAATTGAGAAATTCAACGGGAGCAAATTTTTCCTTTGAAAATTGAAGATGAAGGTAATTTCGAGAAAGAAAAATTGCTTGGCAGCAATCGGAGACAGGTCAGAGGAGGTGACAAATAACAATAAGTAGACAAAAATGGATAACAACGCTATGGCTAATTTGTATTTGGCGTTGGCAGATTCGGTATTGTCAAGCGTGGAGGAAAAGAAGTCAGCAAAGGAAATTTGGGATGTACTAACCAAACTGTACGAGGTCAAGTCACTTCACAACAAGATTTTCTTGAAGAGAAAATTATATACTCTTCGAATGAGTGAATCCACATCAGTAACTGATCACATCAATACCTTAAATACATTATTTTTCTCAACTAACTGCGTTGGGACAGCTAATAAAAGAGGTTGAACGTGCGGAGATTCTACTTCAAAGTCTACCTGATTTGTATGATCAACTCATCATTAGTTACACTAACAATGTTCTTTCAGAGTCTGTTACTTTTGATGATGTTGCAGCTGCTGTTCTGGAAGAGGAAACTAGGCGCAAAAGTAAAGAAGATAGAGCTGAAAGTTCACAACAAGCAGAGGCACTACCAATGGTGAAAGGCAGATCAACAAAACGTGGCTCGAGTGGGAACAACAACAATGGTAGATCAAAGTCCAAGAGTAGAAAGAATATCAAATGCTACAATTATGGCAAGAAATGGCACGTCAAGAAGGATTGTTGGAGTAACAAAAAGAATCCCGAGGTGACAAATTCTCAGGGATGTGTTGCGACTGTACCTGATGATGGAGATATTTTATACAGTGAAGCAGCAACTGTATTAGAAGGCAGAAAGGAGCTCACTGATTCTTGGATAATGGATTCGGGAGCAACATGGCATATGACATCTCGTAGAGAATGGTTCCACACATATGAACCTACCTCTGGGGGATCTGTGTACATGGGTAATGATCATGCCTTGGAGATTGTTGGCATCGGTGCCGTCAAGATAAAAATGTATGATGGTACCATTCGCACTATTCAAGGAGTACGACATGTGAAGGGCTTGAAAAAGAACCTATTGTCTATTGGACAATTGGATGTCCTTGACTGCAAGAGCCATATCCAGGATGGGATCATAAAGGTCGTCAAAGGAGCGCTTGTGGTGATCAAGGCAGAAAAGATAGCGGTAAATCTATACATGCTTTTGGGAGATACGTTACAGGAGGCAGATGCATCAGTTGCATCAGCCAGACAAGAATAATCAACTATTATGTGGCATCGCAGATTGGGCCACATGACAGAACATGGCTTGAAGATTCTCACTGAACGTAATCTTCTACTCGGGCTCAAGACAATAAATTTACCTTTCTGTGAGCACTGTGTTACCAGTAAGCAACATAAATTGAAATTTGGGATATCTATTGCCAGAAGCAAACACATTCTAGACTTGATCCATTCAGACGTTTGGGAATCGCCGGTTTGTCCCTAGGAGGAGCCAAATACTTTGTATCATTTATTGATGATTACTCTAGGAGACTGTGGGTGTATCCAATCAAGAACAAGTCAGATGTGTTTTCAATATTCAAAATTTTCAAAGCGTTGGTAGAACTTGAATCCAAAAAAAGGATCAAGTGTCTGAGGACGGACAATGGAGGAGAATACACTAACGGGAACTTTCTGACATTTTGCAAGCAAGAAGGCATTTAGAGGCAGTTCACTATTGCACACACACCTCAACAAAATGGTGTAGTAGAGCGGATGAACAAAAATTTTCTTGAAAGAATGAGAGCTATGTTGAAAACTGCAGGACTATCCAAATCATTTTGGGCAGAAGCAGCCAGAATTGCCTGTTATATGATAAATCGGTCACCATCAACTGCAATTGAGTTGAAGACACCAATGGAAATGTGGACCGGAAAACCCACAGATTATTCTAGCTTACACGTATTTGGATGTCCGACATACGTGATGTATAATTCCCAAGAAAGAACAAAACTGGATCCAAAGTTCAGGAAATGCATATTCTTGAGATATGCTGATGGTGTTAAGGAGTATCGCTTGTGGGATCCTACTGCCCACAAGATTATCATCAGCAGAGATGTGATATTTGCAGAAGATAAACTACAAAGTGAAAATGACAACAACACTACAAAAGAGACTACCATAGTATAGATCGAAGATAACCCAGGAAAAGAAGATGCTTCTTCTGAAGCAACACCGGAGCACGAGGAACAAGAAGCAGACGAGGCTAAGGTTATAGATGTTCGACATTCATCGCGTCAAACATCAACTCCACCCTGGCACTCAAACTATATCATGGCGAGCAATGCTGCATATTATTTTCTAACGGAGGATGGAGAGCCATCTACCTTTCACGAGGCTGTGAATAGTCCCGATGTGGCTTTGTGGATGACAACAATGCAGGAAGAAATTGAAGCTCTGCATAGAAACAAGACGTGGGAGCTTGTTCCTCTACCACCTGGACGGAAAGCCATCGGTAACAAATGGGTATTCAAGATCAAACGAGATGGAAATGACCAAGTGGAGAGATATCGTGCAAGACTGGTGGTGAAAGGATTTGCTCAAAAAGAAGGTATTGACTTCAACGAAATATTTTTTCCTGTGGTTAGACTTACAACTATCAGAGTAGTCTTGGCCATGTGTGTTGTATTTGATTTACATCTAGAACAATTAGATGTAAAGACTGTTTTTCTTCATAGTGAACTTGAAGAAGAGATTTACATGATCCAACCAGAAGGTTTTGTTGAGAAAGAAAAAGAAAACTTGGTTTACAGGTTGACCAAATCTCTGTACGGTCTAAAGCAGGCGCCGAGATGCTGGTACAAGAGATTTGATTCCTTCATAATTAGCCTCGGGTACAACAGACTCAATTCAGACCATTGTACGTATTACAAGATGTTTGGAGATAATGATTTAATCATTCTGTTGTTGTACATGGATGACATGCTGGTAACAAGCCCCAGCAAAGTTCGAGTCCAAGAATTGAAGGCACAATTGGCTAGGGAGTTTGACATGAAGGATTTGGGACTGGCAAACAAGATTTTAGGGATGTAAATTCACCGAGACAAAGAAGGCAGGAAAATATGGATTTCCCAGAAGAATTACTTCAAGAAAATCTTGCGGCGCTTCAATATGCAAGATTGTAAGGAAATCTCAACCCCACTTCCTATTAATTATAAATTATCCTCAAGTATGTGCCCTAGTGATAAAGCAGAGAGGATGGAAATGTCTCGAGTACTGTATGCATCAGCAGTGGGAAGTCTCATGTTCGCTATGATATTACGAGACCAGATATTGCTCAAGCAGTCAGCTCAGTCAGTCGGTTCATGGCGAATCCTGGTAGAGAGCAATGGAACGCTGTTAAAAGGATCCTAAGATACATTAAAGGAACCTCGGATGTTGCATTATGTTATGGAGGATCGGAACTTACTATCAATGGTTATGTTGATTCAGATTTTGCAGGTGATTTTGACAAACAAAAATCCACTACAGGCTATGTGTTTACACTTGCAGGAGGCGCGGTAAGCTGGGTATCTAAGTTACAAACTGTTGTAGCTTTATCTACAACAGAGGCTGAATACATGGTGGCTACACATGCTTGTAAAGAAGCAATCTGGATTAAAAGGTTAATGGAGGAGCTCGGGCACAAACAAGAGAAAATTCCCTTGTATTGTGACAGTTAGAGTGCCTTGCACATTGCAAGGAATCCAGCTTTTCATTCCAGGACGAAACACGTAGGGATTCAATATTACTTTGTTCATGAAGTAGTAAAGGAATGAAGTGTGGATATGCAAAAGATTCACACCAACGACAATCTTGCAGATGTCATGACAAAGCCAATCAATGTTGACAAGTTTGTTTGGGGCAGATATTCTTGTGGCCTAGGAAAGACGTAAGCAACATGAAATGTCAAGTATGGAGAGATTTGTAAAGTCCACCAAAAGGTTGGTTTTGAGTGGGAGATTGTTGCACCACCCACCGAAAGCAAAGTCAACTTTTGGTGGAAAAGTTGTCAAAATAATAAAAAAAAGGAAAAGTGAAGAAAAAGAAGAAAAAGTGAAATGATGATGTTGGGGGCAAAAATGGAAAAACATTATTTGCATAGTAATGAAATGAGCCTATAAATAGAGGCTCATTTGCACCAACAATATCATTCCAAAATAGAGAGAAAACATTGTGAGTTTTCTTGAGTGTTCTTTTTTCTTCTATTGTTTTTTGAGTGAGAGTTTAGTTTCTCCTATTATTAGAAAAAGTGATATAGTTCTCTCCTTTTATTAGAGAGAATGTGTTGTACAATATTCTTACATCATAGTGAATCATCCTATACTTGCCTGTGGTTTTTCTCTTAATTTGTTTGAGGGTTTTCCACGTAAAAAATCTCATGTCTCTACTTTCTCTGTTCTCATTCATATTTTTAGCTGTGTTATACTGTTTATCCCTTATCATTCCGCTGCGCTGATACCCAACACAGATGGCATCCCATTGAATAGTAAGAGTGTGAGGTTGATTGGAAATAGCTGTATAAGCAGAGCTGGAAACAGAGAACTCACCCTTCGCCTCTAAACTCCAACTCACAAACTCATCTCTATCATCATGCAGCCAGTCGCCAGACTTTTGAGGCTTGCAATCGGTGTCACGCCCCCAAATTCAATAAGGCAAACTCAGGGACGTGATACCGAAAGCATAAGACTTTTGAGATTAATCTAATTTTCACAAATCATTTATCTAAAAATATTAATCAAGTCAAATCACATTTCTTAATATGTAATACAAGATTGCGACTTTACAAATAATATTTCTTCTAAAATATCTCTATTTTCATAATGCCATATAATTGCGAGAACTGATCTCATAAGGTGACCTCTAAACCCATGTAACTCGGACAACTCATTAACCTCTATCTCTGCACAATTGTAATAAAATAATATAATGAACAAAACAATGCCCAGTAAGAAGGACACCCGAGAAGAAATCAAGGGTAGTCTATATCACAATGAAATGAAATAGCATTAAAGTGAAGTCATATACGAAATTCCTGAGTTCTATAGTCAACAAAATATCGATGAGGCTAATAAGAATCCGAACAACTGGGGAAAGACAATCGGATGACATATGCCTTATAATAGGAGTAGAACTGATGTACAATTGTACAGTTGTGATAATAATAATATAAATAACCATTGTACAATATATTTGACCACTAATACTATGTATCAGGTTAACAATACAATATAATAACTATTAATCCAATAAAAAGTAGCTACCTCTCCTGCCATGACAGTAATAATAACATTGTAATATGTCAAGAGACCATGACAGCTATATATTTTACCCTGCTGTCTAGGTGTCACAGCTGACGATAAACAAATGACGAATGAATAAATAAGGTATAATAATGAATACCAATATCAATTAGAATAAAGCTCACGTGAAATTACAATTGGTTACGAATAAAGAGAAATCAAGTAGGGAGTCAATGATCAAATGTCATAGGAGGCTAATACATTTGAGGAAGCAATATGATAGAGATCAATAAAGAGAGCAACGATTATTGAAGAAAGAAGTACTTTAATAGTGGATGAGCAAAGCTAGTGTGAATATCAAGAGAGGATAACGATGTCAACAAGTGTCAAATACAGCCCTTAAATAAAGATTAGAAGAGAAGGAATGGTATATTAGGAGAAGTCCAACTTACCTCGGGCTTTAACATCAATTCAATCCTAACCTTGTACCTCCAATTAATTAATCACTGTAGACATAATCAATTAAGCTAGGATGTCAAGTCCTTCATAGTTACCGTAAAATAAATAAGTGTCTGATGCTTTCTTTGTCTTATTTCATTCTTACACCTAGAACATACATATACATGCAAACATAGTAGTATTTTTAGACCCAAATACACTTTACAGCTTAAGTTAAATTCTTTCAATTCTTCAATCTTTTAGCTACATGATACCACCCGGATGTGCTTCAAGTTGGAGTTATCAAATTTAGCATTTTACAGTGCAAATCTTCTTCAGTCCAAGTTAATCCATAAACTAGTATGAAAAATAAATTATTCAAGCTTTTTTACCTTATTCAAATTCAATTCTCTGCACAAAGTTATGATTTTCCCTAGTTTGCTCCTTCTCCTGTGTCCTCATTCTTTTCTTTTCTTTTCTTTTCGGTGACTCTCTCTTGTTCTGTATATTGCCTGATCTTTTCTTTTGTTTTACTCCTCTTTTATATACTACTCTCCTGCTCTTATCTTTTTAATCTCTCACATCACCTTAGGCTTAGCTATAAGCCACATAGCAGCTGTGAGATATTTAAGGTTATTAAGATTATCTTTGAGATATTTAAGGTTACCTTTTGTGGTTATGACTAATGGTAAGTGTGGTTAATTCACAATATGACGTGTGTACTATAATTGAAGGTAGCTGAACCGGAGCCATGCAAGCATGAGGCGGTACATTTTAAGGTTATTAAGATACATATAACATGATATGAGGTAGCAGAATATTCAGCAATTTCTCATCCAAAAAAAAAAAAAAGAATATTCAACAATTGCAACGGTGTAAACGTGTCATACAAGTACGGGTGTTAACAAAAATTATAAGTCTTAACTCAAAGTATAGTAATGTTAGTCTTATTAAAAAAATATTAGATAGTAATAGAGAATTTACGAAATTATACGAACTCATTGATTCCCTAGAATACCCCAATCAGAGCAGGAAATAAGAAAAAATGGGAATATAACAAAATTAATATCAAAACTCTACTGATAGCTCCGACATATGTTAGCGAAATAGTCATAATTTTTTCTAAAAAATCCAATTAATTCACCGTTTTAAGTATTAGAAACTAGACTCGTAAAATTTTCCGATTGTATATGGCTCATCATTTAATTCCCTCCCAAACACTACAGTTTTAATTTATAAGTTGGCCCAAAAACTAATTCGTAACTTTACAATCTTTTAAATTTTTTGAAATAAATTTCATAGTTGAACTTATTTGCTTGGACTTGCATATCTAGATGTAACGGAACCACTTTTAATACATTCCAAAGTACATATTAACTCAATTACGTTAAAATATGATATGACAACTATTGTTAATTGACCATTCTTTTAACAACTTAATTAATAATTTATTTTTGACTCGCATCCGACAGAGGTATTACAATCTGCAAGAGGATATAGTTAGGTAATCTGTGCTGAAATTTGTCCCAATCCCAAGAACTATCGTCTCTGACAAAGGCATTTAGTGTCAAGTTGAGCTCATCATTCAGAATATATGTGTTCGCAATTTCAGCAAGCATGGTGTTACCCATCGACGGATCAAGCCAAAATCTAGCAATTGCCCCGTGACAGAATTTATGGAGAGCAATTAAAAAATACTTCTTCAGAAAAATTACAAGAAAAAAATAAAACATATTTCATCATTGATGACAATAGTAACAACCTGTATGCATCTAATGATGATATTGACAGAAGGCAACTCTGGGACAGTACTATTAGAGCTTGGAGCAGCCAGTGCGAGCACAAACCACGGTGTTTAGGGGGAGACTTTAATGAGGTGCTGAGAGTGGAAGATAAACATTACTGTACTTATTTGCCTTCGGGTGCTAAAGACCTGATCGATTGCCTTGATGAGATTGGTTTGACTGAGCACAGAAGTGTGGGCCCTCACTTCAAGTGGACTAACAGAGCTGAAGAAGAAGGATTTCGTGCAAGCAGAATTGATCACGTTTTTACCAATGAGGATTGGTTCATCTACTTCCCCAACTCTTCCCTTTGTATTGACATACCGAATTTCTCTGATCACTGTCCTCTCTACTGGAATTCTCTTACTACTGCCACAAGTAAGCCGAAGCCTTTCAAGTTCTTCAACATTTGGACCAGCCACGAGGGTTTCCTTGAGATTGTGGATAGAGTTTGGCGCACACCTGTGGTTGGATCCCCTATGTCTCAGGTTACTAGGAAACTGAAATTCTTGAAAAAAGAATTAATTCTCTTTAACAGAGAACACTTCAACAATATTCCTCTGAACATCAGTATGGAGAAGAACAATCTTAGAGGTATTCAAGAGAAAGTCTGGGAAGGAATTGCATCTGATGAAGATATTAGACAGGAAAAAATTATTTCCAAGAACATTCAGAGGTTAACTGAAGCTGAGGCGAATATCTGGAGACAGAAAACCCGTATTGATTTGTTGAAAGATGGAGATGCAAATACTTCATTCTTTTACAAATATGTTAAAGGGAGAAATGCTAGAAATGCAATCTTGAGACTGATTAATGATGATGGCCTGGTTCTGGACACGGAGGATATGATTGGTGAAGAAGCAGTCAGGTATTACATGAATCTTCTTGGGACAAAGAGTAATCTCTCACACTCTTACTCAGCAACTGACCTCAAACACTTTGTGAGCAATAGTCTGACGGACGAGCAGATATCTGATTTGGGTTCCCCTGTCACTTCTCAAGAAATCAAAGAGGCCATGTTTGCCATTAGATCGGATAAGAGCCCCGGACCCGATGGGTTCAATGCTCATTTCTTCAAAAGCGCCTGGTTCATTGTGGGACATGACATCATCAAGGCTGTGAAATCTTTCTTTAATGGTGGCTAAAAGAGATTAACTCCACAATTTTTGTGCTTGTTCCGAAAACACACAATCCTTCCTCCATGCCAGATTTTAGACGCATTGCCTGTTGTAACACACTCTACTAGTGTATTACAAAAGTGATGGCGAATCGCATGAACAGACATTTATATAGCCTGATCTCTCCTAATCAGAATGCCTTCGTGAAGGGTAGAAACATTACAGAAAATATTCTTATTGGACATGAGCTTGTCAAAGGGTTTGGAAACAAAGGTTTGAGTCCCAGATGCTTACTTAAGGTTGATTATAGGAAAGCCTACGATACTCTTGATTGGGATTTCATTCTCAAGGCTCTTGAAGCCTTCAATTTTTCTTGGAATTTTTGCTATTAATGGTAGTTTACATGGATATTTTGAAGGAGCTGCAGGTATTCGACAAAGTGATCCAATTTCACCTTATTTGTTTGTCCCTGGTATGGAGATTCTTTCGGGCATTCTCAATGTTGCAACAAAGAGAAAGGAATTCAAATTCTTTCCTAGGTGCAAGATGTTAGGAATGGTATACGCAAAAGACCACTAGCACTTAGTTATAATTATATCTAGATGGTTTGCAATAAGATAATTAGTGTCATCATATTTATATGAGCATATTTTTTTCATTATATGGATTGACATAGGCATATATGTGAATACAAAGTCCTTACTTTAAGTGTTGACTTAGACTAACTCCAATAGTCTCTTATTTTTTTCTCTACATGTAAGGAGTTTAGGCTTGCCTCTTTATCTTTAGGGCTTCCTATTTCAATTTTATTCCAGCAGCCTCCCTATTTTTAATCTCTCCTTATTTCAAGGACACCCTATTTCAGTTTTACTCCAACAACTTTCCTATTTTAACGACTCCCTATTTCTTTTTACTCTAATATATCTCTATTTTAGATCAAACACACATTTTTAATTTTTTAATTTATGTTATTTATTTTTAATGATGATATATTATTTTAATTATTTTCTATTATAATTTATAATAAATACTTTTTTCTTTTCATTGTCCATATATTTCGTTTTTCATTTTCATTAAAAAACTTTTCCTCAACCCTCCTCTCCTCAATCCTCCTCGCCTCAACACTACACCCATAGATTAACCATACTGATCTAAAAAAAATCAATGTCCTTTGACATTTTCCCTTCAACATTTACTCATTCTTTCCCACTTTCTCTTTCTTTTTCCTACTGCATTTACTTCACAATCACCATCTCACCATTATCTACTCTTACCCACTTGTAATGGCATCATCCTCAAATCGAGATATCTCCGCTCGCTGAAGAAGGAGCTTTAATTTTTTTTAAAAACTAAGTTCGCTTTTTGGATGTAGAGAGCCAGCTTTTAGCTCTTTACATCCAGGGAACCTTGCCGTGAAATGTGAAGTTCCATATTCTAGAGAGCCTCCCATAGGGAGGTTGTTGGAGAAGATTACACCATTTTGCCTCTCTATAATAGCTAAGGAGCTATTATAGAAAGGCTCTTGGAGAGAGTCTTAGGTACGTGGTGGTTACGTAGAAAAGGTCTAAATCATGGTTACTTGTAAACAAAATTGTTTAGTCCATAACTTAGTAGTAAAGTTGGGCGCTTTACTATGGTAGAAGTTATAGTGCAGTGGGGTGGTTTGCCTTGATCATGGATTTGTTCCAGACTTATTACACTTATGCATGAGTATGTATTGGACGGACCCCGTAGGTGTGAACTCTAAATACGTACTATCAAATAAAGAGTCCACTTATACCTACAAGCTTCTAAGTGGGCTATTGCTCTTAATCTTGAGCATGTGTGGATGAACCGACGAAGTCGAGTGCTTGCACTTTGACCCATTATGGTTGTGGTCTAAATGCTTAAGTCACTTACTCTGTGATTTGGGTGTATAGGACTAGATTAAAAAGGACATGCATATGCAATAAGGAGTCTATACATTAATTACTCCCTTAGAATGATCTAAGCTTGATCATCATGAATCTATACGCACAGTAACACTAATTGTGTTAGATGTTACACTTGTGGGTCGCTCCCACGATCAAGTGGATAATTTTCATAGGATGGTTGGATTGTGGATTAAAGGTTCTAAGGAGATAAGATGAAGTCAAAGATGCGATAGTACACTTTGGGAACCTGCCTTTGACTATGAGTGAGTATAGAGAGACAGAGTGGTCAAGACAACACTTAGTTGGTCAAAAGACAGAGCGTCATGTATAGATTGACTAACTCCTGTTTAATCAATAATTATCCTGGAGTGCAATCATAGTCTTTTGGTGGAATAGATTTGGTAAAAATGATAAAGTATTGCTAGGGGACTAATGAGAATATTTTATTCATTTTCAGAGGAAGGATAATTATGTCTTTGGTCCCTCTTCTAGCCATTTACATTGTAAGTGTCTAAGCTAAATAAAGATGTACTATTTTGAGCGAGAATATAATCCATTGACAATTAGAAATCAAAGTAGACTTTCTATTTTGGGAAAGAGTTTATATTTTCATTATTGGCAGAAATTGGATTATATGATTAATTGATTGATTAATTGAAGTCTAAAGACTACTAGAATATTTAAGATAATTTTTTCCACTATTGGAAAAAAAAACTTTATTCTTAAATAGTAGTTTAAATTTGGACTTTGGGATTAATCCAAGGTTATTTAATTCATTGGCAATTAGATATTAAAAATACTTTCTATTTTATAGAAAAGGGATTTATATTTTTAATTATTGGTTGTAATTGAATTAAATAAACAACAAATTAATTAATTAGAACACATTGGCTAAGCCAGGACCGTAGCTCGCAAACTATGGTGGACGCGTGGGTCTAGGGCCATTCTTGGCATAGGAATTTCGGCAGTAGGGAGGAAAAAGAGGAGGAAGGATAAAAAAATAGGGAAAAGGGATTTTTCTTATCCCACATTGATTTTTCAAGATTTTTTCTCAAGATTATTTTCCTATAAATAGACCTCTACCCCAAGCTCTTCAATTGCACCATCTCCTCTTGAGATTTCTCTTGTCTCTCTCTCTTTGAGCAAGTTTTATTTTTTGAAGAAACTCGAAATAGTTTTCTTTTGTTTTTAGTTTAGCAAAATCTAGTTATACAACTAGATTATACTTAGGCTAAAGATTTGGTCATAGAAGAGAAGATTAGAGTAGAGAAGTGAAAGCTTTTTGTTCCAGGCGTGTGGTTCATCTAAACAAAAGGTGAAATTGTTCTTGTTTCATTTTTCGCAAGAGGTATGCTTAGATCTTTGTTTGTTTTGGAATTAAACAATAAATTGTTATTCTTTTACTATTTCATATTTAATCGCATTAAGATCCTGTGTGATTATTTCTGCCATGTTCATAAATTTTTTTGAATATGTATTATGCTAGCCTATATTGTTTTCCTTCACAAGACTACTAATCTTTTCCACATTTGCTTTGCTGATGACATCCTCCTGTTTTGTAAAGACGATCTATTATCAGTAGGGATCTTCAAAGAGTCACTTGATCTCTTCTATAATCTCTCGGGCCTCCAAACTAACACTGCGAAGAGTGTTATCTTCATTGAGGGTTGCAATGTAACTATTAAAACCCAGATTCTCAATACCTTACAATTCAGATTAGGTCAGCTTCCCTTGAAATATCTTGGCATTCCTCTTATTCCTGGTAGGTTTCATATCAATGATTGTATTTGTCTGGTGGATCAAGTCTCTAGTAGAATTGGGGGATGGGCTAAGAAATGGCTTTCCTTCACAAGGAGGCTTATTCTGGTCAAGATTATCCTATCAAACATCCATGCATATTGGGCCAAAATTTTTGTTTTGCCCAAAAGAACTCTTGAGGCCATTGAGAAAAAGCTTGTTTCTTATCTATGGACAGGTCAGGAACGGAATGGTAGACGCGTGAAGGTCTCTTGGGGAAGGTTTCTAAACCAGTGGAGGACGGAGGTCATAGAGTTAAAAAGTTGACGGGTTCCAATTAGGCAGCCATCCTCGGGTACTTATGGACACTTCACACTAAACAAAAATGTCCTTGGGTGGACTGGATTTATGCTAATTATATTAAAAATAACTACCTTTGGGAAGTCAAATGCCCAAGTAAACCATCTTGGATTTAGCGTAAACTACTCCAACTCAAGCCAACAGTTAGGAACAACATTGGGCACTATTGGGTTATTAGTTTGAGTCCAAGCCCAATTAGGAGTTGAAGACAAGCAGAAATCCATTAAGAGAAGAAATAGGTTTTCCAATCTTGGTAGAGTTATGATTAGTTGCTTATAAATAGAACTTTATAGCTTGTAATTATTTACCACGAGAGCCACACCCCATTGGGGGGTATGGTAGAGAGTGAGCCGAGAGTTGAGAGTGTTTTTCGTACTTTTGCCAGAAAAAAGCCGATATAGGAAGGGTTTAGACTTTTTCCGTTCATAAAGTCACCTGGGAAGGTTTTATAGTTTTTCTTAAAACTATGAGCGTTTGAGTGAAGAGAGGGTTTGAATCTTTTCCCATCAAAAAGATCATCCATGTTGTAATGATTTATTATTGATTAGTGGATTTTCCAATTACTTGGGTTGTGGACATAGGCAAAGGGATGAACCACGTTAAACTCCTTATGTTGATTTTCGCTGTGTGTTATGTGATTATGTGTGTGTGTGTGTTCTTATTCCTAACAAAGTGGTATTAGAGCCCAAACATGAGGACTGGACATGAAGACGCATAGAGGACATGGAAAAATTCACGTTACGTTGAGGAGCTTATACAAGTGATTTTGAGGAAACGAACGTGGAATGAGAAAATAAAGGTAATTGCATGTTGCAATTGCTGACGTCAGCATTGACAACGTTGACATCATCGCTGAGAATTGAATCATGGATCTCGCTGGTAAAGAGGGAAAATAAAGGGAGAAGCCGCGGTCATGGCAGTTTAGACGTCGGCGTAATGATTGATAGGTACCAATAGCATTGATGTGACGTGAGGAAGATGATGGCAGTGGCAATTCAACTAGCTTGTTGTGGCCTTGTACAATGACGATAAAGGTTGGAACATGGTGGCGTTATGAGTAGCGGTAGTGGTGTTGCCCGTTACAGAGTGGCAAGTGAAGGGCATGGTTAGCTCCAGCGCGACGTGGAGAAACTGTTAATGGTGTCGGCATCGAGTAAAAGTGTCGGCATCATCGCCGAGAAGAACTTGAATTCAGTAGAGGTAGTGTTAATAGTAGATGGCACTTGGAGAGTCCAAATGGTAAAGTGAAGGTACTGATAGAACTGCAATGTGGAGATGAAGATGATAGTGGTTGTGGCGCAAAGAGACGTTGCCGTAGACAGCGCCGGCGCGAGCTTAAAGGTGACATAATTTTGAAATACCGGTAGACGGTAGATATTGGTCGCCGTGATGATCGGAGATGATGATGATGGTCGTCGGACGATGAAAAATAGTTTGGTGTCACTGATGAGATGATCCGACAGCTGGATCATTAGATGCCGTCGGGTTGGGTTCGTGGGCCAAAAAGAGTCCAGTTCTGTATGAGTGATCCCATGAGACTCAAGGTTAATGTCTTGTGGTGAGCTTGAGTGTTTGTGACCATAGGATCATAAGATTGATCTGTTTTAGAGAGAGTTTGTGACGCCCGAGATCTTAGACGTACTTTAAGCCATTGTTGCATCCACTATTTGTGCATTTCTTATGTGCTTTAATTGTTACTTTATGTGGTTACTATTCATTCCGTTTTTCAACTGCTTAACTATCTTGAATTAGCATTTTTCTTAAATCATATTAATTATTTTAGGAATGAGAAAAATGTGCGTTTGAGCTAAATGCATTAGGAGCCTTCATTTAGAAAATGTTTTAGGAAACTAGTGAATAGTGTTATGTAACTAAACTAGGTGTTTAAGTAGCTAACATTAATTGCACAATTAGGACTTGTTTATAACTAGCTAAACTCTTTTTAATAGTCAATATGTGCACCTAACTTGACCTTACCCTTTATATTGCTCAACATACACATAACAAGCTCATAAAAATAAATAAAAAATGCAATGCTGAAAACACTGTAGTAGGGCTGAAAATCAGCATAGGAGGAGAATGAGAGATTTTTACTCAACAAATCCTCATTCCAAGCCAAGCCAAGCTAGGTGCAAGTGGTTTAGGGTGTTTACTAGCTTCCTAGGAGCTCCTACGTGCAATAGGTGAGGGATTTCATACCTATTTTTGCATTTAAAAAATGTGACAACTTTCTTGAATTCTTAGATTTGCTATCAAATGCTTATGTAATGCTTAAATATGCTTATGTATATTGTATATAAGTAGTCAAGACCTAATTTATACTATTATTTCATAGTTTAAACGGTTGAAATTGCTTATTGATCGTATGGCATGAATAGTGATGGAAAAACTAGGGTTTTGTGTAATCGGACCTTATAGCTTGAATTAATGGTTCTAATAGATGCTTTAGGTGCTAATGAAAGTAGTGTAGAGGCCCCGTACGGTTTAATTGCTCATAACCTATCAAAAGCATGAAATAACCAACTTTTAGAAAGGGGTTTAGGGGTTATCGCAAATCCGGATTGAATGGGCCTTCACTTTTGGTATTCCTAGGCTAAGTAGACTCTAGTTATGCTTTGCTAGCTTCCGTTTGGGTCTCGGGTGAGGTACGTGTAATACAAAGTCAAAATAGAAAAATTGAGACTTTCGGGCTAAATGCGGGTAATTAGGTGACTTTGAGGGTCCTAACGGTGCCTAAGGGGTTAACTAGGAGCATGAAATAGACCACTCGCGAATCTAGAACCGTAACATGAGTTTAGAAGGAAAACGGGTTGAGTTACAAAGGGGTTTAAGTACAATTTTGATTATCTCATGCTTCTAAGACCTTGACATGACTCCTTGTGTGTTTAAATGTGGTTTCAAGATGTTTTGGAGCTTTTGGTATAGTTTTATGTGAATCTTGATTATGCCCATTTGTAATTTGTTTAATTGTTATATGAAATTACTTCTTTTCTATCTGTTTCGAGGACAACATACTTTGTTGTTCTTCCTATGTGTCATTGCTGCTATTGTTATTGTTATATTGCCATTGATAAGTGCATTATATAGTGGTTGCACAACCATATTATCAGGGGCGGTTGTATTGAATATCAGTTGGGCGGCAACGGGCTTGCCAGTGGATATTCGATCTTCGTACCCTAGTCCTTTACTCGCCTGGTCCAGAGATTTCCAGGGGGTGTTAGGTCGTAGGATTATCGGGGTACATCTGGAGTATACCCACTGGAGTGATTGAGGATTTTCCGGCATATTGATTGTGGTTCGTGGCTCATGGTACGTGATCGAAGTTAAGAGAATTCCGGAGTGTTGTGGTTAAGTGTATCATATCCTTTGATATGTGTCGTTATCTACTGTTTGCAATGTGCTTTAGTTGTCTTGTTGTTTAATTGTTATAACTGTCGTATTCCACGTCCCAAGTAGTCCTTATCCCTCACTAGGCAATAATGGTTGCTCATACCTTACTAACATGTTTTAAGAGACGTTGAGGTTGAACCCCAGCTAGATTTGGTAAAGGGTGAAGAACAGGAGGTCCAGACTGATCAACTACTGTAGTTGCAGTGTCTAGTTGGTTGAGGTGGAATTATGGTTCTTGTTGTAATATGGGGACCTTGTTTGTTCTACTTTATGTTCTATTTTGTAGCCTAAGTACTTATGTACATGTTGTTTGGTAGTAAGCTGAATACTAGATGATTATGGTAGAAGGCATAGAACTATGGCATGTAATAACTTATATTTTTACTTCTAGCTACATTGCATACTTGAGTATGAATGTTAAGATGTAAAGCTGTTTTCAATTCCTAATAATGTTTAAAGGCTATCATGGAGTGGCATGATATACTGTTTTGCAAAGAAACTATATTGTGAATGTATGCTTGTGTGTATCTAAATTGCTTGTATGTCTGAAGGCTCGAATGACCTTAAAGTTGGGATCTTTATTTTGGAAATGGCTTTATTGTTGCTCTATAGCTTATTGAATGCTTATAAGTTTTCAAATTGTCCACGTTACAGTGGAGACTCTGTCCAATTTTTCCTAAAATTTTGAGACCGGGTTGGAAATGGGTTGAGAATAGCATGGTTATTAGAGCTTCCAGTTTTGTGAGGGATCGAGGCGTTACAGGTTGTATCAGAGCTTAGTTAACTCTCAGCCGGGACAGGGTCCTCAACCTGTCAGATAGTAAACCCTGCGTGTGTGCTTGTTAAATGTGTTTTAAAAGTGTGTGCTTGTATGTGTGATTGTGTATCTTGAATTGAATATGTGCACCTATGTGATAAAGTTATGTGATATGTGCTAAACATGTGCTAGCGAAGTAAAGTTGCATCGAATTGACCTCATGAATTATTATTTGCTTGAATTATTGATTGTAATGTGTATACTTGAATGTTTTTGAATTAAGTTTTGTGATGATTTGTATTTGTTATGTTATGAATTGTATTTTAATGACTTTGTTGCTTACATTGTTTCTATATGTTCTTTTATAATCATGCTTGCATAATAGTTTAAAGAATATTTATACATATGCAATAGTTTGACATTCATACATAGCCCGCCGAATGGTAAGAAATACGTCGTCCTTCCCCTGAACAAAGGTGATTAGTGGCAGGCCTTTCAAGTTATGTGGATTAGTAGGAACATGAAGCAGTTGATCAGCCCTTTTAATTGGGAGTTTGTGTTGTGGGCGGAGCTCAGTTATTGGGATTTCTATATGACTGTTCTCTAAGGCCTTCCTCTACTCTTAGCGGTCATAAATGAGTAGCATTTGGTCAACCCTTTAATTGGGAGTCAGTGTTTATATTGGAGTTTGGCTATTGGACTTCTTCTAAGGCATTCTTTTGTACTCCGTAGTCATGAATGAGCGGTTTCCTTTGGAGTTCTATATGATGGTTCTTATTGGGTATTCTTTGGTATTTTCTTATTGGCACTCCTTGGTGTGTCTTGTATTTGGGATTCCTATCATAATTATTATACAGTATTATCTACGGTATTATGTGGAATTTGCATTGGGTTTTCTTATTGGCAAGTTCGTACAATACTCTTACTCGGCAAATGGGGATGAGGCCTCGAAGTTTGGTTTTGTATATGGTGCAATTGCTTGAGACTCTCATTCGATCTTCTCATTCGGCCGAGATCTGATATTCAACTTGACTATCTTATTAGATGCACAGTATTCTTCTTTGGCATTCTTCTTTGGCATTCTTCTTAGTATTTGTTAGCGGTTTTCGGGATCTATGTAGTTATTCTATTTGGCATTTTTCTGGAACTCTTATTTGAAAATTTTCTATGGCACTATTGTAGTATATTTGACCAGGTTTCTTGCTTGGAGTCTTCCTGGGATATAATTGGGTTCTCATTCATAATTCTTCTTCGAACTACTTATTTGGCGTCTTTCTTGACATTCAGCTCGGGACTTCTACTTGGTATTTTCATATGATGTTCATTTGAAAAGACCGGGTCTTTCTCAATAACTGTTGAAGAGTAATCAAAGTTGGTTTTCAATTGATGCAGAGTTCTATTGTGAAGAAGAATTGCGAGGATGCAATTTGTTTAAGGGGGAGAGAGTATGACGCCCGAGATCTTAGCCATACTTTAAGTCACTGTTGCATTCACTATTTGTACATTTCTTCTATGCTTTACTTGATACTTTATGTGGTTACTATTCATTTCGTTTTCAACTGCTTAACTATCTTGAATTAACATTTTTCTTAAATCATATTAATTGTTTTAGAAATGAAAAAAAATGTGTGTTTGAGCTAAATGCATTAGGAGCCTTCGTTTAGAAAATGTTTTAGCAAACTAGTGAATAGTGTTACGTAACTAAATTAGGTGTTTTAAGTAGCTAATATTAATTGCACAATTAGGACTTGTTTATAGCTAGCTAAACTCTTTTTAACAGTCAATATGTGCACCCAACTTGACCTCACCCTTTATATTGCTCAACATACACATAACAAGCTCACAAAAAAAAAAGAGCAATGCTGAAAACACTGTAGCAGGGCTGAAAATCAGCATAGGAGGAGAAGGAGAGATTTTTGCTCAACAAATCCTCATTCCAAGCCAAGCCAAGTTAGGTGCAAGTGGTTTAGGGTGTTTACTAGCCTCCAAGGAGCTCCTACGCGCAATAGGTGAGGAATTTCATACCTATTTTTGCATTCGAAAAATGTGACAACTTTCTTGAATTCTTAGATTTGCTATCAAATGCTTATGTAATGCTTAGATATGCTTATGTATGTTGTATATAAGTAGTAGAGACCTAACTTATGCTATTGTTTTATAGTTTAAACGGTTAAAATTGCTTGTTGATCGTATGACATGAATAGTGACTGAAAAACTAGAGTTTTGCGTAATTGGACCTTATAGCTTGAATTAATGGTTCTAATAGATACTTTAAGTGCTAATAAAAGTAGTGTAAATGCCCTGTAGGATTTAATTACTCATAACCTATCAAAAGCATGAAATAACTGACTTTTAGAAAGGGGTTCTGGGGTTATCGCGAATCTGGGTTGAATTGACCTTCACTTTTGGTATTCTTAGGCTAAGTAGACTCTAGTTATCCTTTGCTAGATTCCGTTTGGGTCCCGGATGAGGTACGTGTAGTACAAAGTCAAAAGAGAAAAATTGAGACTTTCGGGCTAAATGCGGGTAATTAGGTGGCTTTGAGGGTCCTAAGGGTGCCTAAGGGGTTAACTAGGAGTATGGAATAGACCACTCACGAATCTAGAACCGTAACATGAGTTTGGAAGGAAAACGGGTTGAGTTACAAAGGGGTTTAAGTACAATTTTGATTATCTCACGCTTCTAAGACCTTGACATGACTCTTTGTGTATTTAAATGTGGTTTCAAGATATTTTGGAGCTTTTGGTATAGTTCTATGTAAATCTTGATTATGCCCCTTTGTAATTTGTTTAATTGTTATATGAAATTGCTTCTTTTCTAACTCTTTCGAGGACAACCTACTTTGTTGTTCCTCCCATGTGTTAATGTTATATTGCCATTGATAAGTGCATTGCATAATGGTTGCACAAACATAGTGTGAGGGACGGTTGTATTGAATATCGGCTAGGCGGCAGCGGGCTTGCCAATGGATATTCGATCTCCATACCCTAGTCCCTTACTCGCCTGGTCCAGAGATTGTCAGGGAGTGTTATGTCGTAGGATTATCGGGGTACATCCGGAGTACACCCACTAGAGTGATTGGGGATTTGCCGGCATATTGATCGTGGTTCATGGCTCGTGGTACGTGATCGAAGTTAAGAGAATTCTGGAGTGTAGGGGTTAAGTGTATCGTATCCTTTGATATGTGTGGTTATCTACTGTTTCAAATGTACTTTACTTATCTTCTTGTTTAATTGTTATAACTGTTGTATTGCATGTCCCAGGTAGTCCTTATCCCTCACTGGGCAATAGTGGATGCTCATACCTCGCTAAAATATTTCAGTAGACACTGAGGTTGAACCCCAGCTAGATTTGGTAAAGGGTGAAGAACAGGAGGTCCAGACTGATCAACTACCGTAGTTGCAGTGTCTAGTTGGTTGGGGTGGATTTATGGTTCTTGTTGTAGTGTGGGGACCTTGTTTGCTCTACTTTATGTCCTATTTTGTAGCCTAGGTGCTTATGTACATGTTGTGTGGTTGTAAGCTGAATACTAGATGATTATGGTAGAAGGCATAGAACTATGGCATATAATAACTTATGTTTCTACTTCTAGCTACTTTGCATGTTTGAGTGTGAATGTTAGGATGTAAGGTTGTTTTCAATTCCTAAGAATGTTTAAAGGCTATCATGGAGTGGCATGATAAGCGGTTTTGTAAAGAAAATATATTGTGAATGCATGCTTGTGTGTATCTAAATTGTTTGTATGTCTTAAGGCTCGGATGACCTTAAAGTTGGGATCTTTATTTTGAAAATGGCTTTATTGTTACTCTATAGCTTATTGAATGCTTACATGTTTTCAAAATGTCCTCGTTACAGGGGTGACTCTGTCTGTTTTTTTCTAAAATTTTGAGACCGGGTTGGAATTGAGTTGAGAATAGTATGGTTATTAGAGCCTCCGGTCTAGTGAGGGATCGGGGAGTTACAGAGTTTGATCTAGTGCTTCGCGAGTATGAGGTGGTTTGGTGAGCTTAAATATCTTGGCCATGGGATCTTGATGTGGTATGATCTGGTGAGGGCCAAAGATTTGATGTAGTACAATACATGGAAGGAATGGTACAACCTAGTGCTGATTGAAGTAGTTGTGGGTTGTGGTTGAGTGCTTTGCAGTACAGTAGAGGGGCATACACCTTAGCACCTAATTGGTTTGAAGAGAGCTTGGGTTGACCAGATAGTTTGGCCGTGTTGATCGGGCGTTGACTGAGGGTTGACGGAGTTGACCGAGGGTTGGCCGTGTTGACTAGGTCCGTTTTTCCAAATTCTTGATATATTGTGCTAAGCCAAGAATCTTGGGTGTTAGGAGGTGCATTTTGTGGAGATTTTAGCTTTGAGATAGTGCTAAAACTATGGAAAAAGTCCACATCTAAGACGTTTAGTGTTTGAAGGACATGAAGAGGCTTAAAGAGTGGAGAGTGATGATGTAAAGAGGTATGTTGGGAATGACTGTGAGAACTAGGTATGTTGAAGATGTGTTAATGGTGATGGAACGAGGTGTTAGTGCATTAGATAGAGGTTCTCAGGGGTGCTGTTTTGATTGCTATTGAGTGTTGAATCTAGCATGAAGATGAAGATAAAAGCTGAGAAGATGTCTTAGTTGCAACGAGAACTCTTGGAATTTTCGCCAAGGGGTGGATTTGTTAGGTTATTGGCTTGAGTCCAAGCCTAATTAGGAGTTGAAAACAAGCAAGAGTCCATTAACAGAAGAAATAGGTTTTTCAATTCTAGTAGAGTTAGAATTAGTTTCCTATAAATAGGACTTTCTAGCTTGAAATTATTTGCCACAAGAGCCACACCTCATGGGGGGATATGGTAGCGAGTGAGCCGAGAGTTGAGAGTGTTTTTTGTAATTTTACCAAAAAAAAGCCGATATGGGAGGGTTTAGACTTTTTTCGTTCATAAAGTCACTTGGGAGGGTTTTATAGTTTTTCTTAGAACTATGAGCGTTTGAGTGAGGGGAGGGTTTGGATCTTTTCTCATAAAAAAGATCCTCCGCGTTGTAATGGTTTATTGTTGATTAGTGGATTTTCCAATTACTTGGGTCGTGGACATAAGCAAAGGGCCGAACCACATTAAACTTCTTGTGTTGATTTCCGTTATGCGTTATGTGATTATGTGTGTGTGTTCTTATTCCCAACATGCACTGGATTGGAAATGGTTGTGACACTTATTTTTGGCTCGATCTTTGGCACCCATTAGGAATTTTAAGTGAAGTCTTTGCGGAACATGCTTTGGCGGCTATAGGGATTGGAAAATTTACAAAAGACTAAGCATTCATTTCACATGATCAATGGAGTTAGCTTGATAATCCTCATCCCATCATCTCTATCATTGCCCAATCAATTGACTGCATTCATATTCCCAACAGAGATGACCTCATCACTTAGGCTAACTCAGCAGAAGGCAAGTACAATTCTAAGGTAGCTTGGGAGATTGTGCGAACTCGTTCTCCTCGTCGCCTGGTTCCCAATTATGTGGCTCAAACACTACACTTCCAAACATGCCTTCATCAATTGGCTCCCTTGGAGAGACACGCTCCCAACCAAATTGAGATTATTGTCTTGGGGATTAAGCATTAATGCAAACTGTATTTTTGGCCACAATGGGCTTGAAGATAGAGAACACTTATTTTTTGGCTGCCCTTTTTTAAAGAGGATTTGGAAGATTAGCTGGAAATATTCTAAAGGCCCTACCAATCTACAAAGTTGGTGTTAGCCCGTCCAAAATTTAGCCCGAGATTAAGGCCAATTTACATCATCTTAATTGTGTTTATTTTTGGCAACACATATCTTGTTTTGGTAAAAGATTGTGCAGGATTTATCTTATATGGAAAAAGATCAATTTGCTGCAACTATAATTATGCTGAGACATTTTTGATAAGGCAAAGAAGATTTTGATTGAGAAAATCTTTGATTGAGCAAATCTTTGAAGATTGACTTGGATAAAGACTCCTAAAAAGGCCAATAATATCTACAGATGCTTGAAGCCCAAGATTGCAGCATTTTCACCTATATATACTGATGATCTCACAAGAATCAAAGAGAGACAGACGATGGAGAGCCAAGTCTAGATCTTATAAGAGTTGTAATGTGGTTATTGAGTCTGTCTGGGGAAACACTATGGTGAGCATATGTTAGGAACTGTAATTGCACTGAGTATTTTTGTTTGTAAACACTCTATTCATTTATCTTATTAGACATCCTTCGGGAGAAGGAGGTGAGTATTTGAGAGAATACCTTAAGTCGAGGGGATCTCGCTAGGTTATAAATCCTTAGGTGGGTTAGATGGTCTAGGCGGTGAGGGTTACAAGAGAGTTGTCAATCACATAAGTCCATTGACTGTTGTAACCGTGAAAATATCTAGTGGATTGCCTATTTTGACCAGGGAGTGGTCACGTGGTTTTTTCCCAGTTGAGTTTTCCACATTAAAATTATGTGTGTACTTTACTACTGTCTTTTCATTCGTTTCACTATCTGGATTAGCCGTATTACTGTGGTGGATTCATTTATTACTATATTCTGTCTGCAAACATGTTTAATTGTTTAAACACACAATCGAACACGAAGCTGGAAACTATTTTTCAGTTGGGATGAGCTATGTGCCTGGCTTGCTCAATCTTGCAATCAAAACAACTTCCAAGTGTCCTCTATAAAACTCTTATGGAATGCTTTTATCTATCACATATGGAATGAGTGTAACAGAAGAATCTTTGCTAATGAAGCAGACACTAAAGAATAACTCATGGATGCTATTAGATTTGAAGTGAAAACTAAACTGTATATGATAAAGAAAATTGGGAATACTCTTTAGAATAGAGCAATATGCTTATCATGGATGGTTGACGAAAATATTGTTGGATAGAACATCCATGTCTTGATTGTAAATATTTTTGTACGGTTTTTTTCTTCAATGAGTAAATTTGCTTAGCAGAAAAAAAAATAATAGTAACGAGCTTTTTATTGGCAAAGAAATAGTAACATCCAAATACCATATCTTATTTGTTTTTTATTTTAAAAAAAACTTCCATTATCCATGTCATCAACAAAATAGATTCTCAATCTATATATATACAATAGATCTACACGCATACATATACAAGGCCATTTTCAATAGCTTTCAATTTTGGTTGCTTAACCAAAATTCGGGAGTGAGATCTTTCTTAGATTCTAACAAACTCTTTTACCGACTCGCCATTTTTAAGGATTTCTAAATTTTTTATTTGACTCTCTAAATTAATTAGGTACTAGATTTGAGTCCCTTTCAAATTAAAAGTATTAAATTTAAAATAAAAAATAATAGTAAAAACTTGAAATTTGGAAGAATAATATAATTATTGGAAAAGCTTTAAATTAGAAAAAAAATTGAAAATAGTATTGATATTATTAATGATTGCTGAAATATAGTTTTTTATAATTAAAAATTGATAATTCAAAAGAATATTAATATTGTAAATTATTATTGAAATTTAGTTGTTAATAATTAAAATGTAAAAATATCAAAATAATATATTAATTAAAATAAATTAGCATAAAACATTAAAATAATGTATTAATTAAAATAGAATGTGGTATTAGTGTAAAAGTGAAATACATAGTCATTTGTTCTTCAAGTAATCAAAACTGAATTAAAGTAGGATTCTAGGACCCGTTGGAGATGGGTTAACTGTATAGGATTTTAGGACCCGTTGGAGATGGGTTAACTATATATATATATATTACAATGTTTGCATTGCTTAGGAGAGAGTTGAGGTCGAAGAAATGGCTCGTGGCTTTCCCATTGTTCTGGCGATCGTCTTTTTAGGTAAAAACGAAAACGAACAAAATTTTCTTCTCTTTTCTTCTTTTCGCTGTGCTATTAACTTTTCCTTCCTCTCCTCTTACACTTTCTTTCCCTCAGTTCTTTCCCGACTGCCCCTTCTCTTTCTTTGTCCCATCTCATCTCTTCATACATGACTTTTTTCTATTTTTAACTTTCGTTTTGGTTAAATCTGTATATATTTGTTCTAGTTGTGGCTGTAAGCATATATATAAACATATAAGCTCCAGTATACATGATTTTATAGCACAGTTCTCGAATATACATAGCAGCGGAATACATACCTATTTGAGTCATAACAAAAGTAGCTTGTAATCATTACCCGATCACTGACGTAAGTCTTCCTCTTCCTTGCTCTATCCAGAAACAACTAATGTTTATGGGAACAATTAGTTAGGGTTAGAGCAGGAGAAGGGACCTAGCCATATATTTATAGTTATTCTAACGAGCCCACCCATAAAAGGCTTAGTCAGAATATAAGGCCTACACACAATCAATTGTATATGAATTTATGAGATGGGCTTAAAACAATATGATCACAACCCAATCTCTATGAATAAGATATTCAGCCTATTTTTATAAAACCAAAAGTAATTAACGGTAGTCCACTTAAGAGAAATATTCCAACAGTCTCCCACTTGGGCAACGTTAATTGTTTTGTTTATTTCTAAAATATTTTGAAAACATTTATTAGGCTGAATAAGTAAATTTAATGTGGCCACAATTTAAAAAAAAACACTGATTCATAGAACAACACCTCGAACACAATCCTGTCCAACAAGATTATCAAACATCGAATCATGGCGATCATAGTATTCCATATTGACACAGGACCTTCCATGGTTACAAATGCCAACAACCCTATTGACATGGATCAATATACGGCAGTGTAGCAAGAAAGCAGCACCAACATGTGATCAAATGTGCTCTTTCTTTGTCAGTCCTCAACATAATTTTTCCAAAATTGGCAGTCGAAAATGCCAAGGGAATCAACCGTTCATATCCTCCCAAAATGGCAGTCAATAGGCCAGAGGAAGAATGCCTATCTCCACTCAACATGGTTTCCTTATGGAGATATTTAAACTCAATAGATGGTCTTATCAATATGGACACCGAACCAAGGCCATTAACATATATATGAGTATTCACAAAATAATCAGTTATGTTATAAAACATAAAACAATATGCTATTGCATGGATGCACCAAAAGTGCGAAACAAAATAAAATAATAATGGGAATATCCAATCGTTGATTAAAATGAAAAAACTCCCACTAGCCAATAGCATCAAAAGAATGTAGAATACCCATACACCCCACATGGTGCGAAAAAACAATGAGTCTAAGACCCTTGGTAAAGGGGTAAGGTAACATGGCATCAGTGACTATGTGTTCTATCTGAATGTCACCTTTTTCGACAAAATCTCTGACTACCAAGAACTTGATATCCATGTGCTTACAAGCTCCAGTGCCCTTATTATTCCTCGAGAATAAAAGTGTAGCTCTATTATCACAATAGATCCTAATGGATCTAGTAATGGAATCCATAATCCTTAAGCCAGATATCATATTCTTGAGCCAAATAGCATGAGAAGATGCTTCATAACAAGCTGCAAACTCTGCTTGCATAGTAGAAGATGCAGTAAGTTGTTGTTTTGCACTCTTCCAAGACACAGCCCCTCCAGCCAACATAAAAATATATCTTTCGATCATCTGGACACCCAGCATAGTCAGAATCGGAGTACCCAACCAGCTTAAGATGGTCTACTCTGCGGTAAACCAGCATGTAGTCTTTGGTATTTTGTAATTACCTTATTACCTTCTTAGCAGCAACCCAATGATCCCTTCCAGGATTTATCTGATATTGGCCAAGGACTTCCACTGCAAAAACAATATCAGGCCTAGTGCACACTTGAGCATACATCAGGCTCCCAACAGCACTAGCATAAGGTACATCTTTCATGGACTGATTTTCAATACTATTTTGAGGGCATTGTTTCAAACTAAGTTTATAACCTTTTACAACAGAGGCATCGCAAGGCCTACAATTCTCCATGTTAAACCGTTTAAGAACTCGATCAATGTAAGCCTTTTGAGATAAATCCAGAAACCTATGAGACCTATCTCGATGTATTTTAATGCCAAGAATGAAAGAAGCCTCTCCAAGATCTTTCATATCAAAAGTCTTGGACAAATACTGCTTTGTGTCATAAAGCATACCCAAGTCATTTGTCGCAAGTAAAATATCATCAACATATAATATTAAGAAAATAAATTTGCTCCCACTGACCTTGAGGTATATGCATTGATCAACTTTATTTTCCTCAAAACCATATGAAGTCACCTTCTCATCAAATTTCAAATACCATTGCCTTGAGGCCTGCTTTAACCCATAGATAGATTTTTCAAGTCTACAAACCATGTTTTCCTTACCAATGACAACAAACCCCTCAGGATGTTTCATGTAGACTTCTTCACAGAGATCACCGTTTAGAAAAGCTGTATTCACATCCATCTGATGTAACTCCAAGTCAAAATGTGCCACAAGGGCCATTATGACCCTAAAGGAATCCTTAGTGGAAACAGGTGAAAAAGTTTCATTATAGTCGATCCCTTCTCTTTGGGTAAAGCCTTTGGCAACCAATCTCGCCTTGAACCTTTCAATCTCTCCAGAAGGATTTCTTTTGGTCTTAAATACCCATTTGCAACCAATAGGCTTATGACCTTTAGGAAGATCAACAAGTTCCCAAACTCTATTATCTATCATAGACTTCATTTCATCTTTCATAGTCCCTATCCACATGTCAGATTGTTCTCCACTAACAGCTTCATGATGTGTGATAGGATCAACTATGTTGCTAGAATCATAATGATTTTCACCTAGATAAACTACATAGTCGTCAGAAATGGCATGTCTCCTTTGTCTACTAGACCTCCTCGGACATGGTTCATCATTAGGTTCATCAAGCTGAGGGTCATCAACCATCGGATTCTGATCAACTACAGCATGTTCATCTACCACAAGATTTTCACTAGTATTATGTCCATCAGTGTGAATAGGACCTATAGTCTGATTACCTGATGGCAGTGGAAGTGAGACAATTTGGTTGTCATCATCATCTACAACAGGCTGAGAGCATGCAATATTACCAACATCCAATTCCAAGAATTTTGCTGTCTGAGATTCCACAATTCTGGTACCACGTGTAGGACAATAAAACCTATATCCTTTAGAGTAAGCTGGATACCCAATGAAAAAACAACGAGTAGTTTTGAGGGCAGTGGCACTCTCATTTGGATTATAAATCCTTACTTCAGTAGGACAACCCCAAACCCAAAAATGGTTTAAGCTAGGCTTTCTGCCCAACCAAAGTTCAAAAGGAGTTTTAGGGACAGATTTGCTAGGAACACGGTTAAGAATGTAACAAGCTGTTTTGATGGCTTCACCCTAAAAGTATTCTGGTAAGTCAGTAATACTCATCATGCTCCTCATCATATCTTTAAGGGTGCGATTTCGCCTTTCGGCTACACCATTCTGTTCAGGGCTACCAGGCATGGTATGTTGGGCAACAATCCCACAATCTTGTAAGTACTTGGAAAATGGTCCTATATGTTGCCTTATGACTCCATGTCGACCATAGTACTCACCTCCCCTGTCAGACCTCACAATCTTAATGACTTTCCCAAGTTGTTTCTCTACCTCGCTCTTAAAGACTTTAAATTTATCTATAGCTTCATATTTCTCCTTAATTAAGTAGAGATAACCATAACGAGAGAAGTCATCAATAAATGTAACAAAATACTTATTACCACAAAATGTAACAGAATAAGGTCCACTAATATCTGTGTGTATGACTTCCAAGAGGTCAGAACTACGGGTAGCATATTTCCTTTTAACTTTAGTGAGCTTACCCCTTATACACCCAACACAAGTTTCAAGATCATCAAAATTTAGAGAAGGCAAAATGTCAGTTTTAATGAGTCTTTTAACCCTTTCTCTTGAAATATGGCCTAATCTTTTATGCCACAGTAAAGAGGAAGTTTTTTTAATTAAAACCCCTTTAGAAGAAAAATTTTATGTAGCAAAAGAATCATAAGAATTTTTTGGGAACAAAAACAACTAATATAAACCATTGAACAGAAGACATTCACCAATAACTGTAGAATTAAAAATCAATTGCACTTTGTCGTTTCCAAAGTTAAAAACATAGCCAAGCTTGTCCAAAACAAAAATAGAAATTAAATTCCGTCTGAAAGACAGTACATAAAAAACATTTTCCAAAACAAGTTCAAAACCAGTCTTTAAACGCAAACTAACAGATCCTATGAATTCAACTTCAATGGCAACATTATTCCCAACTTTAATCTTTGACTCAAATTCACTTGGCCTCCGTTCGTTTTTTAACCCCTGCAAAGAAATGGCAACATGAACAGTTACACCACTATCAATCCACCAAGTATTTGATGGAACATCAACTAAATTAGATTCCAAACAAACATAAGCTAGTGAATTACCTTCTTTAGCCTTCTTTTTCTCTACCCATGGCTTGTACTTGTAATAATTAGCTCTTTTATGACCCTTTTTCTTATAAAAGAAGCACTTCTTATCAAACTTAGTGGCAGCAGTTTTGGGGCCTCCTGCATTATGATTCTGACCATTACCACCCTTTTTAAAACCCTGACCTTTCTTAGGAGCATGACCATTAAATTTTGAGGTATTGGCTTTATCAGAATAGCCTTTAGGGTTAGAAGCAAGTAATGCAACCTCAGGATTTTTACTCTTAACTTTGTTTTCCTTAGCAACACATTGGGTAATCAGGTCATTGACACTCCAAGCTTCCTTTTGAGTGTTGTAGGCAGTTTTGATATGAGAAAACTCAGAAGGTAAGGTGTTAAAGGCATAGTGGACAATAAAGGAATCTGGGATTATGACGCCACGGGATTTGAGTTTGGTTTGTACATGAACCATTTTCAGAACATAATCCCTGACCCCACTTTGCTTATCATATTTCATACTCGTAAGTTCACTCATTAGGTCTCCAGTCTCATCATTATTGGATACTTTGTATCTTTGTCCTACATCAGCTAGAAAATCTTTAGCTTTCTCAGTTGTAGATAAACCACTCATCAGATGTTCAACTATGGTTCTCTTCATAGTCATTAAAGCAAGGAGATTAGACCTTTCCTAACGTGTATAATGTGCCTTTTCCTCATCAGTACTTTTATTAGTCAAATCAGCATGTGCATCAGAATGTAGGGCTAAGTCAAGGTCAGCTACTCCCAGGAAAAACTCAATGTCTGCCTTCCACTTATTAAAATTTTTCCCATTCGGGACCTCAAAAGTAGTGGTCACATTGTTCAAAGCAAAAGAAACTGTTCAAGAAAAGAATTCAATGTCAGGAAGAAATAGGCATACATGTTCCATTACAAAATAAGCACTTAAAACAAAAGAGCCCAGACACATCATTATATCCCTACCTTTGGGCAGGTAACATAACATGTAAATAGGTACCCTTTTAACATAAAGCGTCAATGAAATCATCCCACTGAAAGAAAAAAGGTCAATCACTTTTGGGCAACTGAACTCCCTAACAATAGTATAATCTCAACCCATACTTTATGTTCATGCTACTTGGCTAAAGTCATATAATGACCTCCTTTGGGCAATCATTGAGCACTTTACCATGGTAGTTTCCCAACCAATATGAGAAAAGCCATAGATTTAATTAGACTAGTCACTTTGGTGAATTTCGCCCAATCAAACCTATGCTGTCAACTCATTGGAAAAACTAGTGTCTTATGCTAATGAAACTGTCATGTATGTGATTGACCACACAATACGAAACACTTCAATATAATGTGTCTCTATGATCAATAAAATTGCATTCGAGTATAAATTTGAACAAAGTTCTTTTATTCAATATAACACATATGATGCACATAAAGTATAAGTAGAGAAAGTGCATAGAATTCCAAATTAAATTAAAGAAAACACTTGTTTTACATTGAATCTAGAGGCCTAGAAACCTTAAATCAACTATATTGGTTTAGGCATAATTCAAAATTGTCATATAAAACATGCACTAGAAATAATATTTAGGTAAAAGCAAAAGGCAACTTAGTCTTTGTTTGGCATGTATAAAGGAGTACAATTGTTAGTGTTTTAATAAATTTTCCCTTTGCCAAACAGAGCCCTTCCTTCCTGTTGCTATAAAAAATAAAATAAATAAACATGTTGTGGCAAAGAATTGAACTCACAACCTACCTAACATTGTCAAGGCTTTTAACCAATAGTGCTACACCACTAGTTGTGATAGGATAGGACCAAAAAACGTTAATATAGTCACCTCGGCATGGTTCAGTTCATAAGTAAAACATAATTTTGTGCCTCAGCAAACTCGAACCTGTGACCTCTGTAATATTTTAGAAGACCTTAACCAACAGTGCTAGACTCTTTCTACTACCAAAGTCCAACTAATCTATATATATAGGAGACTCAGCTTGGTTCAGTTATTATTTTACAAAATAAAAGTAAAACTCAGCTATAGCCTACGAAGATTCGAACACGCAACGTCAGGCTTCTAAATAAGTCATTAAGCCAGCTAGACTACCTCTGAATCTGGAATGGAAATAAACTATGTTTTATTTAAACTAATAGAGCGCAGCTGAAATAAATTGAATGACATTGGGAAGGATCGAACTTGAAACCTTTTAATACTAACACATGCACTTAACCACTGCATTGCCCCTCTACTTACAACAAAACTTAAGGACAAAAAAATATAAACCCTAAGAAACTGCAGTCGTCTTCAACCTCTAGATCGGGTCGACGCGGCCCGTTTAAGCCCGAAAACTAATCTATCACACAAACAGATCAATTTTTATCCGTTTTACGCAAATAAACACTCTAATCCTAGGTTTTTAACACCAAGGAATTCAATTTTGGCATCAATTTCACCAATTAATGATTAGATTTTACTGTTATTTGCAAGTGGGTCTCGGATTTAAATAAAAATTAGGGTTCTTAATATTTTCAATCAATAGTGTAAATAATATGTTATATATCTCAAAAGAACGAGCAGAAAGAGACATATGAAAACCCTTAATCAATTTCACGAAATAACAAACAAAAATATTCATGAATTAAATCTAGAACTTTCTTGCTTTACATAGCCAAACAAGTATCACGAAATTCTTTCAATTTTATGGCTATAAATTCATGTATAACTGGCTCTGATACCACATGTAAGCATATATGTAAACATATAAACTCCAGTATACATGATTTTATAGCACAGTTCTCGAATATACATAGTAGCGGAATACATACCTGTTTGAGCCATAACAAAAGTAGCTTGTAATCGTTACCCGATCACTGACGTAGGTCTTCCTCTTCCTTGCTCTATCCAGAAACAACTAATGTTTATGGGAACAATTAGTTAGGATTTGAGTAGAAGAGGGGACCTAGCCATATATTTTTAGTTATTCTAGTGGGCCCACCCATAAAAGGCTTAGTCAGAATATAAGGGCTACACACACTCAACCGTATATGAATTTATGAGGTAGGCTTAAAACAATATGATTACAACTCAGTCTCTATAAATCAGATATTCAGCCTATTTTTATAAAACCAAAAGTAATTAACGGTAGCCCACTTAAGAGAAATATTCCAACAGTGGATTCGTTTTGCTTTTGGTGTTTTTTTCCTTTTTTTTTGTTTGTTTGGCTGTGCTTCTTGTTGGTGTTGGCTCGTCAGTTACGGGCTCGTTTAGGCCCTCAGGTAGCCGGACTTCTATGGCTGGCCTTTGTGTCGTTTCGCGTCCTTAAAATTCGCCAATTGTGGTTACCACGAACTTAAGAAGATTACTTTTTCTGAATCTCCTAAATTTGTAAGTTTCTAATATTACAATTACGGATGGTTTCATGCACTTGGTAGATGCTCCCATGCACATAGGCAGATCTTTTCCGAAGCCCAAAAGCAACCACCGCAAGCTGGATTCTACACTTGGGGTCATCTAGTGTGCTCGTTGGTTCATCCTAGTTGTTTTGATGGAGCGTTTGGTTTGTTGAGGGGTTGTTCGGTTTTTGCCGCTGCTAAATCTGCGGCCGATGATTTTGTTTGGGTGAAGACTGAATTAGGAATAGGGTTTTGGTTATTGTTTGCACCTGTGTCTTTTGGCCCATCTCTCTGTAATTTTTGTTAATGTAAGTTGTCTTCTCGAAAAAAGAAACGAAAATTGATTTTCAAATTTGATACGAGTTTCATAGTCTCAAGCATACTCGTGTTGTGTTTTGGATAGAATAACTTATTTAGAACAAACACGAAGCTCATTGAGCTGACTTGAGAAAAAAAAATATAAAAACAATTGATTTTCACGGGCGATTTGATCAAGGGAGGGGGCGGAAGCAAGGGGAGTAGAGGAGCCTGGTCCTCCAAACTTTCAAATTTTTTAAACTGTAATGTACAAATTTTTTGAGAAATTAACGTTACAGGCCCCCTATTTTTATTTATTTATTATTTTTTTTTTCAGGGACTCTGGCCTCCACTATGATTATGAATTATGCTACCCAAGTTACTCTATAATTTGGCGCTCCCAATATCCATTTTGTGGCTCCGCCCCTAGATTTGATGTTTCTTCTTCTCTGAGATCTTAAAAATATTGTTCCAGGAGAATACAGATGTTAACTAACTTAGGTTTGTGCAACAGGTTGCCTATCTGCAATTTCTATAGCAAAGGATGAAGAAGTTGTGGACCCTGACGAGATAGTTGCTTATGGTGGTGCTAAGCTAGGAGCTTATTTAAGTGGAGAGAGAGGTGATGATGAAGCCAAAGTTACAAACTCGTGCTTACTCCTGTTGGGAACACAGCCCTTTGGTGTTGGAACTACTGGTGGTGTGATGACCGAGTTGATTCCTACAGAAATTGTTCTTCCCGTGAAAATGTCCCAAGTTTTCACTACTCACAAAGATAATCAGTCAAGAGTCACCATTGGGGTACGTACCTCAGATCTATATATCTTGCTACAAAATACTTACCCCAATTAATTTCCTCAATTCATTCATATGCTTTGGTGTAACAGGTTTATCAAGGAAAAAACTGTTGGGCCCGAACCTCCCACAGGATCAATTTCAAATATCAGATAATAACGGCAGATAAAAGAAAATATGGGACACAGATATTTAACGTGAAAACCCCTCAATTAATAAGGTAAAAAACCACGGGACAAACCGACGGAAAATCCACTATAAAAATAGTACAAGATTTAATACTCAAGTTTTCTTTCCAAACTTGAGTTCCCTCAAATACAAAAATATCTCACTTTCTCTTTGAAGTGAACCTAGTCCTATTTCTAGAACTACCCGTATTTGAATAATATAAGAGAAAAGACTCTTATAGAAAAATACCTCACAACTCTACCCTGGTTGTGAAATAACCCGGAGATTAATTTCTCACAATAATCTCTCTATTTTTCTCTCTCTATTCTTTCTCTCTGTTTGTGCAAATTTTAACTCTTCACCATACCTCTATTTATAGAAACAGGGATGGTAAGAAACGGTTATCAAATTGATAACCTGAAAGGTTATCAATTTGATAACAATCACAGCTAGCATTGTTGTCAAATTGACAACAATCACTTTTTGTTTTCAAATATGGCAACTTAGCCATATTGGGGATGGACCCCACCAATCTCCCCCTCCAGACCCAAAGGAGAAGAATAACAACTTTACAAGTTCAGCCCAGCCTGTTTGGAACAGGACTCGAATTTATTTCTGGGAAGTGCTTTGGTCAGCACATCAGCAACATTTTTATCTATATGGATCTTCTGCTGCTTCAACAGCTCACTATCACCGATCTCAGCCAGTGATATCGCACATCAATATGTTTAGTGCGTGCATGGTACATGGTATTTTTGCTAAGGTCAAGTGCACTTTGATTGTCCTAAAATACCACATACTTATATTGTTTGAAACCTAACTCTTGAAGAAACCGCTTCATCCACAACATCTCCTTGCCTGCTTTTGTAGCAGCAATGTATTCAGCTTCTGTGGTGGATAATGCAACACACTCTGCAGCTTTGACTGCTATGAGACTGCTTCCCCTGCAAAAATGAATATATATCATGATGTAGATTTTCTACCATCAAGATCTCCTGCCATGTCGGCATCAGTGTATCCTTCAAGAATTGGTTCTTTGCCCCCAAAAGTTAAGCATGACTTTGAGGTTTTCTGAGATATTTGAAGATCCATTTCACTGCTTCCCAATGAGACTTTCCTGGATTTGATAGGAATCTACTCACAACTCCAACTGCGTGAGCAATATCAGGCCTAGTACAAATCATTGCATACATCAAGCTCCTTACTGCTGAAGAATAAGGGATTTTTGCCATATGTCCTTTTTCTTCCTCAGTGGACGGACAAGATTGCTTTGTCAATTTGAAGTGACTAGCAAGAGGTGTGGTAACTGGCTTAGCTTCTTTCATACTGAATCTTTCTAGTACTTGCTCAATATACTTCTTCTGTGATAGCCACACCTTACCAACTTTTCGATCATGGATAATCTCTATGCCCAATATCTACTTTGCTGGTCCTAAATCCTTCATGTCAAAGGATTTAGACAAATCTTCCTTGAGCTTCTGAATTATCCTTAGATCTTGTCCCACAATTAACATATCATCAACATAAAGAAGTAAGATGATAAAGTTACCACCAGTGAATTGTTTGATATATACACAAGGATCTACTTCCGTCTTCTTGTAGCTTTGACTCACCATGAATAAGTCAAATTTCTTGTACCATTGCCTTGGCGCTTGTTTCAAGCCGTATAGACTTTTCTTTAATTTAGAAACCATGTGTTCTCTACTTCTTACATTGAAACCTTCTGGTTGCTCCATGTAAATTTCCTCTTTCAAATCTCCATGCAAGAATGATGTCTTTACATCAAGCTACTCTAGTTCCAGATTTTGACTTGCAGCTAATCCTAAGACAGTTCGTATAGAGCACATCTTAACAACGGGAGAAAAAGTTTCATCAAAGTCTATAACTTTCTTTTGACTGAATATTTTCACTAAAAGACGAGCTTTGTATTTGATTATTTTGTCTCCATCTTTCTTCAACCTGAATACCCATTTATTTTTTAGGGCTCTCTTTCCTTCAAGAAGTTTAATCAGCTCGTACGTCTTGTTTTTCAACAATGAACTCATCTCATCTTTCATTGCATCCAGCCATTGGGTCTTTTCACTGTGAGTTAAAACTTCTTGGAAGTCTTCTGGCTTCCCCTCATCAGTGACTAAAATATAATCAGAACTTGGGTACCTGGATGATGGCCGTCTTTCTTGTGAAGACCTTCTCAATTAAGATTTTGCATTTTCTGGTTGAGCAGTTTGCTCCCCCTGTTCAACACCCTCTGCATTTTCAGCATAATCATCGTTGTCAGATGCATCATCAACCATTGCTGGCTTTACACTTGGTCCAGGTTCTGTTTGTTCAACATCTTCCCTTCTTGTGGCATGATTTGTTGGGGAAGATACCGGTGTTGTATCTGAAACACCTCTATCTGCATGAGTGTTTGGTTTAGCAGTCTGCCATTCTCCAGTGATCCCATGCTCATAGAAGATAAGGTCTCTGCTTTTGACGACCTTTTTCTTCTCCGGATCCCATACTCTATATCCAAACTCTTCATCGCCATATCCTACAAATATGACAGCAGGTGACTTATCATCAAGTTTGGATCTTTGCTCATTTAGTGCATGCATGAAGGCTTTGCATCCAAACACCTTCAAGTGGGAATAAGAGACATCTTTTCGCGACCATACTCTTTCTGGTAAGTCAAAGTTCAAAGGTACCGAAGGAGTTCTGTTGATTAGGTAGCATGTTGTATTGATTGCTTATCCCCAAAATGGTTTTGGTAAGTTAGCCATTTTTCAACAAGCAACGAACTCTCTCCATAATGGTGCGATTCATCATTTCAGCTACACCATTATGTTGAGGGGTGCCAGGTATTTTCTTTTCATGCCTGATGCCGTGCATGGAACAATACACCTTAAATTTCCGGGACGTGTATTCTCTACCATTGTCTGAACGAAGACGCTTCAAAGGTTTTCTAGTCTCCCGTTCTACCATAGCATGGAAATCCTTGAAGTATTCAAATACCTGATCTTTTCTTTTCAACAAATACACCCACATTTTATGTGAAGCATCATCAATAAAAGTAACAAAATATCTATTACCACCTAATGACTCCACCTCCAGGGGACCACAAACATTAGAGTATACTAACTCTAATTTATTTTCTTTTCGACTTGATTTTCCTTGGAAAGAAACTCTATGATGCTTTCCAAATAAACAATAATCACAAGGATCTAATGATATACCTTTGGCTAAGGGAATGAGGGACTTCTTAGCCAAAATTTGTAACCCTTTCTCGCTCATGTATGCCAGCCTTTTATGCCACACATTTGGAGAAGCTTCATCTTCCACAGCATTCAGCTATCCACTGTACATTTTCATTTGTGTCTTGTACAGCGAGCAACAAAGTTTACCTCTTGCAACCACCAAAGTTCCTTTGGTGAGCTTCCATTGACTGTTGCTTGTCTGGTGCTCGTATCCTTCTTTGTTAAGAACACCTGCTGAGATCAAATTAAGGCGGAGATCTGGGATGTGCCGGACATCCTTTAACTTCATTTTGCAGCCAACATTTGTTTGAACACAAATGTCTCCAACTCCCACTATTTTTGCTTCATTGTTGTTCCCCATTTTCACTGTGCCAAAGTCTCCTGCATTGTAGACAGTGAAAAAAATCCCTATTGGGAGTACAATGATAAGATGCTGCTGAATCAACAATCCATTCGGTTTGAGAATCAGCAACATGATTACAGTCATTTTGTGAGCAAAGTAGTGTCAACTCATCATTTGATGTAAAAATTGTTGCAGCTGTAGAGTTTTCCTCTACCTTCTTTTGATCTCATTTGTTTTTCAACAAATTACAATTTCTCTTAAGGTGACCAATTTTATTGCAATGGTAGCACCTTAAATTTCCTTGAGACTTGG
This sequence comes from Ehretia macrophylla, assembly GCA_037974665.1. Lineage (NCBI taxonomy): Eukaryota > Viridiplantae > Streptophyta > Magnoliopsida > Boraginales > Ehretiaceae > Ehretia > Ehretia macrophylla. Next base: position 79,137,096 of record CM075776.1, read on the forward strand.
ATCTCCCTCTAGAGTTACCTTGTCCTTTGGAATTTTTGCCGGCACTCCTTCCCCGGTTTTCAGTAACAAGGGCTTGTGCCTGATATGATCCAGAATCCTTCCTCCTCATCTCCTCATTGAACATGCTATCTTTCACCATGTTTAATTTCAGCTTGTTGTCTTGAGATGAATGACTGAGTGTTACCACTAGTGTTTCCTAACTGTCTAGTAATGAACTCAGAAGAAGTAATGCCTGCAGCTCATCATCAATTGTTAGCTCTAGCATTATAAGTTGATTTATAAAATTCTGAAAACTGTTGAGATGGTCGGCAACAAATTGTCCCTCCTTTAATTTGAGATTCATGAGCCTTCTTATGAGGAAAACTTTGTTCTGAGAAGATTTTCTCTGATAAATATTTTCCAGAATTGTCCAGATTTTATCAGCTTTCTTCTCTGCAGAGATGTGGTGAAAGATACTCATATCTGTCCACTGTCTGATGGTACCGATAGTTTTTCTGTTCAGTTTTTCCCATGCTTCCTCTGTCATGGGCGATGGCTTCTTTGTATCTCTTTCAATAGGATCGTATAGATCTTTGCAGTACAAAAGATCTTCCATCATCGTCCTCCAAATTCCATAATTTGTAGCCGTTAATTTCAACATAGAGCTAGAACTGGACTCCATGATTTTTCCCTCTGAAATTCTGTATGAACAGTAACTATGTCGTATATACGGACAACACCGTATATACTAATAATATAGTAATTATCAAAGGTACCGTACGTACAGATAATATCGTATATACGAGTAGTATAAAAAGTATGAATAATACCGTATATATGAATAGTATCAATACGTACAAAAATAGTACTGTTCAATACTGACCTTGCTCTAATACCAATTGTTGGGCCCGAACCTCCCACAGGATCAATTTCAAATATTAGATAATAACGACAGATAAAAAAAATATAGGACACAGATATTTAACGTGGAAAACCCTCAATTAAGAAGGCAAAAAAATCACAGGACAAACCGACAGAAAATCCACTATAAAAATAGTACAAGAATTAATACTCAAGTTTTTGTCCAAACTTGAGTTCCTCCAAATACAAAAATATCTCACTTTTTTTTTTGAAGTGAACCTAGTCCTATTTCTAGAACTACCCGTATTTGAATAATATAAAAGAAAAGACTCTTATAGAAAAATACCTCACAACTCTACCCTAGTTGTGAAATAACCCGGAGATTAATTTGTCACAATAATCTCTCTATTTTTCTCTCTCTATTCTTTCTCTATGTCTGTACAAATTTTAACTCTTCACCATCCCTCTATTTATAGAAGTAGAGATGGTAAGAAATGGTTATCAAATTGATAACCTGAAAGGTTATCAATTTGATAACAATCACGGCTTGCCAGCCGTGAATTATTGTTGTCAAATTGACAATAATCACTTTTTGTTTTCAACTATGGCAACTTGGCCATATTGGGGATGGACCCCACCAAAAGCAGCCTTGCAAAGGCCTGTAAGTTGCTTGGGAAGTTCCATCTCACTGGAATTCCTCCGGCTCCAGGGTTTGTTTCCTGCATTAAACATTGTTTAGAAGATTACTACAAACTGTCAGAGGGTTCCCCCAAAGGTTTTTTTTTTTGTTTGTTAAAAAAAAATGTATTGTCGTTAAAAACAAAATTACCAGCTCCCCAATTTTTTTTTCTTTTTTCTATCATGTGACGAGTAAATTGCTTGTCACCCTCCTATATTTTGTTGTAAATACTCATTCACTCCTTATATTTTTAAAATAGACTCATTACTGCTTTGTAATTTTCAGAATGTAGCTGACCGTCCCCTTCCCTTAAAAAAACCGTCTAATTTAACAACAATTATAACACACGCGCTTAAAATGCGATTTTTTTATTCTTTTAGTTTAAATAAATTCGTTGCTGGACAAAAATACTCTTTTAGTAAATTGTTTATCGCCCCTTTTTGTTTTGCCCTAAATACTCATTTACCCTTTATAATTTTAAAATAGGCTTATTATTCTCTTGTATTTTTTCGATTTTAACTTATGTAAGGGCATAACGATCAATTAATTAATTTGATAACGTTTGTTAACGGAATAAGAGATTTTAGGTGCGTCACCTACAATCGAAAAAAATATAAGAAGGTGATAAGCTTATTTTAAAATTATATGGGGTGAATGAATATTTCGAACAAAATACAAGAGAACGATAAGCAATTTACTCTCAATCTTTTTATTTAAATTTTAGTTTCAAATATTAAATTGCTAACTCCGCCTTTGTTACATGTTTGCTGTGATGCGATTCTGCTCTACTTAATTAAATAGGGGAACTCCTCGAATTGAGGTCACATTTGAAATGGATGTTAGGAGTAATTTGAATGTCAAGGCAGAGGACAAGGGCACTGGTAAATCAGAGAATACCACCATCCGCAATGTACTGAATCTATTGAGCCAAGAGGAATGGGACCGTATGATTTGTGAGGCAGAGGAGCTTCATAAGCAAGACAGGAAGATGAAGGCGAGAATTGATACCTTTGACAGTCTCGAGACTTATGTGTACAACATGGTGAACCAAATCTATGACAAGACGTACAAGCTTGCTGACAAGCTCGAGTCTGATGAAAAGGAAGAGATTGAGAGTGCTGTCAAGGAGGCCATGGAGTGGTTAGCGATTAACCACAACACAAAGAAAGAAGACTATGAACAGAAGCGTAAAGAGGTTGAAGCTGTTTTTAATAGAATCATTTTAGCTGTATATCAAAGATCAGGTGGAGCACCTAGTGGCTTCTAGGCTTTTAAAAAGATGCATTCAGAGGCGGAGTTAGGGGGCACGGCGGAGCCCCGGCTCCCCAAGACTAAAAAAAATAAAAGGTAAAAGTTAAATTGGTTCCAGAATTTTGTGTAAAAGGCTATTTTAGTTCCTTATTTTTAAAAAAATATTTATTTTAGTCCCTTTTTTTTTACTATAGTTAAGTTTCTTTTAACAGTCAAAAGTTTGTTCAAATTAAAAGACATAAATACCTTTATAAAAAAATATTTTATTGTTATTCCCTCCATTTTCACTTCTCATGCATCGATAAATAAAAATAATTTGACCTAATTGAAAATAATTAACTTTTTCTTTCTTTAAAGGGGAAGCTCTATTAAGGTTAAATTATATTTTATTTTTATAGCTCTATTTAGGTTAAGTTATATTTTTTATTTATAATATCAATATTCTTCAATTTTTATTTGGGTAATATTGTTTCGTAATAAAAAAACGTAACAAAATTTGTCAAAATTATTTATTTATTAACAAGTATCGTATTTATTTGCCTAGTGAATTGACGCAATCAATTAATATTATAAATATCCAACAGTTAAACCCAACAACTTTTTAATCCTATTTTTTTTCTTTCATGCCCAACGACTATAAGGGCATTTATGTCTTTTAACAAGGTCAAACATTGGACCATTAAAAGAAGCCTAATGGTAGTTAAAGAGATAGACTAAAATGAGTATTTTTCAGATATGAGGGACTAAAATGGCCTTTGTCTAAAGTTCATGGATCAATTTAGCTTTTTCCCTTAGATTAACATATGTAAAATTTTTAAAAAAGATGATATAACTCTTCCAATTTTTTACTTGTCCCATTATTTAATTTTCGCCCTCCAAAATAAATCTTAGTACCCAAAATAAAATTTTTGGCTCCACCCTAAAGATGATGATCACTAATCAATTTGACCAACTATTGGTAGAATTTTAGGCTCAAAATTGAGGTGAGAGACGAAGATGTAGGATAAAACAATTTGCATTTACATTCTTATTTAGATTGTAAACGAGCAGTTTTATATTAATAAGAACAGATAATCTCTATATTCTGGACATTAATAAGATCAAGGATATCAATATATCGTTATATTTAATTTTTGTCTTGTCCCTAGTCTTTATTTATACCATATTTTAAAATTTTAATAAATCTCTTGCTTGCTTTAAAATTTAAAAATAAGAAAACAAGAAGGGATAAACGTCTCTATACATGGTGTCAACGCTATCAAGTAAATCAATACATATTAATATTAACCGAATGTAAAAATTGGCAACCAAATATCTTTGCAGTAGGGTTAATTATGCAAAAATATTACTTGAAAAGATTACATGGCATGCAATGGCAAGTTGTAGTTCTTCAACACTTAAACAGTGGTGGGGGGTTGCAGTTGGTAGGGGTGGTGCGACGGGTTTTGGTTGGGGTGGTGCAACGTAAATTTGTAATTTAGTTGAGGGTAAATGACATCAGAGGTCTCATATTTTTTGGGGTTGGGACACTTTAATCTTATATCTTTCAAAATGAGCTTTTTGGTCTTAAATGTATCCAAACAGTGACACCGTTGACCTGAAGACTCATTTTTTGTTAAAAAATAACGTTTTTCGCATGTGAGTCTCACGTGTCTTTTATAACTCAAAAAAATTGGGGGCAAAATTGGAAGCACAATAAATGAAGCCTTTTAGCCGTTGCTTCAAACATATGACCGTTGCCTTTTTTTGCTATTAAACTTAGCTACCCCAATTGCTAAGCCCTAATTGTTGGAAACCCTATAATTTCAAATCTTCTACTCCAACTCAGAAAACAATAAGCCCCAATTGCTCTCCAACTCAAAAAAAAAAAAAAAACACAACAACAATTCTAAAGCTTTGATATGGCGAAAATTGAAACTCTCAACTGACAAATTTCTATTGCGAAAATCGGCGACAACTTGTTGTTGCGGAAATGGCGACAACTTGCTATTGTAGAAAACCTGGTAAGCTCAACACTTCTTGGACTGATTACAATCCAGGTAGAAGAGTTATTGGTTGTGAGAAGTTCGAAACAGGTGAATCATGCGGCTTCTTTGATTGGGTTGATCCACCGATTTGTGAACGTAGCAAACAAGTGATCCCTGGATTGTTGAGGTCTTTGAACAACAAAGACAAAGAAATTACCGATGCGCGATGCAAGATAAATATCAAGTTGAAGGTGGTACTGGTCCTATTCTTGACCGTGTTGATTATGTTGATGATATTGATGATGTTAAGATTTCGTACCTTTTAATGTTAGTCTAGGTAGAGGTTTGGGTTATTAGCTTAGCTTGGTGTAGTTTAGTTTAGTGTTTAGATAGTTTAGTTTGAGTTTGCTTTTATTAGCTTAGCTTGGTGTAGGAAAATGTTTATGTTGTTAAGCTAATGTATGTATATGTAATGAAAAAAAGTGAAGATTTGTTTTTCACTATATTCGCTTTATCACCACAATTATTCTTTTCCCACAAACATAAACAAAAAAGAGAGTGTCATGTAAAATCCAGTTGTCTGCCAAAAATTTATGTCTGCCAATATAATAAACTAACAAAAAAAAGCACAAGTCACATGTGGAAAGCCTGTCGTTGATTAATAATAGTTCAAAAAAAAGCACAAGTCACATGTTGATACATTTGAACAAGCAAAGTTGGTGTAGCAAAAGCCTGTCTTCCACCATATAGATATTCCCAAAAGTACATAGAAGTTGTCTACCAAAAGTTCAGACATGTGGAATCTAGTTCGCATACATAGAAAATAAAATGCCATTCAATAACTTCAACTAAAAGAGTGTCATTCAGTTGAGTTGGGGGCCTTCAGTTGTAAGTTGGTTCCAGATGACTGGTGGTTGTTCGAGCTTCCACATTTCATGCTTGAGGCTGCAGTTTGAAGACTAGCAAGACTGATACAGTTGCGTCCCGGAATAGGGCCTCTAATGTGCACTCCTGAACTGGCAGGGAGAAATGGTGGCCTCTTTGCTTGGTTAGGTAGTATACATGAATAATAACTTTAGCATACATACATAATAACTTTTGCTTGAAGGTAGTATTCAATAAAACATACATTTTTTGAGTGTTTGAAGGCAGTATGAGTTTGCTCTATAATCTGCCCCCCCTTTGAGCAGCTTTAGAGGTACAAGCTCTTGTAATGTGTCCATGCTTCATACAAATTTTGCACTTGGCAATCTTGATAGGAAGTTTTTCTCTTATTGCATTGGTCACATGTCTTGCAGTACTAGTCACTTCACTTTCTCCACATTGTATATTGTTTACACTGGCCTGCATATTGATTATATTATCCTACACAGTACCGTTGTCCTGCATATTGTTCCTACCAATTTCTACATCTATTTCACTGGCCTCATTTGCATCAATTCCATTAGCCCTTTCTTCAACATCATTTGCATTTTTTTCAGCTTGTGTATTCATGCCATTACCAGGAATGTTTTTACAACTCCTCTTATTATGACCCCACATTATTGCAAATACTACATTTCCCCTTACTACCTTTCATGCTAACCTTTTGCATATTACCCTTTTGAACCTTCCACATTGGTTTTTGCTTTCTTTTTTGTATTTCATCGGGCTCCTTTCTTCTAGCTTTCTTGGGTCTTCCGGGGAGCCTCGTTTTCATCTTCATTATAAACCTCAATTGTTAGATTATCCATGAATGCATCCTCACCATTCCCAGGAATACATGATTCAACTTGACTTTGCCATTCTAAAGGTAACACATCATACTCCCCGACCATATACACATCAATAACCACGTTGTCTGTTGTTACCTTACACATCTCTAACACTTCATTATCATGAACTAAAAATACTAACCCAGTTTCTAAATCATGACCAGGTTTCCTATAGTACAGACCTGCATAATCATTATAGCCTAAATCACGAGCAGTTGAATCGAAAACACACAACGACATCTCACTGTAATGCAAATTCATCATATTTATGGTGTTACCCCCAACATATTGCCTTCTAGGAACATCTTTAAACTGTCCACCATAATGTAATATCACATCGAATTGCTCTGAAACATTAATGCATAATTACAAGTAAGTATCTTTACATACATACATTTACATTGCCGAAATTAACTAGAAAATGAAACTCAAATATGAAAATTTTACATACATACATATTACAAAGAATCTTTCAAGGGTAAATGGAAAACTTACTGTAGCGCGAATCGGCATCAAATGGATCCATAACTTGTACCAATTGTGCGCCAAATCGTAATAAGAAGATTTCCCAAATTGAATTCAATAAAACCCTAGCCCATGTTTTGAAATTTACGTAATAATAAAGCCCTAAATCTTTCCGGAATGAGCAAAATCCCCAATTTTGCTTTTGCAAATAGCTCTGTAAATTTTTAATTGCTTTTGCAAATAGCTCTGTAAAACCCTATCTTGAATCGGGTTCAAATTGTTTTCTTTTATTTCTATCCTAACTCATTGTATATGAGAATTGACCAGAATGACCCTAAAAAAATGTGTTATAAAAGACACGTGAGACTCACATGCGAAAAGCGTTATTTTTTAACGAAAAATGAGTCTCCAGGTCAACAATGTCATCGTTTGGATACATTTAGGACCATAAAGCTCATTTTGAAAGATATGGGACTAAAGTGTCCCAACCCCAAAAGATATGGGACCTCTGATATCATTTACCCTTTAGTTGATTCTTCAAGAGTATTTTGCCGTTTAACATATTTTTTGTTAAAATTTAAAGGTAGGGAGTCAGGACCAATTTGAATAAGTTTGTAAAACTTTAAACACTTATTTGAATGATTTGAAACAATAGGGACAAAATTGAAAAATTATGCCAACAATAAAGATTACTAGCGCAATTTACGTTGCCCCAATCCTGCCACCAAAGATAGGCTCAAGGCATGACATGCCTGGGCTTAAGAAGTACAACCCTTCATAAGCACGAGCAAAACACACTGCATTATCTTAAGAATATTCAGAGCTACATTCACAATAAGGGCGTTCATCAAGGATTGAACTCCATCATAAATCCAAAATATTATATTCGCCATGTCAACCCTGACAAAACTTAAATAGGAAATAATAACAAAAATATCTAAATCTGGATTCAGTTGTGTTATTTGGTATCAAGGTTGCTACACCGTTCAGCTGCCCAAATCAAAACACTACTCTTCAACAGTGGCGGAGTCAGACATCGGAGGTAGGGGACACTACGTGGCGGAGTCAGTAACCGAAGTTAGGGGCACTCATTTATGCATTTTTGTTTTACATAAATTACAAAAAAAAAAAAGATATTGACTTTATGCTTAGAATCCCGATTTTGATGATAAGTGATTATAATATCTTAAAATAATGAATTCGCGAGTATTTGAATCCGAACTATTTAATTAAAGACACAAAATAATCAATTAAAAATAAAAATAATCTAAAAATCATTCACAAAAATTAAAATTGAAATAAATGTACAATTAAACTAGAAAAGTTTTACTTTAATGTTAAAGACATTACAAAATAAACGAATCAAAATTCATACACAATGATAAACACAAATAATATCCCAAATATAGAAAATAAATTGAAAAACTATTTAAGAATAAGAGAACAAAAATGGAAAATGAAGAGAGAAAAGCATAAAGAAAGAAAAAGAATAAAAATAAGAGCGTATTAGGAAGAAAAAAAAAGAGATATATATTTTTTTCAAATTTCAGAGGGTGCATGTACACCCCTTCAAGTTCACTTGGCTCCGCCAATGCTCTTCAGGATGTGGAGAAATTAACAAATAAGGGGTGAGCAAATCAAATACTCAATAAGAGGGTATTTCTCACCGAAACGGTAGAGATAGCAAATGGATATTGAATGTTTCAAATAGTCCAGACTGACGACTAACAATGTCTTAACATATATGTATTACATACCGAATCAAATATTAATAATGGTGTATTAAATAGATGATACCAAGAAGCAAATATAGCTACAGATTGGTTACTAATTTTGGGTTAGGATAATCTCTTAATTTAAATGCTATGGAGAGTATTCCACGCCAATTACTTATTCTATTGGGAAAAGAAATACTACAAAAAAATTGAATTCTGCGAAAGACGGTTCCCCTCACTGTGCCGTCGCAAATTTTGAATTTGCGACGGAAAAATGAGGGGAAACGTCCGTTAGATATGAGGTGGTCGCCAAAATCCTCCCCCTCACCAAGCCATCTCCATATTGCGACGACTTGTCACCAGGCCGTCACCAATGATTACCGTTACCGAGCCCTGGCCAATGTTTCCCCTCACCAAGCCCTCGCCAACTTCACCCGTCACCATGCCATCACTAATAAAGCCCGTCACCAAGCCCTTGCCAATTTATCTCGTCACCACGCCATCACAAAAGGCAAAGTGAAAGATCCCATTGGAATTATCCTCTTCAATATCTATATCTATATCTATATATATATATATATATAATACAAAGCATCCAAACAATTAAGATTCGTCAATTTGTAATAGAATGATAGGTATAATGCCCCAATGAAGCTCAGATGATAAGAATATTAAGCCAGGCTCAAATAAAATGCTTACTTCAAACTAATAGCAGGATGTCATGTGGGATTCTTTGATGACACATTTGTCGAACAGGAATATCTAGAAGTAACGAATTGTTAAAACAAGGGAAAATATCACATTTAATCCCAATTGTTTAAAATTGTTTAAAATTTTTCAATTTCATCTCTATTGTTTCTTTAAAAATTTTAATTTTATTTCTATTGTTTAAAATTTCTAAATTTTATCCCTATTGTTTTCCCAATAGTTTTAATTTTGTCTCTATTATTTTTTAAAAGTTTCAATTTCATCTCTATTGTTTTTCTAAAAGTTTCAATTCCGTCCTTATTATTTTCTTAAAGTTTTAAATTCGTCCCTATTATTCAAGGATTAAATTAAAATTTCCTCAAAAATAATAGGGACGAATTTGAATTTTTTAAAAAAATAATAGGGACTAAATTAAAAGGGACGAATTTGAAATTTTTAAAAAATAATAGGGACAAAATTGAAAATTTTAAAAAATAATAGGGATAAAATTGACAAATTTTAAATATATAATAAGGACCAAATTGAAACTTTTTTCAAACAATATGACTAAATGTGACATTTTCCCCTAAAACAAGAAGGAGACGACCAACTAAAAGAACATGTGAAAAACAAATCTACCATGAAAGATATAGTTTGCAGAAAAAGTTTTAAGAACAGGTTCATAGTAACTATCGTTGCATGCAATGTGCTTAGGCAGAGTAAATTATTATGATAAGAATTTATAAAAACAACTCTACCATGAAAGATACCATTTATCAGTGGCAGACTTAGTTTATAAAGAAGCACACCCTCAACTTCAAAAAAATTATTATTATTATTTTTTGGTTTTTTTTTTATAAAAAAATTATTATATTTGATATTTTCGCTATATGAGTGTACACTCTAGTCTCTTTCACTACACGAGTACACACTCTAAATTTGAGTGCCTAGATCCACTGACTGCCATTTATATAATATTTTTGTTAAACAAAATTTTTTTCAACAAAATCAATAGACATGGACTTGCTGTAAGAATTTATTAAGCATTTCATTAAATGCTTATCTTAAGAGTTTATTAAATGGTCCAAACTCTTCCTCTTCATATTCTTAGTATTAATTAATCTCATTAGTTACCATTAATTAAACTCATTAGTTGGCAATTAATATATTTATGATAAGAGTTCATTAATTGATCCAAACTATTCATCTTCATATTCTTGTCATTAATTGAACTTATTAGAACATTAATTGCCTAATGAGTGGTAACTCTTCACATTCTTGATGGAAGAATGTCTCTATATAATAGGTTTTGGTCCCTAAGCTCAATCACTCATTTTTAAAGTATACGTTATCACTTTAGAGTGTTTTGAGAGCTTAGAAGTGCTAAAACTAAGAGATAAATCCATAGCCGATCTCCTTAACAATGCCCGGAGGTACGCTTTCAGTTCCTATCGTTTTCGTATATATGTTTATTGATCTTTGTGTTTCTTTTAATGTTGAAACATATTAAGATCAAATATATTTCAGTTTATCATTTGGTATCAAAACATACATATTGCATCTGCCTTGCTTTAGTTTTCGGTTTTTTTATTTATAATATTTGTTCTTTGACTAGAAAGAGAGGCACATTTGTTATTTGTTTTCCTTTGCTTGTGTTTGTGTATGGAATTATTGTACAAATTTAGAAACTGAAGTTTGGCTCTTTTGATACATATTTCCTATAAAAAGGCCTATTCTATTATTTTGTTTGAATAAAATTGGTTAGTACCTTCCCATACACGAAAATAAAAGTTTAATGCTTGTACTGTGTACAAGTTGAGTACTATTATTCACATGAATCTTGGTAATAATATGTTATTCAACTGGATGCAATTCGTTGAAGGAGGGGATAGTGTAACGCCCAGAATTTCATCACATTTTTTTAAATAACTGTTGCATAATTATTTGTGCATTTTATGTGCATTTCTTGTTTTCTTTAATTGTGTTACTATTAGTCACTATTCATAAGATTTTCGACCGTCTCAAATGATTGATTTTATATTTTTCCTAAGTCACATGTCATATGAAAAGAATCGGGAAATGGTAGTTTTGAGCTTTAAGGGTCGGGAGTGCGCGTTTGAAAAATATTTTCTGCTTCATTTGAATAGTGTTACGTGTGTAACAACATTAATTCTAGCTAGTTAACAATCAAATGAGCTTTTAACTTTGTTTGACTAATTTTTGTTAATAATTGACTTAGGATATTAACATATTCATATCTATATATCACATAATAATCCACATATATGCAAAAATGCTCAAAAAATAAAACACTTAATTCCCTTTTTGTCCCCTCCCCCCCTCCCCAAAAATCGTGACCTATAAGGGAGAAAAGAGAAAAATTTATTCAACAAATCTTGCAAGTTAGCTTCTAGGCTTGATCTTTAGGGGTCTTTGGAGCTTATACAACATCTACAACTTGACTTCAACACTTGAATGTGAGGGAGTTGCATTTTATTTTGAGTTTAAAGTTGATTGCTTATATATTGATTTCTTATATTGTTGAGTACAGCTATAAAACTTGTTTAGGATGCTTGTTATATGATCATTAGAGATTATAGAACTATTTTTTGTTGCTAGATAACATCTTTCATGGCTAGAAACTTGAATCACCCGAAGAAGATGATGAATAGTGCTTGAACTTAGGGTTTTGAATAAACTTGCTAATTGGAATGAATTGAGACTTCAATTAGGTGCTATATACCGTAGTGAAGCTAGTTGGGAGGCTACGTGAAGTTGAATAACCCAAAAACTGAGCTATATTGCAAAATTAGTTAACTTTTAAAAGGGGAATTTTCTTGTTATACAGTCCGAGTACGTTTGAGTTTTGGAATAGGTATCCTTGGGGCACGGAAGCACTATTGGTGCTTTCGCTGCGAGAAATTGGGGTTTAGATAAGGTAGTTGTAGTTAAAACCCGCTCGGGGCCTTCCTGAGCTTTCGCCTCGAAAATGGGTTTCCATGGCATTGATAGGTGTCTTTCGGCTTAGATATGAGTGTGGTATGATTAGATTGGGGTTTTGTAACTTCAAAATGCATATCGGAGAAGAGAACTTGGTTAAAGAAAGAAGAAAAGTCATATCTTGGCTACTTTGGTGCGTATAGTGCTTGTAGATGTGTTGTATGTACTTATATGGTTATCTAAAGTGTAATTGAGATATTTGAGAAGGTTGTGGGAAAAGATAAGTTGTTTGCCTATTTTGGGATTAGAACCTTGAATCTCGTATGTAAGTAAAATTGCTTAGTTGTCAAAGGGAAAATAGTGTCAAAGTTTAATAAAATGTTGAAGATTGCTTTCTAATTGATTGATTAGGTTTTTATATGCATTTGTATAGCATGTGTATACCCTATTGATAAGGTTGTGATTTGAGTTGCTTAGTTACCTTGTTGGGATATGAGCATATTTTGATTGTATTGTTATTACTTCTAAATTGTAACTATATGTGAGGGCATTAATGAGTTAAATGCATGATAGAGAATGAGAGGTACATGCTAATTGTATTATATTATAAGTTTAAAGTGTAGTCATTTTTGTTGCTATGAGGTAGAATGATTCATTAGCTAGGCAGTTAGAATTCTAGTGTAGTAAATGTGATTTACAAGATCAGAGAAATGATTTAAAGTTACTTGCATAGTATTATGTGAGAATATATTGTATCTCGTCTATATGGTTGTACTTTTCTTATTACATGTTAGTGTCTTGGAATTGGTCAACTAATAATTAATTATGCTTGTATGAAGTGTTTATGTACTTGGAGAAGTTATGAGTTGAGCCATTAATGTGATTTTATTGTGTTGGTTACGAATGTCTCTAGGAGATTCTTTGTGATAAATATATGTTCTATTACATGCTAGGGTTGATCCATTGAGCCAATCCAAGGTGTTGAAAGTAAACTGATGCTAGTTCTTGTATCCTTTAGCTACCTAGTAGAGGTAAGGGAGTCTTTATCTTTTTTGTGCATTTTAACGTATTTTACTGTTCCTAGATTGTATTCTTTAGTAGTTGATAAGTTTATATGCGTTATTTACTTGTTATCTTGTGTCTTTTCGTGTTAATTGTATTTAATTACGAGGGCGGCCTACTTCGTTGTCTCTCTTACGTGTTATTTGTTATCTTGATTCTTGTGGACTTGTCTCGGGGTTGCGTAACCTTTTCGGACATGGTAGCGTCGAGAAACACGGGCGGCGTTGAGCTTGCCGTGTTCCCTCGACTACCATGGTGCCTATTCCCTTTCTCGCTGAGTATACTCCACTACCCCAGAGGCATGGTTCACCTGCTGGGCATATAGATCTACCTTGGGAATAAGGGTTTTATGATCGAGGTATATTCGGAGTACCTCATATTTGGAGGAGTAAGGGTTTGCCGGCACTTGCTTGAAGATCTTGGCTCGTGGCTCGTGATTGAAGACAATCATGGAACCGTATCCTTTTTATATGTGGTTAATTACTTGCTTACTTAGTTGTGTTATTTGATGTGAAATATGCTATTATCCTGTTGCATATCATATTGCATACCTCGGTATACTGCATCACCTCCCTCATTGAGTATACATGTTGTATACTCACCCTCGTTTCTAACACCTTTCAGGATCAGTGCTATAAGCTAGAAATGGGATTGTCTCATATATGGCTTGCCTGCTTTATCAGTGTGTAGAACAAGGAAGAATGTGTATATTATATGTCTGTATACTATTTGAGACCTTATGGTCATGTATGTATTTGTGTTATCTTAAGAAATGTAATATTAAAGTTCTAGTTTTGGGTAATAGTTAGGTACTAGTGGTTTGTAATAATTTCAATTGTTTACTCTTCTGTTTAGTTGACTTGCATGCTGATAGGGATGAAACAAACTAAAGTTGTTGATTATGGTTTTGTGATTGTATGTTGTAGTTTACAGATTTCCAAATTGTTCTATAAATAGGAAAAACTCTGTCCATTTTCCCTAAATTTTGTGACCGGGTTGAAATTGGGTTGTGATTAGCATGACTATTAGAGTCTTCGGTCTCGTGAGAGATCGGGGCGTTACACCGGAGATTAGGACATATCTCCATAGAGAGAATTAAAAGATTAGTAAAAGATGGGGTCTTTAATACTCTAGATTTTACTGATTTTGAGACTTGTGTAGACTGCATTAAGGGCAAGCAGACTAACATGTCTAAGAAAGGTGCTAATAGGAGTTCATACATATTAGAAATCATTCATACTGATATATGTTGTCCAGATATGGACATGCATGATCAGAAATATTTTGTCACCTTTATTGATGATCACTCTCGATATATGTATATTTATTTGCTTTATAACAAAAACGAAGCATTGGATGCCTTCAAAGTCTTTAAAGCTGAAGTTGAGAACCAATGCAGAAAGCAAATAAAGATTGTGTGATCAGATAGAGATGGAGAATATTATGGTAGATACACCAAGAAAGGAAAAGCACCTGGTCCATTTGCCAAGTTTCTTCAAGAACATGGGATCGTTGCCTAATACATTATGCCTGGTTCTCCGGACCAAAATGGAGTTGCAGAAAGAAAAAACCGAACATTATTGGATATGGTGCAGAGTATACTTAGTAACTCCACTCTTCCTAAATTCGTGTAGACTGAAGCATTAAAGACGGTTGTATATATATTAAACCAAGTTCCAACCAAGGCTGTCTCAAAAAGATACCTTTTGAATTATGGAAAGGTTGGAAACCGAGTTTGCGAGATATGCGCATTTAGGGATGTTTGTTTGAGGTGAAAATTTATTACCCACAAGAGAAGAAACTGAACCCGAGGACAATTAGTAGGTATTTCGTTGGATATGCCGAACAGTCTAAAGGTTATAGATTTTATTGTCCATCTCATACTACTAGGATTGTGGAATCAAGAAACACCAAGTTTTTTTAGAATGACTTGATCAGTGGGAGCGATCGGTTCAGGAATTTAGTTTTTGCACATGATCATACAAAGTCTCAACCGAGTATGCTTAGTAACTCCACTCTTCCTAAATCCTTGTGGACTGAAGCACTAAAGACGGTTGTGTATATATTAAACCAAGTTCCAACCAAGGCTGTCTCAAAAAGATACCTTTTGAATTATGGAAAGGTTGGAAACCGAGTTTGCGAGATATGCGCATTTAGGGATGTTTGTTTGAGGTGAAAATTTATTACCCACAAGAGAAGAAACTGAACCCGAGGACAATTAGTAGGTATTTCGTTGGATATGCCGAACAGTCTAAAGGTTATAGATTTTATTGTCCATCTCATACTACTAGGATTGTGGAATCAAGAAACACCAAGTTTCTTGAGAATGACTTGATCAGTGGGAACGATCGGTTTAGGAACTTAGTTTCTGCACATGATCATACAAAGTCTCAACCTTCTACTTCAGATCATAGATTGGTTATAGTTCATAGTACCCTTCTAGTTCAAACTGGTATTGAACAACCAATCATTGAGGTTTCACAAGCTGTTCATTTAGATCAAGTTGTTTAAGAATTACCTGTAGCTCCTGAACAACAAGCTGAACCACAAGCTCCTCAGGGAGATGAGGGTACAACATTAAAGAAGATCTACTAGAGAGAAAAGATCAGCAATTCCTAGTGATTATATAGTGTATCTACAAGAGTCTGACTATAGTATAGGAGCTGAAAACGATCCTGAAACTTTTTCACAAGCCATGAGTTGCAAAGAGTCAAATTTGTGGTATGATGCCATGGAAGATGAGATGAATTCCATGAAAAGTAACGAAGTCTGAGATCTTGTAGAGTTGCCTAATGGGGCAAAGACCATTGGTTGTAAGTGGATATTTAAGACCAAGAAGGATTCATTAGGCAACATTGAGAGATACAAAGCAAGACTCATTGCTAAGGGATTTACTCAAAAGGAATTGATTACATAAAGACTTTCTCTCCTGTGTCTAAGAAAGATTCTATTCATATTATTTTGGCATTAGTGGCATTAGTTGCTCATTTTGACCTTGAGTTGCAACAAATGGATGTGAAATGACTTTTCTTAATGGTAATCTAGAGAAGGTTTCTCTTCTAGTGATGGTGAGCACTTGGTTTGTAAGCTTAAGAAATCTATATACGGTTTAAAACAAACCTCCCGTAAGTGGTATATTAAATTCCATGGAGTAATTTCTTCATATGGATTTGTTGAAAATCCCATGGATCAATGTATATACCAAAGGTCAGTGGGAGCAAAATATATTTTATTGTTTTATACGTGGATGATATTTTACTTGCAACCAACGATAAGGATTTTCTACATGAGGTGTAACAATTCCTCTATGAACATTTTGATATGAATGATATGGGTAAGACATCTTATGTCATTGGTATCAAGATCCATAGAGATAGACCTTGAGGTGTTTTAGGTCTATCACAAGAAACCTATATCAATAAAGGTTTTAGAGAGATTTCGGATAAAAGATTGTTCACCAAGTGTTGCTCCTATTGTAAAGTGTGATAGGTTCAATTTGAATCAATGTCCCAAGAACGACTTTGAGAGAGAATCAATGAAAAAACATCCCATATGCTTTTGTCGTCGGAAGCCTTATGTATGCTCAGGCTTGCACTAGACTTGATAATGCATTTGCTATAGGGATACTTAGGAGATATTAGAGTAACCTAGGTATGGACCATTGGAGAGCTACAAAGAATATAATGAGGTATCTTCAAGGAACCAAAAAACTACATTCTTATGTATAGACAGATGAACAATCTAGATCTGATCGGCTATTCGGATTCAGACTTTACTGGTTGTGTTGATTCTCGCAAATCAACATCTGGGTATATTTTTATGATGGCTGGTAGAGCTGTTTCTTGGAGAAGTGTTAAGCAGACCTTTACTGCTACTTCTACTAAGGAAGCCGAGTTCGTCTTATGTTTTGAGGCCACTTCACATGGTGTATGGCTTAAGAGTTTCATTTCAGGGCTTAGAATCATGGATTCTATTTCTAGGCCATTGAGAATTTTATGCGATAACTCAGCTGCTATTTTTATGGCCAAGAACAACAAAAGTGGGAGTCAAAGTAAACACATCGACATTAAGTATTTGGCTATAAGAGAACATTTAATAGATAAGAAAGTGGTCATTGAGCATATTAGCACTAAGTTAATGATCGCTGATCCTTTGACTAAGGGCATGCCACCATTGAAATTCAAGGATCATGTAGAGAAAATAGGACTTGGTTCCACTTTGTAATTGTATACATACAGTTTTTAAATGAAACTTTTATATATTTTCTCATATTCATGCACGCCTTAATTTATTTGAGAAAATATTTAATGGACCAGAATAAACATAGGGTTTTTTCATTAAGTATGGTTACCACATTAAAAAAATTTCTTGAGGAACCAAATGCATTGTAATACATGGATGGTAATACTTGTTATTAGAGGACTTATCGCCATGATTCATGTGTTTATTTCTTAAGAAAAATAGTCAATGAGATTAAATTAAGAATCAGGTTTACGTTTGGACCAAGTGGGAGAATGTAAGAATTCATTAAGCACTTCATTAAATGCTTATCTTAAGAGTTTATTAAATGGTTCAAACTCTTCTTCTTCATATTCTTAGTTTTAATTAATCTCATTAGTTACCATTAATTAAACTCATTAGTTGGCAATTAATATATTTATGATAAGAGTTCATTAATTGATCTAAAGTCTTCATCTTCATATTCTTGTTATTAATTGAACCTATTAGAACATTAATTGTCTAATGAGTGGTAATATTTTACATTCTTGATGGGAGAATGTCTCTATATAGTGGGTTTTGGTCCCTAAGCTTAATCACTCATTCCTAAAGTATACGTCATCACTTTAGAGTGTTTTGAGAGCTTAGAAGTGCTAAAACTAAGAGATAAATCCATAGCCGATCTCCTTAACAATGCCCGGAGGTACGCTTTCAGTTCCTATCGTTTTCGTATATATGTTTATTGATCTTTGTGTTTCTTTTAATGTTGAAACATATTAAGATCAAATATATTTCAGTTTATCACCTGCTATATGTGGAATTACACTTATAAAATTGTGCTAGAACAACATAACCATACAATCGGGAATCACATATCAAACATATCAATAAAGACTTCAAATATGGGATGAAATGGGGTTTGATATAAACGGAAAGACTTGAAGTTATGAAAACCCCACTTGCCTAATAATCAAACCTCACTAATTCTCCACTATTCCTTACATTCTAGTAGGACGTGCGATGTGACTACATCAAGAAGTGGTTTTTTGGGGTTGTGTAAGGTTGAGTTAAACGGAGAATTAAGTCAATTTCATATTATACACAAAGGATATTAAGAGACTTAAGGTCAATTTTACATTATATACAAATGATATTAAGGATATTACATCTGTTGAGAATAAATCTCGGGATCTCTCGCACATAGAACGAGAATCATACTGCCAGATGATTTTTTTTTTTTGGTACAAACGTAAGGCTATCCAAGGGCTCAGAGCAAATTTGAACGCATGATTTTTTTTTTCTTTCTTTTAGGTTTTCCCTGTCGTCTCTTTCTCTTTCTCTTTTATCCTTTATCTTGATTCAGGGAAGGCTTAAGACGGTATAATGTAATGCTGAGACTTGAGCTCGCAACCTCTCACATACATAACGAGTTACATACTACTAGACCAAATCCCTAGTGGCTTTCTTTTATCCTTTATCCCGGCTTTTTGGTAGAAGTAAGAGTCCTAACCCAAACATTTAGGCCATATCCTAGGCAATAACAATTGTGAGTAATTAGGTTAAGTGAAATTAGAGGCTAAGAAGAGCTCCGCTGATATATCCATATTTTTAATAATTTTAACCCATCAAATCATGAATATTGTATTATTATTTCAAGCTTAATTGTATATTTTACACAATTTTTGTGCAATATAAGTTTTGAAGAAGAAATAGCAAAAACGGCCACAAAAACCTACATTGAACAAGAAATTCAGGGCAGCACTAGTGAAGAATGGTAGAACGGCTTTAAAACGAGTAATTCGAGATTGAAGTTGGCTAAACCAAGTGCAAAAACAGATTCAGAATGCTGAACAATCTTGAAATAGACCTAGTTAACTTTTTGGTCAACGGTCAAAGTTAATGGTCAACGATCAAAGTCAACGAGCCGGTCAAAGTCAACGAGCCAATCAGACGTGCGCTTGAGCGCCACTTTTTGAAAATGGCGGACAAATGGACGACAAAGTGTGGAAGGAAAAGACAAAAAAAATATATAAAAAATTCTTAGTATAGAAAGGCGCTCGAGCGCGCCTGACTGGTCCTCGAGCGCCCTCCTGAAATTCTACCTATAAATAACACAATTTTCATTGTTGAAAACCGTACAATTTCCTCTTATTAACTTAGTTTATGCTACTCTAGTATTTGTGAAGTAAGTTTTGAGTTTTTTAATTATTATTCTTAGTTGTGTGCAAAGTTTTAATTATGAGGGGAGGGTCTAGTGAGCCATCAACATACCGAAATCATACCGGTCTACCAAAATCTGTTCAACACGATAAGTATTCTTTTATTTTGGTTTTCGTTGTGATTTCTTGTACTTTACAGTTTATCATGGCACATTAGAGCTGAGATTTGGGGTGATACGTGTGTGAGGTTACTCTTGTACACATGTTTTGATTCAGATTTATCAAAGTCTCGTATTTTTATTTCTAAGTATTCTTTGATTAATTATACATATACTTGTAGTTATGTTACATTTAATTGAAAGTATATATACGTCCAGTTTTGTAAACCAGTGGCAATACGAGACTACCTTGGATGGATTCTAGTCTGGTTGTACTGACACCTCCAGGTTACATAAGTAAAAGATTAATTGAGAGATTAGATATCGTTAGGTTGTACCAATACATCCAGTCTTGTTAATAAATTAATCTTATCACTTATGTAACTAAAGACTCATCTCAGTAGTAGGAGCTTATAGCCCTATTTCTGAAGGACTTTTCTTTTAATTTGAATCAATAACTTTGTACTTGCGTATACCGAGCTATAACCACCCTGAATCATTAACCCTTTGAATTTTCATTTTTATTATTAAGTGTTGTAATTCTTCAATTTGGTACCTTTGTTCAATTCACTTTTGGATCTCGTTGCTACCATATCTTTGAACATTTCTTGGACTTTTTGGACTTAATTTACCGTACCGTTGAACTTTTGGACTTTTGGACTTAATCAAACCTTACTATTTTTTAGCGCAAAACGACACGATCAAAATTTGGCACCGTTGCCGGGGATTAGTGTTCATCAAATAAGGTAAGTATTTGATTTATGTATATAAGTGTTAATATGTATATATTTTAGTTTTTAGTTTTTATTTCTATTTTTATTTAAGTCAATTTTGTTATTTTGTATATACTTTATTTCATTTTTGTTTCTTTTTCATGTTTTAATTTTGTATGCATGGTCGAAGATCCTTAAAGCCACCCATTTTTGTTTTTTATACAGAAATTGAGAAAACTTTTAAATTCAGAAACATAGCACATAAATTTCTAATCATGGCTGATCAAAATCCGAATCAAAACCAAAATCAGTATCAAGTTGAAGGTAAAAAAGTAGGAAATGTGAGGAGGAGCATAAAATATTTTTCCACACCACAAGATTATGTTCCTCCACGAGCTATTACTTTACTTGAAACTGATGAGGGTTTTAAAATAAAGTCTCACATGATTTCAATGCTTCCCATTTTCAACGGTCTTTCTAATGAAAACCCGTATGATCACATTAATATTTTTATCCATACATGCAGATCGATCAATACTTGAACTGCCTCGAAAGAGATTGTTAAATTGAGATTGTTTCCTTACTCTTTAATAGGTCAAGTACAAATTTGGCTTTACAGATTACGATCTGGTTCTATTACTTCTTGGGATCAACTAGAAAGAGAATTTCTTGAAAGATTTTACTCTTCTTCAAAAACCAATGAATATAGGAATCAATTAAATAATTTTTCTCAGTTACCTGGAGAGGCACTTCATGAGAGCTGGGACAGATTTGAAACCTTAATTCATGAATGTCCACACTATAGTATTCCAGATTGGCAATTAGTTCAGAATTTCTATCAAGGGTTAAATGAGCATAATCAAAGTTTGCTCGATTTAGCTTGTAATGGTTCACTTCTTGAAAAATCTCCCGAAGAAGCCACAAAATTATTCATAAAACTAAGCAACAATTCACGAAAGCGTGCATCTTTATCTAGAGAAAGGAAGGAAAGTGTAGGTTCAAATGATTATAATTCTTTGACATCAAAGATTGAAAATCTAACTCTTGCCATGGAAAAAATGGTCAAAAGGAAAGAATCATTGTATGTAGTTGATTCAGGTGAAGGTGTTCTTGCATCAAATCCCAATTTAATTTCAGAGCAAGCTTGTGCTGCTTATAGATATCCCTGTAATTATGATCCATTCTCTAACACTTATAATCCAGGTACACGAGATCATCCAAATTTACTGTGGGATCAAAATCGGGAAGATGTTCAACAACAGAGACCAAAAGGCTATCCACCAAGATTTCATTCAGTACCACAAGGAAAGGTACATTCAAGCTCTAATTTAGGTTCCAATTCTTACGAAACTACTTTTGAAGAACAGGTTTTGAAAAAACTTCATAATATGGAACCAATTTTGCAACTAGTAAAGTACACATACAAAGGCAATTGCCAACTTGGAAAGACAAGTAGGACAATTGGCTAACACCATGCAGAAAAGAAAAGAAGGAACGCTTCCTGCCTAACCAGATGGAAATCCAAAAGGTAAGGCTCATGTAGCTTCTACAAGTCAAGCAGTGGAGGATCTTCAAGCTGTCACTACATTGCGAAGTGGTAAGAAAATTGATAACAAGGTAAGCATTGAAGCTTATGAAAGTGCAAGGCAAGCAAAGCAAAAAGCCAAGTCTCAAGTTACTTTCGATTCATCAAAAGAAATTGAAAATGAACCTGAAATTGTGATTTCACATGAGAAAATTCCATTGACACTGAATCCCAAGGCACCCTTTCCACAAGCATTAGGAAATCCACCTAATAAAGAATCTAAAAGGGAAGAGATGCTTGAAACCTTTAAGCAAGTGAAAATCAATTTACCTCTGTTAGAAATCATCAGACAAATTCCTGCCTATGTAAAATTTCTTAAGGATCTGTGCACTCAGAAAAGGAGGAATTCAACTTTGATATCAAACAAAGTAAGGTTGACTAAAAAGGTAAGTTGCATTCTTACTTCTCATGTTCCACCGAAATTGAAAGATCCTAGTGCATTTACCATTCCTTGTTATATTGGTAATCACTGCGTAGGTCGTGCCATTCTTGATTTAGAAGCTAGTGTAAATCTTCTCCCCTTTAATCTGTTTGAGCAGTTAGATATAGGAGAATTGAAACCTACTCCTGTCACCCTTCAATTGGCTGATAGATCACTTAGAATTCTTAGGGGCATGATTGAAGATGTTTTGATAAAGGTTGATGAATTTTATTTTCCTATGGATTTTGTTGTGCTAGATATGGAACCAGGAGAAACTCAAAAGTTTCAAACTCCAGTCATATTAGGAAGACCATTCTTAGCAATAGCTAATGCAAAAATTCACTGTGCAACAAGAGAATTGGAGTTTACATTTGGAGATATTAAGGTAAAGCTGAATGTTGCTAATGCTGCAAGGTTTGCAGATGGAGATGACGGTCTTGATTGTTTTATTCTTGACAAGATTGATCCATTAATTGAAGAGTCTTTCCTTAGTCTTATGCAACAAGATTTTTTGGAGAATACTTTGAATCATGAGGAAATAGTATTTAGTAGGTTTGAGGAGGAATCCGATGATTCTTTAGAGGAAAATTTAGGATTTGATGAAAAATGTGTTACTGCTTTTGAAACACTGAAAAATGCACTTTCCACTGCTCCAGTAATTCTGCCGTCGGATTACTCTCTCTCTTTTTAAATTATGTGTGATGCTTCGGATTATACCATAGGAGCTATATTAGGTCAACGCAAGTGTAACGCCCCGATCCCTCACGGAATCGGGACTTCTATTAGTCATACTATTCTCATCCCAATTCCAAACCCCGGGCATGAAATTTAGGAAAAAACAGACGGAGTCTCCCTTATATATAGGACTATCTAGAAACCTGCAACATCAACATATAACCACAAGACCATAATTCACAACCTCAATCCATTTCATCCTTATAAGTAGCATGCAAGTCAACTAAACAATAAAGTAAATATTACAAGTTAATACAACATTACAAGTCATTCATAACTATCAATACATTCTAAACTTAACTTTACAATTACAAAACTAATTGCAATGACAATCCATGTAAGCTAGCATAATCAACAAAAAACTCTCAAGCCTTCTTTTCTACCTATGATAGCACTGATCCTGAAAGGTGCTAGAAATGAGGGTGAGTGTACAACATGTATACTCAGTGAGGGAGGTGATACAACATACTGATGAATACTTTCATGAGATGCAGCAAAGATAATAACACATAGAACACAAAATAACAAAACTAGTTAGACAAGTACTTAACCATGTATAAAAAGGATATAGTTCCACGTTGTCTTCAATCACGAGCCACGAGCCAAGATCTTCAACAAATGCCGGCAAACCCTTATTCTTCCAAAATGGGGTACTCCGGATGTACCTCGATCCTACGACCCTTTCTCCTGAGGTAGGTCCATATGCCCAGCAAGGTAAACTACGCCTCTAGGTTAGTGGAGTATACTCAGCGAGAGAAAGGGAATAGGTACTATGGTAGTCGAGGAAGCATGGAAAACCTGATGTTGCCTATGTTTCTAAACCCTACCATGTTTGAAAATGTTGCGCAACCTCGAAACAAGTCCACGAGAACCAAGATAATCAAATAAGACATAAAAAGGACGACAAAGTAGGCCGCCATCGCAATTATTCACAAATAAGATGAAAAGACTGAAGAAAGCAAGTAAATAATACATATAAGCTTTATCAATTACTAAGTAATACAATCTAGAGACAATAATATAAGTTAAGTTGCACAGACGAGATAAAGGCTCTTTCACCTTTACCGAGCTCCAAGATATAAGATTGTATTCACATCACTCTGAATCACCTTGTACCTAAGACCAAACATTACTTCCATTATTCTTTAACTACAGCATTCATTAATTACCCAATTAGGTTAGCTAACTTATAGTTTCGCTTATTTAGCATACAATATTTATTAGAATTCTATCTTTAACAAAATGCCACTTTTATGTATTTTAACTTAACATATATTCCAAGTAGTCATTTCCCCTTAGTCTACTAAAACAATTTGATACCCAAATGAAACACAAGGTACAAGATCCATAACTAAGTTATTCACTTCTAATGACACCTTATGGCACTAATTAGAACCACAAGACCTCACTTTACTACATCCAATACAAAAGTCCCAAAATCCCCTTTTATGCATTTTAACTACAAGTACTCTAACCAAACCCCAATTTGGTTCCATAAAAGCACATTAAGCACTACCATACCTAATAAAGACTATCTACATCATTAGGTTCCACCCATATTCACTTTTCAGATAAAGTCCCTTTGAATTCTAAAGTTCCAATCAAGCCAATCACATATAATCACTAATTTATGCTTATTAGAACTTATAGCACCTATAGATATCATCGAATCAATCCTAGAATTAACTTTGCACAAAAACCCTAAAACATCACTAAAACATTTTCCAATTTCCCTAGCAGAGGCTTAACTTAATCAATTTAGTTACTTCTGCTATGGACCTCCAAACTAATTGATTTTTAAGTATATGTAGATGACTTTAGCCTTAAGCGAAACTCAATTCCGATCTAAATTCCACAAGTTACGACCTTTTCTATGCAACTATGTGAACTGCCCCCTGCACTAGCAATTTTCAGACACATCTCAAAAATACTTAAATGAGAGGGTTAAAACGTTAGAATTAGCCTTAGTACCAGAAATCAACATTTTCTCTAAACTGCCTAATCTAGAAGCTATACAAATTTCGTTCAATTCTAAGCTCGTTTACTATCTCAAAAAGGTTCTAAAATTCATTGGCAGTTAACTGCCAAAACAATTTCAGCTTTATAAACTAACTTCTCTTCAACTAGCTTATACCCAAACTCCAAACACCCAACCATGCACCTAGGTTCATCCATAAACAGCCATAGCACACTTCTACCACATTTACACATCCATATTTCCACAACACACACACACGGGCAGCCACACACACAGATAATAATGTTCATTTAGTTCATTTAGCTAGCATTTCATGGTCATGCCAAATACTTAATGCATTCTTTTGTTCAAATAGACTTCTTTCAAGCATTTTATCAAGTACACCAAATGCATTAACATTCTTTTCTTATTATTCAACAACAACAACTAAATCAAGAATCCTCCAAGTTTAGCTAGAAAACAACATATAAAATTCACATATTATCACCATAATCAAGATAACTAGTTAATTCATGGCATAGACCATTTGATTACTCAATTATAAGCAATTATCATGAACTTAACTATGCGAACACAAAGGGGTCAATATTATACATTTTCCAACACTTTACCACAAACTCACACTTGCCCCAAACTGTATTTAAACACTCTAGAAGCAACTATGAGACAATACAAGTACTAAAACTATTAATTCATTCATTTTCCCTTTGTTCAACTAAGCTATTTAGCTTCCTACCGGAATTCAAGGATCAAGTTAGGCAAGATAGCTATTCTACCAATCCAAGGATACCTAAATACATCTTTTAGAGCCTTCAAACCATAGCCTAGTGTTCAAGTACACGAAAACACCAAAAATGCCTCTTTGTGGGTTTACACTACAAGTATCAATTCTGGAACCCAAACAAGCGAAACGAAGTTACTTCTAAGGCTTCAATACTTAATAAAGACTAGACATAATCTCGAAACGTGCCCGGATTCGAGTTAACCCCAAAACCCCTTATTAAAGTAGCCTATTTTGATCAATTTAACCAAATTTGGTGCATAATAAGCGCAACTAACATTTTTTCACTCTCAAGGACCTAATTAACAATTACTAGAAGCCTCGAATCGAATTAAATTGTAACATTTTTTGAAAACCCTAGTTTGGCACTATTCATCATCTTTCTCATATGATTCTTGTTAAAAAACTTGGTTCCAAGCTATACCAATGCATACACAAGGTCTCTAGCTTGTAATAATACCATATAGAACAGGAAACAAGCAACTTATAGCACTAATAATGTAAAATATGAAAATTGCAAAACTTGATATAAACTTTAAATAGCTAAAAGATGAAACTCCCTTACATGTATAAGGTTATAGACAAGGTGGTGATACTCCTAGATGCTCAAAAAATCTCCAAGATCAAGCCAAGAAGTCAATTGCAAGGTTGGATGAAGAAAAATTTTCTCCTTTTTTGCTCCATAGGGTCAACGGGTTTGGGGGCTTTTTGGGAATTTTTTAAATTTTTATTTTTTTGATGAGTATATGTATATATGTGTGTTATGTTGAATATATGTATATGTATAAGTCATAGCCTAAGTCAAATGCCATTAAATCTTGGTCAACTAAGTTAAAAAATGTCAATTAATTGCTATCTAATGTAAAACCAAAGTTTACACTCACATAACATTACTCAACGACACCCAAATCATTTTTTAAATGCATACTCCTAGCCTTTAAAGTCCAAAACGACAAGTTTTTGATTCCTTTTATATGCTATATTATCTAGAAAAAATATTAAATCGAGCATTTAAGATAGTTAAATTTCTTATGAATAGTGCCCTCTAAATAAAACAATTGAGCAAGAAAAAAAATGCACATAAAAATGCTCAATTAAATATGCAACAATTATTTAAAAATATATGATAAAATTCCCGGGCATTACAGCAAGGATCGTGTTCCTTGTGTGATCTATTATGCCAGTCGAACTTTGGATGATGCCCAGAAAAACTACACAACCACAAAGAAAGAATTGCTTGTTGTAGTTTTTGCATTAGAAAAATTTCAGTCTTATGTGTTAGGGTTAAAAATCATCATTTATTATGATCACTCGACATTAAGATACCTGTGGGAAAAGAAAGATGTTAAACCTAGGCTTATTCGATGGTTGTTTTTGATTCAAGAATTTGATTTAACAATCAAAGATAAGAAAGGTCAAGAAAATGTAGTTGTTGATTACTTGTCAACTTGTAACTCAAGAAACAGAAAATGAATTACCCTTAAGAGATACATTTCCTGACGAACAATTATTGCTAATTTTTACTCCTAAACTTCCTTGGTTTACTCATATTGTAAATTATCTTGCAGTAGGTAAAATACCCTAGGAGTGGAACAAAGTAGAGAGAGATCAATTTTTCTCAATAGCAAAGCATTATTTCTGGGAGGATCCTTATTTGTTCCATATTTGTTTTGATCAAATTATTCGCAAATGCGTATCAGAGTCTGAACAGCTAAGCATCATGTCATTTTGTCATTCGCAAGAATGTGGAGAGGACTTTGGAGGATAACGGATAACTATCAAAATTTTGCATAGTGGATTTCACTGGCCTACATTATTCAAGGATGCTTATGAGTTTTGCAAGGCATGTGAAAGATGCCAAAAGACAAGTAACATGGGAAAAAGGGATATGATGCCCTTAAATCCCATATTGGTTTGTGAACTTTTTGATGTTTAGGGTATTGATTTCATGGGTCATTTCCCCATCTCCTTTGGTTTTCAATACATTTTGGTTGGTGTTGATTATGTGTCTAAGTGGATTGAAGCAATTGCAACAAGGACTAATGATCACACTATTGTGATGAAATTCATAAAAGAAAATATTTTATGTCGGTTTAGAATTCCAAGAGCCATCATTAATGACGGTGAAAGTGATTTCATTCATCGAACTTTTGAAAAATTGTTGAAGAAATACTCAGCCATTCATAAGGTTGCAACTCCATATCACCCACAAACTAGTAGACAGGTTGAGGTTTCTAATAGGGAAATTAAATCAATCCTTGAAAAGACAGTTAGACCTGATAGGAAAGATTGGTCCACTAGATTGAATGATGCACTTTGGGCATATAGAACTGCATATAAAACTTCTATAGGAATGTCACCTTTTCGTTTAGTTTTTGGAAAAACATGTCATTTACTTGTTGAGTTACAACATAAGGCTTATTGGTCAATTAGGACTATGAATTTTGACTTGCATAAAGTTGGTAAAAACAAGTTACTCCATCTAAATGAACTTGAAGAGATGCGTTTAGAGGCATACGAAAATGCCAAGCTTTACAGTGAGAGAATGAAGAGAACGCATGATAAAATGATTATTCGGAAGTCATTTATTCTTGGAGAAGATGTATGGTTATTTAATTCTAAGTTACGATTGTTTTCAGAAAAATTGAGGTCTAAATGGGATGGACCATTTAAGGTTGAACAAGTTTTTCCGTCTGGGGTTGTTGAGATAAAAGATAAAACAAATGGGAAAACTATATTTGTAAATGGACAAAGCCTAAAACCACTAATCCGGTTAAAGAATTGGGATGAAGAGTCAATTGAACTTAAGAATCTAATCCCTGCAGAGTAACAATTTCAATCTGACTATGTCTGGCTGAAGACGTTAAACTTAGCGCTCCTAGAAGGCAACCTAGGGATTCTCGAGGTATTAGGGTTCAATTTTTATTTTCTGTCATTTATTTTTCATACCAAATAAGTCTTTCTCCAACTTAAAGTAGTTTAGGTCTTAACCCTGAGAAGCACTTATAAAGGTATAATTGTCATGATACTAGTGATCACTGTATGTTTTTTGTGTGCGGTTGTCTGACCAGTGCAACTCTCTCTAACGCAACTCTATCTAACAATACTTGCCACTCTACCAGCTTAATGTAGTTTGGGTCGTTGGGCTTTACTTGATAAGGTAGTTAGGAGTGAATGCATTCACTAGACGGTATTATCTGTAACGTAAAACCCCACTGTATTGCTCTTGACCCTGTGGAATTGGCTATGGCCCCATGTGAGTGCTGAAGAAAAGTACTGGATGGCATGAATATAGAAACCTCTGGAAGATCTAGTCCTTTAACTTAAAATTAAAAATTTAAAAAAAATTTCTCATGCCTGAAGGCATTAAACTACGGCACTTAACTGTGTGTACATGTCTTACTGGCTGACATTAAATGGTTCCAGTACCCATTCCCTGTTAGAAGGAAAAAACTCTGACAATTTGTGTGACGTGCTCACCCAAAAAGGGAAGAAGGATGGGTACACAGTGGCAACATTCGGTAGTGACTGTCTGAGGATAAAACAGGGTACTGTTTGTACTAGGGTGTGTGCCTCACATAAACCCAAGTGATCTCTGGGTTATCTAGGATCTCGTGGCGGAATCATTCCAAGGTTCATCCTAGATGTTGTCGCTTGGTTACCAATTAGCTTTAAATTGGCGTTAACTTCAACGTTAGGAGGTCTTTTTCCACTGTTACGTAAATAGTGGCTCTCATGGTATTTGAGAGTAATATAACTAATATCATTCTGAGGGGCATGTGATAAGTGGTTCATCACCTCTGCTTCAGCTAGTTCTTACGCTATGGCGAGGTAGACTTACTATCCAGATGTTGATGCCATTCATTTGGTATTCGGATGTGGTTTACTTTGCTGCATAAGTACGAAACTGAAATATGGTTGGGATCCTATTTTTGCATTCCCCAGGCTTCTAGTGTTGCCTTCCAAACTGGTAGACAACTCTTCGTTAAGTTGTTGAACTCTAAATTTAGTCTAAACTCAAAGATTCTTAAATTAAATCTGGATCCAACTGTTTCTTTTGGAAGCATATTTAAGGTTTGAATCTCGAGGATGACTATCGGTCGGTGTTCATTTGTATATTCTTACACTTGGTTTTCCTAGGACATTTGAGTGGTATAAAAATTAGTGCAATGATGCTCAGCTGTAACCAGCTAATCCACTGTTATCCTTTTTCCTTGTTGGCGTTGACGCCTATTCGTGTGAGACCACCTTAAGGGTGAATTTTAATATGTTTGCATGTGTGCTTGTTTTAATTTACATCTACGGAAAAAAAAAAAAAAATATATATATATATATATATATATATATATATATATATATATATATTTTTTTTTTTTTTTTTACATTTTCATTTCAAAAAAAATGGGAGCAGCCTCACAAGTGGATGCCAATTTTGCTCATGCTGTGATAATGGTTGAATGTACATGCATCATTCTTCTATTTGTGGTTTATATCTTAATCAAGATTGGAAATTCTCTTGAATGAGTTAGAAGATTATAAGAAGTTTGATTTTGGTTTTATTATGTAATTTTTGGAGTGTTTTGCAATTTTAGAAACATGATATAATTAGGAAGATATTTTGCAAGTATGTGTATTTAAATTTTCAATTTTTATTACGAATTAGTATTTTCATGAGTTTATTTTTCTTTTGTACCGATTTTTATTTTTATGTAAATAAAAAAGTGTGATTTTGTAGAAAATAGGTTTGAGGAATATTAACTCTTCTTATTTTGTGATTTTGCAAAAACATTTTTTTAAAAAAAGGAGTCGGGAAAACCACGTTCGAGCACACCTGATCTCCCACTCGAGCGTCGTTAACCCTAGCATAAGGGTTTTAAAACCCTACTTTCTTCATTCTCCCTTTCATTTTTCTTCACCGCCACCTTCACTTTCCCCTCTAGCAAATTTTTCTTCTTTCATTTCTCTTCTCTAATGAACAATGATGTTTGGAACTCTAACGAATGATCAATTTTCCATGGTTGTGTACTCATTTGCAAGTGCATTCATCTTTTAACTTTTTCTTATTTATCTCTTTATCAAGTGGGATCATAAGCATGTTGGGTAGAAATAAAATGTTTTTGCATTCCTGAGATTAGGAAATAATTTTATGTTATTGTAATTTTCTTTTTCTTATTGTAATGTTTTAATGTTTAATAAAATATTGTGTGGTTTGTTTCGTTATTTCTAGTATATATGTTTCTATATATCTACATACATACATATATATATATATATATACATACATATATATATATATATATAAAAGAAGAGAAAAACGCAGCAGGGCGCTCGAGCGCCCTATTGCAGACAGGGATTATAACCTAAGCCCCAATTGCACCAGCATAAAACATAAAAAAACAATCCCCCTACCCACGGAAATCCCCCAAAAAATCACCATAAAACCTACCTTACCCTAAATCAACCCCAGAACTACATCCTAAAGTGAGTTTTCTTCCTTTTTATCTTATTTTTGCATTTTTTTTAGTTTTATTTCAAGTTTAGATCTGTATGTATACGTTTATATATGTATGTATATACGCATTGTTGAAGCTTTTAGGTTGATTTTTACTGCTTGTTTATGGATTATTGTTGTTCTATAGCTTCCAACTTCGTTTTGATATGATTTTTTTTTTCTGATTTATGTATGTATTTTTGTATATATATATATATATATATGTATGTATATGCATATGTATATGTGTATGCATATAGAGTTTAGTTAGATTTTAGTTTTAAAATTTTATGTTTAGATTTCCTTTAATTAAAAAACATATAAAATTAAATAAATATATTTAAGAATTTCAGATTAATATACATATATTTATGTCTATTTATGTCTTTTATTTTCTTGTTGCCCTAATTATAGGATTTATATATTGTGTAAATATTAGAGGATTTGGGTGTATGACTAGTCTTTATTGTGTGTTGTTAAGGGTGGTTTTGTAGTTGTTAATAGGTGTTGTTTGTATAAATAGTTTCTACGTAAAAAAAAAAATTGTTTTGTGTTTTCTCATGATTTAGTTTTTATTTTATTTTATTTAGACTATGGCTTCAAAGAGACAGAGATTGTCATTGACTGCACGACTTGCGAATGCTCAAATTAAGGCTGAAACTGATTTTTCGGATGTTTTGAGGGCTTCCGAAGGTGGGACACGTGCTTTTGAATATTTTGAGGGATATTTTCTTGACTGCATTATGCACCCATATTTTGATGATATTATTGTTTTTCCTCGTCTCATTCGACGTTTTTATGAGCATCTTTCTTATGATTATGGTACATTTAGTGCGTCACTTGATGGTTTTGAATTTACATTTACTACTGCTGATATTATGACTATTATGTGTGGGCATGATCTGTTTTATGCGACAACTGAGGACTTTCCTGCTAGAACTATAGATTTGGCAATTGCTACTAAATTGTGTAGGGGTCTGGTTTTTGAACATGGTGTAGGTATAAGGAGATCTTCCCTTCCGAGGGATATGTGGTTAACTGATATCATTGTTAAAAAGAATCTTTGCCCATATGGTCATGATCAAGAGAGAACATAAGTTGTTTTACATGTATTATATTGGATTTATCAAGGTGAACTTTTTGATGTTGGGGCTGTAATTGGAGAAAATATGATAAGTCTTATAGATCACATGAGGAGATTTGATGCTACATCTACAATTCGTTTTCCTCGATTGATAGTTTCTTTACTTCATTGGTTTAATTTTCTTTTTTCACCTAATGAACCAACCTTGGTCCTCCCTATTACTCCATATGGTGAATCGGAGTTCAAAAAGAATCTCAAACATTTTGAGCGAGCTGTTAGAAAGATGCCCTTAGAATTAAATACTCCATGGACCTTCACTCAACCTGCAGAAGGCACCACTTCTTCACAACAACCGAGTACTCAACCTGAAGAGTCTTTGATGGAAAAATGTACCGAGAAATTCAGGCAATGAATACTAAAATTGATGGGCTGAAAGATGATGTTGCTGCTCTACGGACGGACGTTGCTTTGTTGAGAGGTTCCGGGGCAGGTCCTCAGCCGCCACCACCTCAGTAACTCGGAGGGCGTGCTTTTTATTTTCTCTTTCTTTAGAATATTTTAGTTTTTATTTAAACTCACAACTAATGTTGGTTTTTGAGATTTTGTTTGACAATTCTTCTTTCAGAAGTTTTTGAGGAACATTGTTTGGATTGTTTATCAGGTTGTATCTTTCTTTTTACTTTGCATTACATAGTTTTCTTTCATTGAGGACAATGTAAGGCTCGGGTTTGAGGAGGAAAAAAAGTAGATACCACATGCAAAAAAAAAAATCTATTACTTCATTTATTCATAATAATTAAATTTGAGTGATTGATTGTTGAAATATGGTTAGATTTTGATAAAATATTTGAATTAACTGAGAATTTGGAATGAAAAAATGATTAGCCACTAAAGTTGAGTTTGTATCTAGAATTTTTGAAACCTTGTTAACTATTATTATATCCCATCAGCGTCACATGATTCAATTAGAGATTTTTGATTAATTATCAAAAAAAGAGTAAATTGAGGTGTTTTTAATATGAAATGTTATGTTTTATTAAAATTTGACTTATTTTCTAGATCGGTATACTCCTTTGAAAAAAATAGTTAGAAAAAAATGTTTATATTTAAAAAAATAAAAATAAAAAATATGTATAGATTGACTCGCTCAATGTCACTCAAATATCAAAAGTGTTGATTCAGCAAACAGAAGCATAAAAGGAATTCATAACAAATGCTGTTTTCTAACTATTTTTGAGCTTTTTTGTTATGAAAAAGCTTTCAATATAAATCATGTCAGACAAGCCTTCATTCACCATACACAATTCAACCAAAGAAAGACAATACTTGAATGAAGTCATTGAATCAACCAACATCTATCATTCGAGTTATCTATTTATAATATATATATATATATATATATATATATATATATATATAGAAAAAATCTATGGGAGTATTACATGATTTGGAAGGTAGTTGAGTTTTAACATTTCATGACTATCCATAGAAAATATTTTCGATTTTACATATTTTGCATGATTAATTTATTTAGCTCTTAATTAAGTTACAAGTGCTTAAAAGGCTCAAATGATTTTATTGTAATTAAGTTGGTTTCTATTCTTCTAGATACACAACGATTTCTTGGGGTGGAATTGTTTGGAAGACAAACTCACTATTAATCTTGTATTTTATAAAATCTAACTGTATGAATACATTGACTGCTTAAATTTAATATTTTTGTATCTATGAAGTAATTGATGCATTTACTTGAGGACAAACAAAGAATAAATTTGAGGAGGTTGATAAATTCATATTTTTAGTAATTTTAACCCATCAAATCATGAATATTGCATTATTATTTCAAGCTTAATTGTATATTTTACACAATTTTAGTGCAATATAGGTTTTGAAGAAGAAATAGCAAAAACGGCCACAAAAACCAACATTTGAACAAGAAATTCAGCGCAGCACTAGTGAAGAATGGTAGAACGGCTTTAAAACGAGCAATTCGAGATTGAATTTGGCCCAACCGAGTGCGAAAACGGATTCAGGACGCTGAGAAATCTTGAAATAGACCTGGTCAACTTTTTGGTCAACAGTCAAAATCAACGAGCCAGTCAAAGTCAAAGTTTGGAGTCAAAGTTCACCTACTGCAGCCAGACGTGCACTCAAGCGTCCCTTTTCCGCCCTTGAGCACTCCTTTTCCGCGCTTGCGCGCCACTTTTTGAAAATGGCAGACAATTGGACGACAAAGTGTGGAAGGAAAAGACAAAAAAAATATATAAAAAATTCTTAGTATAGAAAGGCGCTCGAGCGCGCCTGACTGGTCCTCGAGCGCCCTCCTAAAATTCTGCCTATAAATACCACAGTTTTCATTGTTGAAAACTGTACAATTTCCTCTTATTAGCTTAGTTTGTACTACTCTAGTATTTTTTAAGTGAGTTTTGAGTGTTTTAATTATTATTCTTAGTTGTGTGCAAAGTTTTAATTCTGAGGGAAGGTCTAGTGAGCCATCAATATACCGGTCTACCGAAATTTGTTCAACACGATAAGTATTCTTTTATTTCCATTTTTGTTATGATTTCTCGTACTTTATAGTTTATCATGGCACACTAAACCTGAGATTCGGAGTGGTACGTGTGAGGTTACTCTTGTACATATGTTTTGATTCAAATTTATTAAAGTCTCGTATTTTTATTTCTAAGTATTCTTTTATTAATTATACGTATACTTGTAGTTATGTTATATTTAATTGAAAGTACATATACGCCCGATTTTGTAAACCAGTGGCAATACAAGACTACCTTGGATGGATTCTAGTCTAGTTGTACCGACACCTCCAGGTTACATAAGTAAAATATTAATTGAGAGATTGGATATCGTTAGGTTGTACCAACACATCCAGTCTTGTTAATTAATTAATCTTATCACTTACGTAACTAAAGGCTCATCTCAGTAGTAGGAGCTTGTAGCCCTATTTCTGAAGGACTTTTCTTTTAATTTGAATCAATAACTTTGTACTTGTGTATACCGAGCTATAACCACCCTGAATCATTAACCCTTTGAATTTTCATTTTTATTGTTAAGTGTTGTAATTCTTCAATTTAGTACCTTTGTTCAATTCACTTTTGGATCTCATTGCTACCATATCTTTGGACATTTCTTGGACTTTTTGGACTTAATTTACTGTACCTTTGAACTTTTGGACTTTTGGGCTTAATCAAACTTATCTGTGACGGGAGATAGTCAAACAAATCTAAATTAAGGACTTAACTTAACTTGATAACCCAATCTCTGTGGATCGACCCTCTACTCGCCACAGCTAGAGGTAATTCAAGGTAAGCAATATTTTCAATCATTTAACCTTACTATTTTTAGCGGAAAACGACGCGATCACCACTCCCATGGGCCAGGGTCAAAGTTACAATGCAGGGATTACAAAAATACTATAACTTGTTAAGCTGATACTGCAAATCTTGTAATTTTTTTTTGTCGGTTAAAAAATTCCATTAAAGGGAAAAATACAATCAACTAGTTCTTGAAGGGAAAAAATTGTCGTTAAGGATGGAGATGAAAACATCTCAAGGGTTAAAGTCCCAAATTGGAGGTAAGGAAGAAACCCTAGCTGATTTAGCAATGTGATTAGAGGC
Organism: Ehretia macrophylla; assembly: GCA_037974665.1. NCBI lineage: Eukaryota > Viridiplantae > Streptophyta > Magnoliopsida > Boraginales > Ehretiaceae > Ehretia > Ehretia macrophylla. The sequence goes on from CM075776.1 coordinate 79,173,411, forward strand.
CAAATGTGATTAGAGACCAAATTATAAGGGAGAGGTTCCTTGGCCGGGTATACACTCCCGGGAAGAGATATATTAGAGAGAGGTCGGGGTCCGCTATTTGTTATTCTGTCCAAGCTTGGCGTGTACAACAAAATAATAAAATGATGGGAGTATTCCCGACATATTATATTTAATAATTCCATCATACACGATCACAATAAATAATTAAAAAAAAAAAAATCCATTCCAGTTTGACAAAGACCCACGCCCAAGTTCTATAACTTTTGATCTGCTATCCAAATTATGATTTTCCTACCCAACATAATTCAAGTTGGGTGTCTAATTTATATATTATTTCAACATATTTTTTACTTAATATTTGTTAGTTCTTGAGTAATTTATGAGCAATCTTATGGGTTATGCATTTGTTTTGGGATGTAGGTGATTTCTAAAAGCAAGACTGAGTTTCCAAGCAAAATTGGAGGAAAAAGACCGAGGACTAAGCATGCATTGAAGCGTGGAAAACATTGGATTGCAAATTAATTTTTGATCAACCATAGCACAGCTTTGCTGCATCGCGGAACTTAACAAGGTTATTTTTGGCAGATGACTAATGAAATGAAGCCCTAGCAATATAAGAGAACGTTTGTAAGAAAACAAAAGGGAGCCGACTTTTCTGAGGAAAAAACCAACGTTCCAAGCAAGAGAGAAAGCGGAAGATTTGTAAGTTGAAGAAGGAGAACACCCCGGAGATAGATTTTTATCACGATTCTTCTTAAAATCCTAGTTCTTCTCTCTCTCTTACAATGGATTGTATTAAGTTTTGGACTTCATTTATTTCCATGATTATGTTCTAAGTTATTTTTCTGGGGTTACGATGTAGCCGAATTATGAATGTTTGAATTCTTTTGGTTTTAATTGATTTGATGAACTATTCCAATTCTATGTTGTGTATTTTATTCTAAACTTAATGCTTGTGATTACATGATCAACAATTGCATGATTTGTGATTTGGTTTGAGACTGAGAAGTGATAATCGAATTAGACCACGTTTGAAATACCATTAAATCATCATTAGATAGAGATATTTATGAGATTTAGTACAATACTTGAATTTCTAGGCCTTAATGAGTTCCATAAGTTCTCAGTTATCACAGAGATGCAGTGAGTTTGCTTATTGAGATATGTTATTGATGCTTAAGAAAGATTAATAACCACCTTAGTGAAATTGCTGGCAACATAGGAAATAGACATCAATTGATTCAAATCAATAGATTCAAGTAGGAATAATCTTAGTGAAGTCGGAAATCTTAGAGCCTTTTAATTATTGATTTATCCTCTTTGATTGATTTCGAATTCATTTAGTATTAATTTCAAAAGCATTTTATTTTTAAGTTTGGGTTAATACCACTTTTGATCACTTATTTTTGACCTCATTGACACTTTGATCCCTTATATTCAAAATAAGACATTTCAGTCTTTTATCTTTTAAAGTTGGGACACCGTTAGTCCTTGTCGCTAATTCCGTTAAAAAAAGACAGAAAAAATACGTAAGTGACCAAAATACCCCTACTACCATCACCGCTAACACCACCAAATTCCAGGAGTATTTTGGTCAACCACAAGCTTTTTTTTTTTTTTTTTATAACAGAATCAGCGACAAGAACTAACGGTGTCCCAACTTTAAAATATAAGGGACTGAAGTGTCTCATTTTGAAGATAAGAGACCAAAGTGTCAATAAGGTCAAAGATAAATGACCAAAAGTGGTATTAACCCTATAATTTTTTATCTATAATCTCTTAATTTTGGTTATCCAAATAAAGTTAACGCTAAATTAATTTCAGTACTTAATAATCACAGTCCTCGTGAGAATGATTTATATTCACTACTTTATTACCTGTTGCGATACGTACACTTGAGTTAGATTTTGCACAACAAATTCAGTCTGAGTCAATATAAAATCGTGAAGTGAATAGACAACCTTTTCATGTATGATTATCTGTAGAAAATGAATAACAATAATAAAATAAAATAAAATAAAAAATTGATACAAAGGATAGTTGTCACGTCCTCAAATTCGCCGAGACGAAATCGGGAACGAGACTACTATGAACTTAAAAATATTAACTTCCTAAGTCCGCAAGGCAAGTAAGCAATATAATATAACACCTAAAACCATAACCAAATACAACCATGTCAGAGCATTAAAACCATAATAACATAATATGTAATTGGTCTCTAAAATACAAAAATATTTTTATCAAAATCTAATTGCACTACAATAAAATCCATTATAACTTAGAGGAATTGAAATGTCAGAAGTTCAAAGGTAGTTATAAACACGTAAACCCAAAATCTTGATATGTCCTCAAGGTGGTCATCTACCCCAAGCCCAAGCATAATGAGCTTATTCCTTAGTATCTGCAAAAAACATATTTTGAAAATAGAATGCAAAAATGAGATTTGAATCTCAGTAAGTAGTAGAGCTCCTGAAAATAAGATAGGACCTTATGTGAAAATCATAATATACAATTTGATAAACAATAAGATGTAACCGAAAACATAAGCAAAATGATTACAAAAAAAACCTAAGTTTTGAAAACATAGCGAGATATCATAGTTAGTGGCGGACCTAGGCACCTGGGGTCAAGGTGTGCACTACAGGAATTCAGAGTTAGGAGTTAATATCTGGGAGTTAGAAAAACTCGTCTATGGATAAACTATCTAAACACATTATAGCATTTAGAAAGAAATTAGCATTAAAGCATATAACAATTATAAAAATATTAGCACTAAAACAAATATAAAGTCTTTGTAAATAGAAAAAGTACCTTTTACACTTATCCCGACGTGACTTTATATTTTGAGATTGTTCAATAATCAACTCATTGTCAATACTATTAAATACATCTCTATATATAAGTTACCAATCAATTATTCATCTAAACATATCCCATTTTCAGAAATTTATCCATTAATTCAAAAACTAATAATCTACACATAAAAATAACAATTATATCAATTCTCGAATGCACAAGTTCAATTAGCTCAAAATTGTCCATGAGTAAACATATGTAGAACATGAAGACAAACATATGCATAGTTGATGGGTGCTTAGCTTAGGATAAAATTAATGTCAATTCTAAGCCAAGTTTTAACTCGCAAGTGCACGAGTGATTGTAGTGTAGTGTGCTAGTGCGAGGTCGAATCCACAGGGAGACAATTTGAAAGTTTGTAGAAAAGTGTAAGTAAAGTGCCTAAGTAATTAAACTAAATTAAATTGTAAATTGAGTGATTTGAACGAAAGTTAACTAAAAATAAAATAAAAATGAAATTAAATGCGAAAACTAAAATTAAATATGAAAGTTGAAATTGAAGTTTGATCACTATTGGGAAAGGTTTAGGGATCGGATTCCTATGCAAAGTTGAATTCTAGGCTCGAACTTAGGATTTTCTATTTTGATGCAAAATTAGACTACAAGCCTAATTAATTAAATAACCACCTAAAGTTAACTAATTAACGAGTTAGACCTAGTTTAGAGGTGCAACGCTATCTCCAAGTCCTTTATCTAGTCGGAGTGTAGATTTGTCCTAAAATCCTAGGCATACACATTAACTAATTAAGTGAAGGAAAACTATGGTACAACCTATAGTTTTCACAATCAAGCCCAATTTATATATTTGATCTACTATATGAATTCCTATTAATTACTAGCTACAAGCATAATAAATTAATAGGATAAATAATAAAGCATGTAAATCAAAAATATAAAAATAGCATCAAAATAATCCACCCAAGTTCAAGACCATAAAATTAAATTATTACATAGTAATCCTACCCTAAACAATGAATTAATTATTCATGTTCAACAAAATTGAATCAATATTATAAAAAGAAAGTAAATTAAACTTTTCCATAAATTAATTCGAATCTGTTGAAAATAATAATTTTATCTGAATCCCAACTGAAAATTGAAGAAGAATTTACGAAAAGAAATAAACCGAACTTGCTGCTGTTTTTTTTCCTCGTCACCAAAGCTTTTTTCCTTCGTTGCTTGCTGTTTCGCTCTCTGTTTTTTCCTTTTTCTTTCTTCTGCGCCGCACTCCTTTTTCTTCTCTGTCCTTTTTTTCCTTGCGCCGCACGACTTTTATAATGCATCATCACCGCCCTAGTCAATGGGCTTTACATGGCCAACGTCTCTTTTGTTTTCTGCCAAACCAAGTCCACATTGGACTTTGTTCATCATTTTTTCATGCCAAGTCCAATTGGACTTGGCTGATCTACGTGGACATGGCCAACTTTATGGCCATGTGATGGACGCAAAGGCTTGTCAAAGCCTTGGTCAAGTCCAATTTTTTTATTTCTTTATTTCTTTTATTTTCCCTTTCCAATTTCTTTCACCATCTTTTGTCATTGACGAGCAAATTTTTATCATCTTTTCTTCATCCAATTTTCTATCAATTCGGGTCCAAATACTCTTCCATTATTCAATTCCTACATGTACAAAAACATAACTAAAGTGATCAAACATTATAATTCATCTGTATAATTAATTTTAAAAAAGAAAGAAATAAGTCTAAAAATATGAATATATCAACACCCCCAAACCTACCTCTTGCTTGTTCCCAAACAAGACTAGATTTTAAGCAAATCTTCAAGTTCTCAAGAGGTTGTTGTAACAAATCAATCAACTCTAACGAAAGGACAAGATTTGGGGAACGATTGATTTTATGGTGTAGTAGTAAAGCGAACTCATTCGAGTTTCTCTCTTTAAAAGAAACATGTTTACTACAAGATTACACTATACACTATTAAATCTCCACGTATCTAAGTAGCAAGATAACTTGATATAACTAGATCATAATACTCGAGCCCCCATTGCCCTTATAATCCTCCAAACATGCCTTTCACCTCTTTTTTATTCAATCTTAAAACAAAAAAATAAACAATTTCATCTCTTTTTATTAGGTGCTTAGTCCCCAACGGTAACACCCAACACCCCATATAACGAGCTTTCGATGTCATCAATCCCAACCACTTAAGGCTTAGGTTGATAGGCTTTGAAAGGCCCCATGCGTACCCTACTTACTCGAAGTGTTGAACACCGAAACACCGTACACCTTAAGCACATATCCCTAAAGATAGACAATGAATATAAGAATAGTGGTGCTAAGAGATAGAAATTTTTTTTTTTTTTTTTGATTATTTTTTCATCATTCATTTTTTATATTTTTTTTTTGTTTTTTTTTCTTCTCTTTTTTTCACTATAAAGGCCCAGGCACGCAAACAAGACTACTCAAGAGAGGGTACTCATATCACAACCACATTATATCTCATCATCTTACAACCAAGTCATGGGACCACAATAGTCTAAGCATAATCTCACAGTCCCCACGCCTCGCATTCATCAAAATCAATCCTAAAAATTCAACTCAAAACTACCTCATAAAATCAAGAACCACCTACTCTCCTCAATCACTTCATAAGAGCTAATCAATACATCATCACAATTCCTCAATTACCAGAAAATTCACCACAAATCCACAAAAAATATAAAGATCAAAAACATTTTCAAATTTTTTTTCACATTTTGTTCAAGTTTTCCCCAAAACAACAATAGACACAATTAAACACCCACACCCCCAAACCTAAAGTTTGCTTGCCCTCAAGCAAATAAAATTAAAACATGTTAGGGGTATGGAAAGGGAGAAGAAAAAAAAAACATAAAATGAGAATCCAATAGTGAGAGTGCATGAAAAGAAATCAATTAATAGGAATAGATGGAGTAGATGGACATACCTGAAGTGAACGATAATGAAAAGAAATGGAACCCTTCACATCTACAACTTGTAATGAACCTCAAGAGCAAAGCAATAGAGGATAAGGCAAAATAAAATGAAAATACAATAAAATAATAAAAATATTTTTTACTTTTTCATTTTTTATATTTTTTTGTTGGCCGACCCTATTTACATCCCCATACAAAGGCTCCAAACTCTGGGAGGCACTAAAGCCGACTCACTAAAAATAAATAAGCACAATGAAACAATAAAGATAGCTAGAATGCAAATACCTGGATTCATTTAATGTCAGCCAGTAAGACAAATCTTGTGAAACTTCAGAAATGGAGTTAACTAAGTACATTAAAAATGCGGAGGAGAGGCCATTAATTTCAAACCACCAACGTACTCAAACCCCAGACATCTTCCCATACTTAAGAGGGAAGGCCAGGCATTACGCTTTCGGCCAGTGATTTTACTTTCATAGTATCCATCCTAATTAACCCCAAGACTTCCATTACACAAGATAATCCATTTTCGAGAAAATGGTAAAGCCCACTATAACCCAGTGGAGGTCCAACCAAAAAGTTGAGAAACATAATTAAAGAAAGTAAAATAAAGTAATTATTCCTAGGGTGCCTCCTAAAAGCGCTACATTTAACGCCGACAGCCAGGCGAAGATCATTGCTCATGTAAGGTCAAAAGTGGCCCGTCGCTCTACAGATTCAACTTCGTGAGGGACCGAACTCGGATCAAGGGCATGTTTCAAACGCTGGCCATTAACTGTGAGGACTCGCCCATCTTTGAGGTGTTTAATTTTAATAGCCCCTGAAGGGTATACCTCGAGCACCTCATAAGGTCCATCCCATCTAGTCCTCAATTTTCCTGGAAAGAACTTCAATTTAGAGTTAAACAACCAAACCTTATCTGAAGGGGCGAAGGTTTTGCGCAAAATAGATTTATCGTGGATTCTCTTCATCCTCTCCTTATAAAGCTTGGCATTCTCATATGCTTCATAACGAAGTTCCTCCAACTCACTCAAGGCCAATTTTCTACTCTCACCTGCCTGCTGCATGTCAAAGTTCAGGGCTTTAATAGCCCAATAAGCTTTATGCTCTAGCTCAACAGGGAGGTGGCAAGCCTTACCGTAAACTAATCTATATGGAGACATGCCTATGGGAGTCTTAAAAGCTGTGCGATAGGCCCATAACGCATCATGTAAACGACATGACCAATCCTTGCGATCGGGCCTAACTGTTTTCTGTAAAATGGATTTTATCTCCCTATTTGACACCTCCACTTGTCCACTCGTCTGAGGATGATAAGGTGTCGCAATCTTATGCCAGACTGAATATTTTCTCAATAATGACTCAAGTGTCCTATGGCGAAAATGTTTTCCTCCATCACTCAAAAGCACACGTGGCACCCCAAACCTAGAAAATATGTGCTCTTTAATGAACTTGACCACAACTTTGTGGTCATTGGTTCGAGTTGCCACCGCCTCCACCCACTTGGACACATAGTCTACAGCCACAAGAATATAAGTGTACCCATACGAAGGAGGAAAAGGACCCATGAAATCAATGCCCCACACATCAAATATCTCACAAACTAAAATGGGTGATAAGGGCATCATGTCTCTCCTAGAGATAGACCCAAATTGTTGACATCGATGACATTTCTTACAGAATTGTTGGGCATCTCTGAACAAAGTAGGCCAAAAGAAACCACACTGGAGGACTTTAGCAGCTGTCCTCTTACCTCCAAAATGACCACCACATGCCTCCCCATGACAAAAGCTAAGGATGCTATCAAACTCTTCTTCCGGCACACATCGTCGGATAACCTGATCAGCACACACCTTAAAGAGATAGGGATCCTCCCAAATAAAATGTTTTACTCGAGCCATGAAACGATCCTTCTCTCCCCGCCCCCAGTGAGCAGGCAACTCTCTCGCTGCCAAATAATTAACAAAATGGGCATACCAGGGGATCCTATGTGAGACAGCAAATAGTTGCTCATCAGGGAAGCTATCATTAAAAGGAAGGGAGTCGGTGGGAGACCCAAGGACTAAACGCGACAAGTGGTCAGCAACAGAATTCTCACTCCCCTTTTTATCTCTAATATCCAAATCAAATTCCTGAAGTAATAGTAACCACCGAATCAGACGGGGCTTAGCATCCCGTTTGGCAAGTAGGTAACGCAAGGCCGCATGATCTGTGTAGACTATCACCTTTGACCCTAGGATGTATGATCTAAACTTATCAAGGGAGAAAACTACAGCTAGCAATTCCTTTTCTGTGGTAGTGTAATTCTTTTGAGCATCATCTAAGGTCTTACTGGCGTAGTAAATCACACATGGCAACTTATCCCTACGTTGTCCCAAAACAGCCCCCACTGCGTAGTCGGATGCATCACACATAATCTCAAAAGAGAGGCTATAATCAGGAGGCTGGATGATAGGTGCAGAGGACAGTAAAGACTTCAGCTTCTCAAATGCCTTGGCACACTCATCATCAAAATGAAATGGAGTATCATGTGCCAAGAGGCTGGAAAGGGGTCGAGCAATGTGGCTAAAGTCCTTGATGAAACGTCGATAGAAACCGGCATGACCAAGGAATGATCTAACGTCACGCACCGTTTTTGGTGCTGGGAGTTTCTCTATCAACTCAACCTTGGCTGGGTCCACATGGATACCATCCTGAGATACAACATGACCAAGTACTATTCCCCGTCTAACCATGAAGTGACTTTTCTCCCAACTAAGCACCAAATTCATCTTAACACAACGCTCTAGCACTAGAGAAAGGTGTGTGAGACACTCATCAAATGTAGCTCCAAAAACTGAAAAATCATCCATAAAGACCTCTAGAAACTTCTCAATCATATCAGAAAAAATGGCCATCATACACCTCTGAAAAGTCGCTGGTGCATTGCATAAACCGAAGGGCATGCGGCGATAAGCAAAGGTCCCATATGGACAAGTGAATGTGGTCTTTTCTTGGTCATCGGGGAAGACTGGGATCTGATTATACCCGGAATACCCATCTAGGAAGCAATAGTAGCCCTGTCCGGCTACTCTATCTAATATCTGGTCAAGAAAGGGTAAAGGAAAATGGTCTTTCCGGGTCTTGGCATTAAGCTTTCTATAGTCAATACAAACACGCCAACCAGTAGTGGTGCGTGTAGGAATAAGGTCACCCTTATCATTAGGGACTACTGTGATCCCAGACTTCTTTGGTACCACCTGCACCGGACTAACCCATGAACTATCAGAAATCGGGTAAATGATACCTGCATCAAGAAGTTTAATGACTTCCTTATAAACAACCTCACTCATGTTTGGGTTCAGCCTCCTTTGCATTTCGCGGGAAGGAGTAGCACCATCTTCTAAGTGAATCCGATGCATACACAACGAAGGGTCTATACCTCGTAAGTCAGAAATGGTCCACCCTATGGCCTTTTGATGATCACAAAGGACTCCTAACAATCTCTCCTCATGCTCAGTGGTCAGGTCTGATGCGATAATTACTGGGAGGGTATCATTAGGTCCTAAGTACACATATTTAAGATGCACAGGCAAAGGTTTGAGCTCTAAAGCTGGAAGAGACTCAACCGGAGGGGGATCAGAACAAACTTTGGATGGAAGGGAGCTAAGACTATCATTAGCCTTGTCAAGGCTAGGATTAGACACGACAGAAGTAGAAGCTACTAGCTCTTTCACAAATGAATCAGAGTCAAATTGAGTCAAGATTGCCTCAAGCTCTGCAAGCTCATCATCGGCAGTCAACATCGAATGGGCATGTTCCTCAACACAAGGGTCAATGATATCAACTAGGAAGCACTCATCCTCAGAATGTCTACTTACTCGATTGGCCGCCTCTGCGACCCTCACCTTAACTCTCATATTCCCAAAGGTTAACTCAATCATCCCTGTCCTACAATATATCACCGCATCAGCTGTGGCCAGAAAAGGTCTCCCTAGAAGAACTGGTGTCGCATGCCTAGTGTCTAGTCCTGAGTCCATGTCTAAGACAATGAAGTCAACCGGGAAAAGAAATTCACCAACTCTAACTAAGACATCCTCAATTATCCCTCTAGGTCGTCTCTCAGATCGATCTGCCAACTGAAGTGTAACATTTGTGGGAGTCAACTCCCCCAAACCTAAACGCTCATATACTGCAAATGGAATGAGATTCACACTAGACCCTAAGTCAAGGAGGGCATGATCCACCTGTTGATCTTGAATGATGCAAGGAATGGTGAAGGCTCCGGGGTCATTAAACTTGGGCGGAAGGCCCCTAGTGTATATGCTACTTACTTTCTCTGTGAGCCTCACATTCTTTGGAATGTGGGTGGATTGCCTCTTCCTAATGCACAAGTCTTTGAGGAATTTGGCATAAGCCGGTATCTGTTGGATAACTTCAATAAGAGGCAGGTTTATCTTAATATCCTTCAAGTGGTCTAATACTCGAGACTGCTTATCATCTTTCCTAGGTCGCTCTAAAGCAGTAGGATAAGGCACCCTAGGAGGACTATCATCACCGTGATCTACAACCTGCTTCTCATCTCTCTGTGAAGGAATGGTATTTTCTTTACTATCCTCTATCTCATCTCCCAACTCACTTCCTACTCTCTCAACTTTATCCTCAACCTCTTTTGTATCCCTACTCTTGTCACTCACTCTCTTTGCTCCATTAGACTCATCTACCTGATTATCTAACTGGTAACCACTCCGAAGGGTGATAACAGCTTTGGCTTGCTCATGGGTGGTCTCATTGTGGACATTGCTACACTGGCCACGTGGATTCTCGACAATCTGAGCAGGGAGCTTACCCTCATCCCTCCTAGTAATTTGTTGGGCTAGTTGCCCAACTTGAGTTTCCAACTTAGCAATAGATTGCTGCTGAGCATGAATTACTTGAAGTAACTTGTCAAACTTATCATCAAGCTTGTTAGGAGGAAGAGGAGGGCTAGGCTGAAATAGAGTCCCTGGTTGCGGTTTAAAGTGAGGCCCATTAGACACATGATAGTATCCAGGAGGATTAGATTGAGGCTTTTGCACTTGAGCCTGCGAAAATGAAGGGTCAGGATTCCCTTGACGCCATGAGAAAGCTGGATGATCTCGCCAACCAGGATTATATGTATTCGAATATGGATTGTAATTGCGAGAATAACCCTGGGCAGCACAAACTTGTTCCTGAATAAATTCAGGGAACTGAGAGGCAAGAGGACACCCTAGTGTGGGGTGGTCCACTGCAGAACATAAGGCACAACATTGAACATTTGGCAGGGCAGGTGAGGAAGTAGACCCTAAAGATATAAACTGATCAAATTTCTTGGTCAAAGCTGCCACTTGTGAGTTTAAGTCCCCATTTGTGCTCACATCATATAGTGTCCTCCTAGAAGTGGGCTTACCCATTCTATCCATTGTTGAGTCTTGAAATGAGTCTTTGGCAATACTATCAAGTCGGGCCCATGCCTCATTTGGGGTGATGTTATAAAACCCTCCATTACTCATTGAATTCACCATCGTTTTCTGTTGTGGTGTCAACCCTCTATAGAAATACTGAAGCAACCTAGGTCTATCGAACCCATGGTGTGGGCAGTGACGAATGAGTCCATTAAACCTATCCCAAGTTTCATGAAATGCCTCTAGATCGGACTGGGAAAAAGTCATGATGTTCTCTTGAAGAGATGAGGTCTGGGCCATTGGAAAAAATCTAAACAGAAATTGTGTCAAGAGTTCTTCCCAAGAAGTAATGGTTCCCTCTTCAAGGGAATGAAGCCATTCTTTAGCTTTGTCTTTAAGAGATAGTGGGAAGAAGCGCAATCGGATATTTTCTTGAGTAACATTTGGAACATGCACAGTGGTACATATCTCAAGAAAATCACGAATATGTGCATGTGGATTTTCATTGCTTTTCCCGTAAAATGATGGAAGTATTGCTATCGTACCAGGTTTCATGTCAAAGTCCACATTATGGATGGCAGGTGGTCGGATAGCAATATTCGGCTGATATGTGTTCGGGAGAAAATGCTGCCTAAGAGGTATATCATCAAGATCAGGATTATTAGGGACAATGGGAAGATGGGGAATTTGAGGATTATTAACATTTTGAGGCACATTCAGATTTCCTTCATGTTCCGCCATGATTGTAGTTAAGACCTTCTGATTCCTATGGTGTGGGATTCTTTGTGGCTCGCGGGCAAACGGTTCTAAAGGGAAGTCTTAAGAACGGAGTGCAAGCATACACAAAAAAACCAAGCTAATGGGAAATTACTAAATTGAAATAAAAACCTAAAACTAGAAATAAACTATTTAAGAAAAATAATCAACTAGAAAACTAGATAGATAAATAAATAAACGAAAAGTAAAATAAATGAATTACTAAATAAATAAAAAGCAATAAAATCACTAAGATAATAGAGAAAGCAAATAAAATAAAAAATAAAAAATAAAAAATAAAAATAAAAATAAAAATAAAAAATTCAACATAACTATTTAAACAAAAACAACTAATAAAGTAATCTAAAAATAATAAAGTAAAACAAGAAAAATATTTTTTTTTTTTTTTTTTTGCAAAAATAACTAATTAACTAAAAACTAACACTTAAACAAAATACTACACTAGTCCAAAAACAATATTGTGCCTCCCCGGCAACGGCGCCAAAAACTTGATGGGTGCTTAGCTTAGGATAAAATTAATGTCAATTCTAAGCCAAGTTTTAACTCGCAAGTGCACGAGTGATTGTAGTGTAGTGTGCTAGTGCGAGGTCGAATCCACAGGGAGACAATTTGAAAGTTTGTAGAAAAATGTAAGTAAAGTGCCTAAGTAATTAAACTAAATTAAATTGTAAATTGAGTGATTTGAACGAAAGTTAACTAAAAATAAAATAAAAATAAAATTAAATGCGAAAACTAAAATTAAATATGAAAATTGAAATTGAAGTTTGATCACTATTGGAAAAGATTTAAGGATCGGATTCCTATGCAAAGTTGAATTCTAGGCTCGAACTTAGGATTTCCTATTTTGATGCAAAATTAGACTACAAGCCTAATTAATTAAATAACCACCTAAAGTTAACTAATTAACGAGTTAGACCTAGTTTACAGAGGCAACGCTATCTCCAAGGCCTTTATCTAGCCGGAGTGTAGATTTGTCCTAAAATCCTAGGCATACACATTAACTAATTAAGTGAAGGAAAACTATGGTACAACCTATAGTTTTCGCAATCAAGCGCAATTTATATATTTGATCTACTATATGAATTCCTATTAATTACTAGCTACAAGCATAATAAATTAATAGGATAAATAATAAAGCATGTAAATCAAAAATATAAAAATAGCATCAAAATAATCCACCCAAGTTCAAGACCATAAAATTAAATTATTACATAGTAATCCTACCCTAAACAATGAATTAATTATTCATGTTCAACAAAATTGAATCAATATTATAAAAAGAAAGTAAATTAAACTTTTCCATAAATTAATTCGAATCTGTTGAAAATAATAATTTTATCTGAATCCCAACTGAAAATTGAAGAAGAATTTACGAAAAGAAATAAACCGAACTTGCTGCTGTTTTTTTTTCCTCGTCACCAAAGCTTTTTTCCTTCGTTGCTTGCTGTTTCGCTCTCTTTTTTTTTCCTTTTTCTTTCTTCTGCCCGCACTCCTTTTTCTTCTCTGTCCTTTTTTTCCTTGCGCCGCACGACTTTTATAATGCATCATCACCGCCCTAGTCAATGGGCTTTACATGGCCAACGTCTCTTTTGTTTTCTGCTAAACCAAGTCCACATTGGACTTTGTTCATCATTTTTTCATGCCAAGTCCAATTGGACTTGGCTGATCTACGTGGACATGGCCAACTTTATGGCCATGTGATGGACGCAAAGGCTTGTCAAAGCCTTGGTCAAGTCCAATTTTTTTATTTCTTTATTTCTTTTATTTTCCCTTTCCAATTTCTTTCACCATCTTTTGTCATTGACGAGCAAATTTTTATCATCTTTTCTTCATCCAATTTTCTATCAATTCGGCTCCAAATACTCTTCCATTATTCAATTCTTACATGTACAAAAACACAACTAAAGTGATCAAACATTATAATTAATGTGCATAATTAATTCTAAAAAACAAAGAAATAAGCCTGAAAATATGAATACATCAATAGTGATCAATTCATAAACCAAAAACTTAACATACAAAATTAAAACACATATTTATCTCTATATGCTACCGTAATCAATTAAAATAAACTATATAAAAATAACAATTACATCAATTAAAATAAATATATAAAAATAATATTTGTAAATTAAAACAATGAACAACAATTACAACATATGCATACTAGGTGCGGACAACTGATTTTTTTTTTTTCATTTTAAGTAAAACTTAGAAAATTACAAAAATGTCAGGTGTGTATATTTTTTCAAAACAAAGAGTAGGAAATTATGAAAATGCCAGCATGTGCACGTGCACATGCTGGCGTGGCTTTAGGTTCGCCACTGGTCATAGTTACCTATACAAAAAAAAAAATTATCGATAATGCAAATAATAAACAATAACGAAATGACCAAAATGGTGTCATAGCCAAAAGAAGCCCAAAGTGCTAATAGTGGATCCAACAATATAATAGTTTAGGCTACATACTGGTAGCACAATCCAAAAGATGGTTTGTTGTTGTACATACCACAAAAAACAAGTCTCTTATGAAATGATAGTGTACTACTCCACGATATATTGGTGTACGATCCCCACCAACAAGGGCACAAAAGCACGACCTCAAAATAAATGGCACAAGGGTTCACATTCATTTTGATACATCATACATAGGAGCATGAAGAAAATATTTTGCAAACATTCATGGTGCAAAATAAAATAAAACTTTCGATCCTAAGTTTTCGTTCCGAAGCTTTTTGAGATAAAACAAGAAACTTATAACCTTTTAATAAATTTAAGAATAATTAAAATAATAATACAAAAGATATCTAAATTCCTTTTTAAAAAGGTCAATAAATAAATAAAAATAATCGAAACCATTGAATTACTGTTGAAATGTCTAATGAAATAACAAAATAAAAAGAAAACATCTAATCACCTTCGAAGCTTTTAGTACAAAACATTTAATCAAATAAAAATGTTTGATAAAGTAATAAGATCCTTAGTTACTCTAGAAATACTTGGATAAACCATATAATAAAATAATTGAAAGAGTATTTAATGATTCATCAAACCTTTAAAATATAAAAAAGAAAAAGATTTAGATGCATATTATAAGAAGAAAGAGTGACTTAGTCACTATTGAACAATAGTCACTTGTGCCACCAAGACTTTGAAGTTATTCGCTTATTTGCGAGAGGTTGTGAGATCAATTTCTGCTGGTTACATATATGTTATACGGCCATAGGCCTCCATTGAATTAAAAAAAAAAAAATTATAGTCACTTGTTTACTACTTCAACAATGACTATTGTTGGTATGCAACAATATTTTATTTTTTTCTCTTTTATTGTTATCCGTCTTCATATTATTTATTACTTTATGGTAAACTAAATTACATTAAATACATAATTAGTATTAATAATGAAATGATCATGAATTACAAATTAAATTCATAGCCCAAAACTCTTATGAAATATCATAAATATAAATATTTATAGCTTAGCACATGTACCAATAATTTTAGTAATCTTTCATTGATTTAATATAAATACATAATACAAAATCCATACTATAGGCACAATAGTATGTCTCATTTTTCACAAAATGAAAGTGGTATTAGAAAAGTATAAGGTCTTATCACTTACCTTCTTTTCCCAAGCACCTTTTATCGCCTTAAAGTTTGCGAGTTCGTTGAGATAATCACAATCGTATTCGCATTCAAAAATTTCACTGCTAATAATGGTTGAAACAAACGTGGCTATGCCTCGAGAATTTCATCAAAATTTCATCCTCTTAAACATAGGGAGACTTTAAAGAAAAGAGATTTTTTATACCACATTCTAGGTTTAGACATAAGGACTATTCGGGTTGGGCTTGCTAACTACTTCTTGGAAGAACTAATCCAATATGGTCTCTAGTTTAAAAGTTTCAAAGTCATCTCAAAATACAATTGAGTAATTAATTTGGGTTAAGTCATGGCCCAAAAATTACGGGACGTCACAGTCTACCCTCCTTAAAAAATGTTTCATCCCTGAAACTTACACACTTGGTCCCACAAAAATATATATATATTTCTCTTTTGGACAAAGATATACATTTGAGTAAGGCATTCATACTTATCTTCATAACACATCTACTTAACCATAAACCTTCAAGTCAAAGCTTAACCTACCATTGATATACCCCAAAACATGATCACTCATATGTCTTCTTAACAATATGCATTAAGATTCCTCCAAAGAAAATTTTCTGATTTCATGACCTACAACATCCCTTGGCATTTAGAATTTCAAGATTACAAAGCTGACTCCCATAGTGACTATTTTTAATCATGACCGTTAAGAACACACCAACATGTTACCAATCAATGAAACTAGTGTGGAAGGTTTACAACTTACTAACGCACGTATACTTTTTGATCCACACCAACAAGTCATTGTCACACATTCATGCACCATGTTGGGCTATGGCTCGTATTTGTAGTTAATGCATAAATGTATAAGCTCAATACCTAGAACTCTAGGGATTACCTATAAATAAGCTCTATGGATATTATAATAGGTGTGGCAGAAAACTAAGAAGTGAGAAGTTTTGTAAGAGAATGCTTGTAACCGAAGTTTCATCATATAGTGAACTATTTTCTTATTGCCTGTGGACGTAAGTTTAGGCCAAACCACTTAAATTCTTGTGTTCATTTAAATTTCTCGTTAGATTGGCGCTAACACCCTAGAAAGACCCGGAAAGCTAGCGAAAAGCAATAAAATTTTCGTGAGCAAAACTTTACAAATTATATATCGTTAGACTCGTCTCGACGCAAGGATTCTAACGATAGTGTTTGTGTAGCTAGAAACTCGCCGGAGAACCATTGGACAAGGAAAAACCAAAGTGGATCTCGTTGGAGTCATTTTTTTCAGAGCTGTCTTGTGAGGTGTAAAGCATGTCAAAAGCTTCGTCATCGCGAGAGGAGCTTATTTTAGGTGAATCCAATGGGGTAATCTTTGCTCAGTGTCTCAAACTATGAATCTTTGACATTGTCATTTCACTAATTGGTTAACATTTATTGTGCTTGAACTTATTAGTGCATTATGTTATTGACTAATTGTTTGCCATCAGTTTGTTGTTTCAAGGTTTGGTTTATCGAATCCAAGAGAAAAGCTAAGAATGTATTGAATTTTAGGTTAAGGGAGAAACTGAAAGGTGAAGAGATTAATACACTTTTCTTATTATTCCAATTCAGATGGCCAGATTATTAGTTGTGTTAATACATAAACCATATAACATAATACACTTATAAGTCTTCATTATGCATTCATTATTCATCCAAAAGATAAGCTTCAATATACTTTGCATGTGTTCAATATTTGTAAACTGATTCACATTGAATCAAGATTAGTAGTTTATAGGGCCATCATGAATATAATCGACAGAGATAGTATTGTTATTGTGTCTTACAATATAATCGAACTGTGTTATTATGATCCCATTGTAAAAGAATATGTGTATTTGTTATATACTTCTCTTTGGTGAGAAAAAGCTATTGTTAAGTGTTCTTTTTTATTTATTTTTTTTTTAATTTTTAATTTTTATTTTTAATTCTATTGCCACCAGAGATGTAGTCCAACTGGCCTTAGTCAGAGAAGTATACCAAGAAACGTTATCCACTTATGGGGCGAGGTCAGTGGCAGTGGTTATTTTTATTTTTATTTTTTTTG
This sequence comes from Ehretia macrophylla, assembly GCA_037974665.1. Taxonomy (NCBI): domain Eukaryota; kingdom Viridiplantae; phylum Streptophyta; class Magnoliopsida; order Boraginales; family Ehretiaceae; genus Ehretia; species Ehretia macrophylla. The sequence goes on from CM075776.1 coordinate 79,191,054, forward strand.
TTTTTTGGTTCAAAGATATTCAATTTCATTGATAATGAGAAACATTTTTATAAAGCATTATTCTATACCAATAGGTTGCAGATTTTGCACAAGAGATTAAGGGATATGGGTATTCCCAACCCAGTCACTAGCTAAAATTCTTGTAAGCTTGATCTTGCCAACCTAATTCGATGGTTAATTAGCATTTCTTCTAATGCACTGAACACTCAAAGAGCTAAATTCAGCAGCAATGTTTCGAGTATCCTCTAAAATAAGGCTCAATGTTGCAGGATTCATTTACCCATTGCTTTTCCTCACAATCAATGATAATTGTTCCACTGAAACACTACATTTCTTAGTTTCTTTCATCCAGATTATTAGTTGTATTAATACACATATGCATCATTGTTCACCTTGCTGTAGGCTACCAGGTAAGATGATTGATGTTTTCGGTTAGAAAGTGCCACCATTATTCGAAATACATTTGCAAGTTATACTCCCATTTATTCATGCAGGTATACTCCAAACAAATATATGACTTTGTAGAACATTGGAGAAGGTCAGGAGAAATTAGTACAATAAGCTATGGATACACTTTTTGATAATGGAATCCGCAGACAACCAATGAGGGACAGTCATAATAAAGTTTACAAGTCATTTTCAGATGTAATTGAAGGCAAAAAAGGAAGATTTCATGACTCTGATTGGCAAACGGGTCTAGACATTCATTGTCGTAGGTCCTTCACTTTCAATACATACCTGTGGATTGCCTCGCAAAATAGCCGAAATGTGTCCAAACACTATTAATGGAGAAGATGTGATTACTTTACGTCATGAGAGTTGCTGTAACTAGTGTATGAGATAATATTCAGATCTATACTAGTTAATGAAATACTTCTACTTTGATTGCTCATTTATTGATATATTTAGTTTGTTCTTTTACATGATGTTATTGTTTGTGGTTCAATTTTCATTACCCTTGTTATAGAAGTGAGCAGCAGGTGATTTTGGATCTTATAAGAGTCATTTTTTGTTAGTTGTTGCATTTTGGTGTGAGCTCTCGTGGACATTGGTGTTGTGTGGGTGTGTTTTGATTGCTATTTGCTTAAACGAAGTCTACAACCAGTGCCATTTTTAAATTTATCGCCTATAAGTGATTCTGTTTTTTTTTTTAAAGGATAAGGATTATAAGCGACAGTTGTAAAGAACCACCACTAAATTAACAGCGACGCATTGCCAAGCGGCGGTTTGAAGGTTTTTCAAACCGCCACCATTGCATAGGCGGCTATTTTAGTTGATAAAAACTGCCGCTAATATCCAGATTTTTAGTAGTGATATATACCTTAGGTTCCGTTGACTCATGCGTCTATATAACACCTCAAGCAAGTTTATAATATACACCAATCATGATCTATCATAATATAAAAATAATTTCACAATATAAGTGAACATATAATCCTAACAAATCATGCCTTTACTGTCAACAATTTCTTCAATCACTTACATGCTAAGATCTAGTAAGGACTCTCCATTGATTCTCTTGAATGCAAGTTTAAGTTCTTCTCTTGATACTAAGTTGTAAAAGTTATCCGCTAAGGACATAATTTGTCGTTTTTCTTACTTCTATTTATCCCAAAATATCATCTCAAAATAATCTAGCAAGGCTAACACATGACAACCTAAAATTTGAAGACACTATTAACAACTAAATCACCACGTGGCCAAGAGTCTACTTATAACTCAATCATCACTCACATTATAATTAGCTTATATGTTATACATCAATCATCATATGAACATCTAACTGATTACTCTAGATCACATGATAAAAGCAACAAAATAAACAAAATTTCAGCATTTCTATAATTAGTCATTAAATTCTAATCCGATCAAAGTATAACTAATACCAAAAATCACAAAATCAAATAGATTATAACCTAAGCTCTCTGATACCACTTTGTCATGTCGGAAACAAGACTGCCGCAAACTTAAAAAAATTAATTTCCTAAACCTGTAATGCAACTAAGTAATATAATATATAAAACCATAACCAAATACAACCGTGTCAGAACATCTAAACCATAATAATATAATATGTCAATGGTCTCCAAAATACAAAAATATTTTTTATCAAAATCTAATTGCACTACAATAAAATCCATTATAACTCAGAGGAATTGAAATGTCAGAAGTTCAAAAGTAGTCATGAACACGTAAACCCAAAATCGTGATGTCCTCAGGGTGGTCATCTACCCCAAGCCCAAGCACAATGAGCCTAGTCCTTAGTATCAGCAAAAAAACATATTTTGAAAATAGAATACAAAAATGAGATATTAATCTCAGTAAGTAGTAGCGCCCCTGAAAATTAGATGGGACCATACTGTACAAAAATCATCATATACAATTTGATAAACAATAAGATGTAATCGAAAAATAAGCAAAATGATTAACAAAAAAAAAAAAACGTAAGTTTTGAAAACATAGAGAGATGTCATAGTTACCAATACGAAAAAATATCGATAATGCAAATAATAAAAAATAATGAAATGATCAAAAAGATGTCATAGCCAAAAGAAACCCAAAGTGCCAAAAGTGGATCCAACAATATACTAGCCGAGATTACATACTCGTAGCACAATTCAAAATGTGATTTGTTGTAGCACATACTACCAAAAGAAAACGGGAGTCCCTTATGAAATGATAGTGCACTACCCCACGATATGTTGGTGTACAATCCCCACCAACAAGGGCACAAAAGCGCAGCCTCAAAATAAATAGCACATGGGTTCACATTCATTTTGATATGTCATACATAGGAGCACGAAGAAAATATTTTGCGAACATTCATGGTGCAAAATAAAATAAAACTTTCAATCCTAAGTTTTAGTTCCAAAGCTTTTGGAGATAAAACGAGAAATTTATAACCTTTTAGTACATTTAAGAATAATTAAAATAATAATACGAACGGTATCTAAATCCTTTTTTAAAAGAGCCAATAAATAAATAAAAATGATAGAAACCATTGAATTACTGTTTAAATGTTTAATGAAATAACAAAATAAAAAACATCTAATCACCTTCGAAGCTTTTAGTATAAAACATTTAATCAAATAAAATGTTTGATAAAGTAACAAGATCCTTAGTTACGCTAGAAATACTTATATAAGTCATATAATAAAATAATAGAAAGAATATTCATCAAACCTTTAGAATATATGTATATTATAAGAAGAAAGAGTGACTTAGGGGCTGTTTGAAAGTGTTTTCGAAAATAGTTTTTTTGTTTTCAAAAATAAAAAAACTTATTTGACATGAGTTGTTTTCGAAAATTATTTTCAAAAACTGTTCTAGAAAATGTGTTTTCAAAAACAAAAAAACAAGAACAACTTTTTTATGTTTTCATATGTTTTTGTTTCCTTTATTCTTCTCAACGACACACATGAGCACATTTTTTTCCACTGCTAACAATCAAAGTGCGCACATATATACACACACACATACATACACACACACACACACACACATACACACACTTATATATACACATACACACATACACACACACTCATATTCACACACACACGCACACACACACACACACACTCACACTCATACACACACACACACACTCACACTCACACTCACATACACACACTTGTTCTTACACACATACACACACACATACTCACACTCACATATACATATACATACATACACATATACACACACTCACACAAACAAATACATATTCTCATACACACATACACACACACACTCACACACACTCACACACACACACATACACACATTCTCATACACATACACACTTATACTCATACATACACACTTATACATATATACATACACACACACATACATATGCATACACTCACACACACACACATACTCATACACATACACTCATACATATACACACATACACACACGCATACATAAACTCATACTTATACACATACACACACTCGCACTCACACTCACATACATACTATCTCTCTTACACATACACACACACACATACACTCACACTCATATATACATACACTTACATATATATACACACATACATATACACACACTCGCACACACACACATATACATATTCTCATACACATACATATACACACACATGCACACTCACATAAACATACACACAGTAACATACACACACATACATACGATCTTTCTCTCATGCATATGCACACACACATACACTCTTTCTCTCATACACACACACACACACTTACACATACACTCTCTCACATACATATACTCATACACACATATACACACACACTCATATACATACACACATACTTACACACATATGCATACTCACACAAACATACATACACATGGTAACATACACACACAAACATACAATCTCTCTTTCTTTCTCTCTCATACACATATATACACACACACACTCTCTCTCATACACACACACACACTTACACATATACTCTCTCACACACATATACTCACATACACATATACACACACACTCTCTCTCAAACACACACACACATACACACTTATAGACATATATACTCATACTCTCTCATTCTCACACATACACATTCTATACACATACACCACTATAATTACAATGTAAGTGTGTGTGTAGGTGTATATGTGTGAGATAATGTGTGTATGTGTGTGTGAGAGTATGTGAGTATATATATGTATATATGTGTGAGTATGTGTGTGAGTGTGAGTATATATATGTATGTGTATATGTGTGAGTGTATGTGTATGTGTATAAATGAGTGTGTATGTGTATGCGTTGTGTATGTGTGAGTGTGTGTGGGTATGTGTGTGAGTGTGTGTGGGTTAATGTGTGAGTGTATGTGTATGTGGGTGTGTGTGAGAATGTGTGTGTGTGTGTGTATATGTATGTGTGAGTATATGTATATGTGTGTGTGTGTGAGTGTGTGTATATGGGTAACTGTGTGTATGTATAAGTATATGTATGTGTGAGTGTATTTGTGTGTGTGTGTGTGAGTATGAATATATATTTGTGCGTGTGTGTATGAGTGTGTATGTGATTGTGTATGTGTAAGTATGTGTGTGCGTGTGTATGTGTTTATGTGTATGTGTATAAGTATGTGTATGTATATGTATGTGTGTATGTATATGTGTATGTGTATTTGTATGTGTGTAAGAATGTGTATGTGTAAGTGTGTATATGTATAAGTATGTGTATCTATGTGTGTGTATATGTGAGTGTGTTTGTGAATGTGTGTGTGTGTGTGAGTATGAATACATATTTGTGTATGAGTGTGTGTAAGCGTGCGTTCGTGTATGGGTTAATGTGTGAGTGTATGTATATGTAGGTATGTGTGAGTGTGTGTGAGTGTAGGTGTATGTGTGTGTATGTATGAATGTGTATATGTGAGTGTGTGTATGTGTGTGTGTGTATATGTGAGTATGTGTATGTGTGTGTGTGTATATATATGTATGTGTGAGTGTATGTATATGTGTGTATGAATATATGTGTATGTGTATATGTGTGTGTAAGTATGTATAAGTATGTGTGTATGTATGTGTGAGTATGTATGAGTGTGAGTGTGTGTGTGTGTGTGTGTGTGTGTGTGTGTATGTGTGTGTGTGTGTGTGTATGTGTGTGTGTATGTGTGTGTGTGTATGTGTGTGTGTGTGTGTAATTCTAAATGTATGTTAATCTTAAGAACTTGTTTAGAGAACATTTGTATGCAAACAATTTTTTTTATTTTTTTTGTTTTTAAAAATTATTTTTGAAAACTGTTCTGAGAAACTGTTTTAGAAAACAAAAAAATAAGAACACTTCCAAATATACCCTTAGTCACTATTGAACAGTAGTGACTTGTTCACTACTTCAACAATGACTACTGTTGGTATGCAACAATATTTTGTTTTTTTTTTCTCTTTTATTGTTATACATCTTCATTTTACTTATTACTTTATGATAAACTAAATTGCATTAAGGCTCCATTTGTTTGCCGTAAAATATTTCCCCGGAAAATATTTTTCGGATTTTACAATGTTTGGTAACACTGGAAAATTGGTCAACCATAAAATATTTTTCGGTCAAAAATTGCGGCTGCTTTTTCTTAATTTTACGGTGTTTGGTAACACCGGAAAATTGGTCAACCGTAAAATATTTTCCGGTCAACAATTGCGGCTAGTACAAAATTATGTAAAATGTTTTCATGTCCTTTGAGAGAAGAAAACATTTTACAAAACTTACGACACATCCAAACACCATAAAATATTTTTCAGTATTCTATTTTCCAGTAAAATATTTTCCTCCAACAAGTTATTTTACGGCAAACAAACAGAGCCCTGTAAAATATTTTATTTTCCAGGAAAACACTTTTCACGGAAAATATTTTACACAAGCAAGTTATTTTACGGCAAACAAACGGAGCCTAAATAACATAATAAGTATTAATCATGAAAAGAACATAAATTACGGATTAAATTCATAGCCCCAAACTCTTATTAAAATATCATAAACATAAATATTTATAGCTTAGCACATATACCAATAATTTTAGTAATTTTCCATTGATTCAATATAAATACACAATACAAAATTCATACTATAGGCACAATAGCATGTCTCTTTTTCACAAAATGAAAGGGGTATTAGAAAAGCATAGGGTCTTCCTACTACCCTTCTTTTTCAAAGTACCTTCTATCCCTTAAAGTTCGCGAGTTCAAAAATTCCACTGCTAATAATGGTTGAAGCAAACGTTGCTATGTCTCAAGAATTGCATCAAAATTTCATCCTCTTAAACATAGGGATCTGAGGGCTATAAAAAAAAGGGATTATTTATACCGCATTCTAGGTTTAGACATAAGGACGATTCGGGCTGGGCTTGCTAACTACTTTTTAGAAGAACTAATCCAATATGGTCTCTGGTTTAAAAATTCCAAAGTCATCTCAAAATATGATTGGTCCAAAAATTACGGGACGTCACCATAGTCATGAACATAAAATCGTGAAATGGATAGACAACCTTTCATGTACAATAAAATAAAAAATTGGTACAAAGGATAGTCATGAATATAAAATCGTGAAGTGAATAGACAACCTTTCATGTATGATTATCTGTTAAAAAAATAACAATAATAATAATAAAAAAAAAATGATACAAAGGATAGGCTGCTAACTTGGAGGATGAGTAATCTGAAAAAGCCCAACCAAATATGGTTTTCTATGATTGTATCAATTCTAATTTTCTGACAAGACTATCATGTTGTTTAGAATGACTAAGCTATTGACCATATACTGTTCAGACTTTTTCAGTTTCATCTCTACCTCGTCTATTTCTCTCCAACCCATCTCAAGTAATCCATTTAAACAGATATCTTGATCTTCCATGGCTTCTTCAATAAAGCTTCTCATATATTCATTTTTTGTTTTTGTCATAGTCGCATCCCTCATTTGATCCAAACACTAGCTAATTTTTCCCATAGAGTCCTTAAAGAGAATCAAGCAATTCTTTATTGCCACGTCTGTATCATTATTTTGGGATCTTGGCATCATCATGGTGGGTAATGACAAAATATTCTTAAGTTCTTGGATGCTCACCTCAAGGGACTGTTGGGTATCGGCGCAGCGGAATGGTCGGGGATAAGCAATATCACACAACTAAAATATGAATGAGAACAAGAAATAATGGAGACACCAAATTTACGTGAAAAACCCTCTAACAAATTGAGAAAAAAACCATGGGCAAGAAATAGAGGATTTCACTATGATGTGGAGTATTTTACAATGACCTTCTCTCTATTATACGAAGATAACAATTTTTATTTACTCTCAAATAATAGGAGAAACTAACTCTCACTCACTAAAAAAAGACAACAAACAAGGAACAGAACACTCTCAGGAGAATACTCTATATTTTCTCTCTGATTTGGAATGCTTGCTGATGCTGAACCAATTGAAGTAAGCTTCTATTTATAGGTGAAAGCTCCTGTAAAACTCCAAAACTTTGCATGCAAAATCTTTCCTTGCGCAGTGTGTTTCTTGAGCAATGCAATTCCTCGCGCAGTGTATTTCTTGAGTAATGTAATTAACAAATTTCAACATGCACAGTTTCTTTTCTCCATTTGCAGCCACCATTGTTGACTTTCACAAGTCTCCAAAATAGCTTTACAACTCACATTCTCCCACTGAAAGTTTATTTTGGATCATCTTTCAAATCTCTCCATACCTGCCAATTCTATGTTGCTTACATCTTTACTAGGAGACAAGAGGATCTATTCCAAACAAACTTGTCAACATTGATCGGCTTTGTCATGACATCTGCTAGGTTCTCATTGGTATGAATCTTCTGCATATCTACACTCCCTTCTTCCACTACTTTACAAACAAAATGATATTGAACACCTATGTGTTTCATCCTGGAATGAAAGGCAGTATTCCTTGCAATGTGCAAGGCACTCTGACTGTCACAATACGAGGGAATTTTCTCTTGTTTGTACCCAAGTTCCTCTATTAACCGTTTAATCCAGATTGCTTCGTTACAAACTTGTGTAACTGCCATGTATTCAGCCTCTGTTGTAGATAGAGCCACAATAGTCTGTAACTTAGATATCCAGCTGACTGCGCCTCCTACAAGTGTAAACATATAGCCTGTAGTGGACTTCCGTTTATCTACATTTCTTGCAAAATCCGAATCAATAAAGCCCTTGATAGTAAATTCTGATCCTCCAAAACATAATGCAACATTCGAGGTCCCTGTGATGTATCTTAGGATCCTCTTAACTGCATTCCAATGTTCTCTACTAGGATTCGCCATGAACTGACTAACCGCACCAACTGCTTGAGTAATATCTGGTCTTGTACATATCATAGCGAACATAAGACTTCTCACTGCTGATGCATACGGTACTCGAGACATTTCTATCATCTCTGCTTCAGTGCTAGGGCACATACTTGGGGATAATTTGTAACTGACAAGAAGTGAGGTCTAGATTTCCATACAATCTTGTATATTGAAGCGTCGCAAGATTTTTTTCAAGTAGTTCTTCTGGGAAATCCATACCTTCCTGTATTTTATGTCTTGATGAATTTGCATCCCTAAAATCTTGTCTGCTGGTCCCAAGTCCTTCACATCAAATTCCCTAGCCAATTGTGCCTTCAATTCTTGGACTCAATCTTTGCTGGGCCCTGCTACTAGCATGTCGTCCACGTACAATAGCAGAACAATTAAATCATTATCACCAAACCTCTTGTAGTATGTACAATGGTCTGAATTGAGTCCGTTGTACCTGAGGCTAATCACGAAGGAATCAAATCTCTTGTACCAACACCTTGGCGCTTACTTTAGACTGTACAGAGATTTGGTCAACCTACAAACCAAGTTTTCTTTTGCTTTCTCAACAAAACCTTCTGGTTGGAGCATATAAATATCTTTTTCAAGCTCACCGTGAAGAAAAGCCGTCTTTACATCTAATTGTTCTAGATGTAAGTCAAACACAACACACATGGCCAAGACTACTCTAACAGTTATAAGTCTTACCACAGGAGAAAATATCTCATTAAAGTCAATTCTTTCTTTCTGAGCATATCTTTTCACCACCAATCTTGCACAATATCGTTCCACTTGGTCATTTCCATCTCGTTTGATCTTGTAGACCCATTTGTTACCAATGGCTTTCTGTCCAGGCAGTAGTGGAACAAGCTCCTACGTATTATTTCTATGGAGAGTTCAATTTCTTCCTACATTGTTGTCATCCACAGAGCAATATCGGGGCTATTTATAGCCTCGTGAAAGGTAGATGGCTCTCCATCCTCCGTTAGAAGACAATATGCAGCATTGCTCGCCATGACATAATCTGAATGCCAAGTTGGTCTTAGCATCTTACGCGATGAACGTTGGACTTCTGTAACTTCAACATCATTTGGTTCTTGTTCCTCGTGCTCTAGTGCAGCTTCAGAAGAAGCATCTCCTTATTCTGACTTATCCTTAATCTGTATTGTAGTATTTTCCTTTGAAGTGTTGTTGTCGTCTTCACTTTGCAGTTTATCTTCTGCAAATATCACATCTCTACTGATGACAACCTTGCGGGCAGTGGGATCCCAAAGGCGATACCCCCTAACACCATCTGCATTTCCCAAGAATACATATTTTTGAATTTTGGATCCAGTTTTGTTCTTTCTTGGGGACCATACATCACGTATGCTGGACATCCAAATACGTGTAAGGTAGAATAATCTGCGTGTTTTCCAATCCATATTTCCATTTGTGTCTTTAACCCAATAACAGTTGACGAAAATCGATTTATCACGTAACAGACGGTTCTAGCTCTGCCACACCATTTGGCTAGACATACAGTTTCCAACATAGCTCTTATTCTTTCAAGAAGAGTTCTGTTCATCCGCTCTGCCACACTATTTTGCTGAGGTGTATGTGCAACAGTAAATTACCTTTGAATACCCTCTTGCTTGCAAAATGCCAGGAAGCTCCCGTCAGTGTATTCTCCTCTGTTATCCGTCCTTAAATACTTGATCATTTTCCCAAATTCAAGTTCCACCAGCGCTTTGAAGGTTTTGAATATTGGAAACACATCTGACTTGTTCTTGATTGGATATACCAACAATCTCCTGGAGTAATCGCCAATAAATGATACAAAGTATTTTGCTCCACTTAGGGATAAAACCGGTGATTCCCAAATGTCTGAATGAATCAAGTCTAAAATGTGTTTGCTTCTAGAAATAGATATCCCAAATTTCAATCTATGCTGCTTACTGTAACACAGTGCTAACAGAAAGGTAAGTTTACCGTCTTAAGCCCGGGTAGGAGATTACGTTTAGCGAGAATCTTCAAGCCTCGTTTTGTCATGTGGCCCAATCTGCGATGCCACATTATAGTTGATTCTTCTTGTCCGGCTGATGCAACTGATACATCTGCCTCCTGTAACGTATCTCTAAAAACCATGTACAGATTTACCCCCATCTTTTTTGCCTTGATCACCACAAGTGCTCATTTGATAACCTTCATGATCCCATTCTCGATATGGGTCTTGCAGCCAAGGTCATCCAATTGTCCAATGGACAATAGGTTATTCTTCAAGCCCTTCACGTGTCGTACCCCTTGAATGGTGTGAATGGTACTATCATACATTTTTATTTTGACAGTACCGATACCAGCAATCTTCAAGGCATGATTATTACCCATGTACACAGATCATCCAGAGGCAGGTTCATAGGTGTGGAACCATTCTCTACGAGAGGTCATATGCCATGTTACTCTCGAATCAATGAGCTCCTTTTTGCCTTTTGATACAAACAAGGAAGAGAACACTCTCAAGAGAATACTCTATATTTTCTCTCTGATTTGGAATGTTTGCTGATGCTGAACCAATTGAAGTAAGCTTCTATTTATAGGTGAAAGCTCCTGCAAAACTCCAAAACTTTGCATGCAAAATCTTTCCTCGCGCAGTGTGTTTCTCGAGCAATGCAATTCCTCGCACATTGTACTTTTCGAGCAATGCAATTAACAAATTTCAACATGCACAGTTTCTTTTCTCCATTTGCAGCCACCATTGTTGACTTTCACAAGTCTCCAAAATAGCTTTACAACTCACAGGGACATATTAAAAAAAAATAGATTGGATCAGCCTTGGATGTGTGGTTGAGGAAAGAATTCTTTTGGTGGTTGAGGTAAGAAATACTTGCAAAACAAGATTTTGGATGTGGAGTGATGGCACACACTGTCATAAGGTTGTTGTAATACGATGATGGTGTTGATAATGATCCAATTAATGTTGCGGCAATAAGAGTGACCACAAGTGCAATGGTAGCATTGTTGACTATCTTTCTAGCCATGGAGAGATACGTTTCCAGAAGAAATAGAAATGGGGGTTGTAATAGAAGACAAATAGAAATGTATTCGAGATTTTACAATACGCAGTGCCTTATTTATAAGAAAAACATAAGAGATATTATACATTGTTAGACTTTGTTTGTATTCGAGATTTAGTCAAACACTATTTATGTGGGAGTTTGGATAATGATGAACCTCATTGGAGTTTGGGTAATCACAAACTTATTAGGAGACAATATCCATGCATCTATATATCTTGATAGTTTCGTAAAAGAATATATATATATATATATATATATATATATATATATATATATATATATATATATATTTCTTCTTCTCTTTTTCTTTTTTATTTTATTTTCTCATCTGTGGCTGTTTATTAACCATTGCAAAAGGGACCAAAAAAAAAATGACTAAATTAAGATGGAATAAAATCAATATTAATTCAATTAAGACTCACTAATTAATCTCATTTGCCTTTGTATTGGACGTTTGCATACTAACCAATGACTCGTAGAATGGAGTAAATTTATTTGCATATTCGAACTGCTAAGTGATTATTTTGCATTATACGTAATAATGTAATATGTGATACGATGTGATTTCATGAAGACATGCATGCCAAGAACATACAATGTGCTGAAAGATATGTAAATGAACTGATAAGTTATGCATTAGAATGGCATAACATTTGTAGGTAATGGTCAAGACACTTACTTATGGTGTGATAATTGGCACCCTCTCGGAATTCTTGCTTTTCAGTTGCAAAGGGACCAAATTACAGTCTCACGGCTAGGAAACCAATGTAAGGTTAACAGAATCTTTTGCAATGGGACTTGGCATTGGCCAAGAAATATTTCCCATTTGGAGAATGGTAGTGTTGGATATTCTATTAGACATGATGGTAAGGATGCAATTCGATGGAACATTGGGTCAAGTGGTAGGTTCGAGACGCTTTCAACATGGGAGGAAGTCTAGATAAAACACCCTAAAGTCCCATGGTATCAGCTGCTTTGGAAGAATATTTTTATCTCGAAATAAAGTTTCTGTTGTTGGCTCGCTATCTTTGATAGATTGCCAACAAAAAGTCAGATGATCAACTGGGGAATTCAAATTGATGTGAAATGTTCACTTTGTCATATTGTATTGAATAGTAGAGACCACATTTACTTTGAATGTTCTTTCAGTAGGAGACTTTGGAGAAATTGTTGTAAAACGGCTTGTATTGCAGTTCTGGGAATGCATTGGGACAGAATCCTTAGAGGATGCTGTAGGTTGGCAAAAAGAAATACCCTTCAGGGAATGGTTCTTAAGCTTATGTTGTGTTCTTGTGTTTATCACCATTGGAGAGAACGGAACGCGAGAATTTTTTGCAATGCCTTTGAAAATGGGGATCAAATCTACAACAGGATCAAGGATGAAGTCCATTGCAAGCTTTTAACGGGGAAAAGTTTAAAAACAATCAGCTGAATAGGAAAATTTGTAACCAAATAAACCTTAGGGAGATCATTGAGTAGTCAGTGTTGTGGATTCTTTTTGTTTTTGTTACTCTTGTAATGGCTTGACCATTTGTTTTTCGATAGTGGAATGAAATTTAACTGGCTGACCGAGCCAAAAAAAAAAACATTTGTGATTTATTCTAAGGGATAATATCATGGAATATGCAGCTGGTGGAAAGCTCTATGCGAAAATATGCAGTGCTGGTAGATTTTACCAAGTCAACGAGGTTGTAAATACATGCAATAATTGGTTTAGATGTTAGATCATTTTTGTATGTGGCATACTTAGGTTTTTGTTCGGTCTAACTGTGAAATTTTAGTTTTGAATTGTAAAACTTTAGTTAGAAGTGTTGCTGAACATAAATCATTGAATGTTTGACTTATGTGGGGCAATTTGGGCTTTTAGAAAATTTGAGGGTAATGTTAAAATTTTAAAAATATGGAGGAGCATATTTGAGAAAGGAAAAGAAAAACGGTTTTTTTGATTATGTAAAAACAGTTTCCCAAAATTCTTTTTTTGAAACTTTTTTTAGTTTCAACTTTTAACTAAAAACTCTTTTAGAAATGTGCCAAACGTGGAGTTTCAGCTTCTAAATTCACAAAAAATAATTTTAAGTGTATAAAAGTTAGGCCAAACAGAGTTTTCAATGAGTTGTTGATTCCTTCAATTGTAGGCTCACTTTTTCCTTCGGTAGCTATATGAGTAAATTGCTTGTTGTAAATACTCATTCACCCCTTGTCTTTTTAAAATAGACTCATTACCCCCCTGTGATTTTCGGAGTGTAACTGACTACCTCATTCCGTTAAAAAAACCGTCTAATTTAATAGCAATTGCAACACATGCGCTTAAAATGTGATTTTTTTTTTATGCTTTTGGTTTAAATAAATTCGCTGTTGGACAAAAATAACCTTTCAAACATTAGTAATTTAAATTCTCTACCTCATCTTCTCCAAACACAATACACACCCATAACTTATATTTATATTTATATATATTTACATACACACACACTCACACCCAGACATGTATACTTACACACGCACCAATACGTATTCACACATACCCAAACACACATGTATTTTGTGTTGGTGTATGTTTATATATTTATGTGTATATGTTGTGCGTATACATATTATATATACATATTGTCACGCCCCAAAATTTCAAACATAAACACTGTCTCGACACGTGACATGTCGCGTGCTAAAAAAATAAAATCCCTATAGCTCGTTAAGCGCTCATCCACTAAACATTCAAGTCAGAGCCATTATAGCCACAAATTTTTAAAGATTTCCAAACAACCCATATGTATTCGATTACAAACCAAATCTCCCAAATAATTACTCAGAACAAATCCTTGAAACTAACAATCAAACCCAAACATCACAAATAAAGTTTCAATCTGAATTCCAATAACATTCAATAAGGTAAATTTCATGCCACTACATCGTCGTGCTCGGGTGTCTCTACCTTGCTCACAGATATAGTGCTTATTCAATTTTAACTGCAAAGAAAGCAGGCTGAAGCAAAAGTTTTGAGCGAACGAAAGCTCAGTAAGGAATTCGATCCACAACAAAAATATAGCTTGAGGATTGAGTCAGAAATTTTCTGACTGGAATTAACTAATTTTACAACAGACGCTATACATATAACAATTGGTCAATAATTGACATGTTAATATATTTAGTAGAACATAAGGGAATAGCCACTAAAACGACACATATACAAAATATATAGAAATAGTTGTGACTGCATTTAACCCTAGCACCGTCGGTTCAATAATAAATTTGGGCTTCACTCATATAGTGGCGGTATTAGTACCCGCTAAAACGATACAGTTACAGTTCATGTGTCGTAGTACTGTAACAATATCGGTACTACTAAAATAACACAACTACAATAAAATTTTCATGACATAGATATTCATAAATAAAAGAACACGTACAAAGTTAACGAGAACATACAAACTTTTGGACAATGATCAAACAGTATCATAAAGCTTCTAAGGATTAAATACTCCTTAAACAATAAATAATGTATACAATATTTATAATATATAAAAGATATAAAATTTATATATCAACGTAAATAAAACATTAACGTCTCTGGTCGACGTTAGTCACTTAAGTGTTATCTCTGAGTGACTTCTTCCGAAGAAGTCACTTATAGTGACTTTTTTTTTTTTTAAACAATATTTAATTTTAATTTTAGAAGTTTCAAAATGTTTGAATAATTTTTGTAAATTAGGTAATAACACAATATTAGAACTTTTAAGCAATTAAAGTATAAAAGATCTAATACTTTATTTTGGACTAAATTCATTTATGGATATAAAGCAAAATAAAAAGGAACAATCAAAAGTACAAAATCTAACAATTTCACAATATCTTAAATTTGGACATTTTAATAGAACAAAGACAAAACAATAATAATTTGATTTAACAATTCCATATATGCTTAATCGCTGAGTGATCATTGAAGGGAAGACTAAAAATAAGATATTTAAGGAATGTGATAACAAATTTACTTTCAGACTAAACATACACTAATCGAACAATATAACACAAGAGGAAACAAATCTCGAATTTGTAATTAAGATAAGCAAAGGAAACATTTGGAGAAGGATAGATAAATTCCACTTACTCTTTAATTCCAAAGCAAAAATTCTCAAATCACAATACCACAAAATTTAGTCACCACTTCAATTTCCTAAATACATAAATCAAACTTTCTATTACCAAATAAGTCATCAATAATTAATTCTAGAAATTGTTTCACAACCTATGATAAATTTTCTAACTTATGAATTTTATTAAATCACTTACCTCTCCCAAAGAAGCTTATGCCTAAGGACACTACGAATGTTTGAGTGAAGTGTGAAGGAAATGATAAAAGCAAAACAAAATGAGGACTCTGATCACTCTTATGCATTTTTTTTTTTTTTTTGTGTGCACCAAATCATCATTACCATTCCTTTCATCATTATTCCCATTATAATTTTTCTCTCACTTCACTCTACTTTTTCCCTTTTTTTTGGTCTAAAACGAAATATCATTAAAAAACCCAAATACAACTTAACCGACCCTAATGGGGTTGAAATCCAAATTAAGAAGGTATGTGACGCTTGAAAATTTCATCACATCTCTTAAATAATTGTTGCATAAATTACTTGTGCATTTTATGTGTACTTCTTGTCTTCTTTTATTGTGTTACTATTGAGCACTATTCATAAGAATTTTTGACCGTCTTAAATGCTCGATTTAATATTTTTCCTAAACCATGTATCATATAAAAGGAATCAAAAACTTGTCGCTTTGAGCTTTAGGAGTCGGGAGTGTGCGTTTAAAAAATGTTTTCACTTCATTTGAATAGTGTTACGTAAGTTAACATTGGGATTTTGATTGACAAACAATTAAGTGACATTTTAACTTAGTTTGACCTAGTATTAGTGATATTTGACTTAGGAATTATAGTATATACATACTCATACATGCCTTAACTCCATACTTAAACATATTTGCTCATAAAAACAATCAAAAAAATTCCCATTTTACCCCCTACTCGACGACACAAAGGAAAAGAAATGAAGCAATTTCTTCAACAAATCTTGGTGACTTGATCTCTTGCTAGCATCCTACATCTAATTCCAAGTTTCTCCAAGCTTCTTCAAGCCTCCTAATCTCTATACATGTGAGGGAGTTGCATATTTCTTGAATTTGAAGTTTGTTTCATATATGTTGAAATTCTTGTATTGTTAGATATAGCTATATTACTTGTTATGGATACTTGACATATGTTCTTTAAAGCCTATAGAACTATCTTATATAGCTTGATAGCGTATTCCATGGTTGAAAGCTTGGCTGTCAGGAAAGAGATGATGAATAGTGTCACAAGTCAGGGTTTTGATAAAATTTGCTAATTAGATTGAATTGGGGCTTCAATTAGGTGCTTTAGACTTTATGGGAACTAGTTAAACACTTACACGTATAGAGTTAGATTGCTCGAAAATGACTTAAATGGCAAAATTAGCTAACTTTAAAAAGGAGATTTTTCAATGCAATCCGGGCTCGTTTGGGCTTTGGATTAGGTATCCTTGGGTCATGAAAGCATTTTTGGTGCTTTCATTGCATGAAATTGGGGTCCGGATAAGGTCAATATAGTTAAAACTCACTCGGGGCCTTCCCGAGCTTTTGCCTCCAAAGCGGGTTTTCATGGCCTTGATAGGTGTCATTTGACTTCATTAGGAATGTAGGATGCTTGGATTATAATTTTGGAACTTTGAACTTCATGTAGGAGAAAAATGACTTCGTTAAAGAATGGGGAAAAGTGTTAAATGGTTACTTTGGTGCTTATAAATGCTTTTGGTTTTGTTATTATGTATTTATATGCTTGTTTGGAGTATAATTGAGCTTATTGCAAAGGTTGTGGGAAAATATGACTGTTGTCTCTTTTATGTTGTTTAATTACTTTGCGTATATTGTGACTATTTACGAGGTTGGCCTACTTTGTCATGCCTCTTATGTGTTATTTATTAATTTTGATTCTCGTGGACTTGTCTCTGGATTGCGCAACCTTTTTGGACAAGGTAGCCTCGAGAAACACGGGTGGCATCGGGCTTGCCGTGCTCCATCGACTACCATGGTGCTAATTCCCTTTCTCTCGCTGACTATACTCCACTACCATAAAGGCGTGGTTCACCTGCTGGGCATATGGACCTACCTCAAGAGAAAGGGTCGTAGGATTGGGGTATATCCGGAGTACCCCACTTTGGGAGGAATAAGGGTTTGCCGGCACTTGCTTGAAGATCGTGGCTCATGGATCGAGATTGAAGACAAGAAGTGAACCGTATCCTTTTTATGTGTGGTTAATTACTTGTTTAACTAGTTGTGTTATTTAATGTCAAATATGTTGCTACCTTGTTGTATATCTTGTTGCATATCATGTTGCACGTCCCGGTATGCTGCATCACCTCCCTCGCTGGGCAACATTGTTGCTCATTCCTCATTTAACATGTTTCAAGAGAAACTGAGGTGAATTCCCAACTAGTAGCAGTAGAGAAAGAAGAAGAAGTGCAAGTAGACCAACTTTCATGATTTTCTTGTATGATAAGGTTGATTATTGTGTGTGGTTTGTAATGAAGATGTTGGTTGTTGTGTTTTTTGAGACCTTGGGGTCTTGTATATATACTTGGGTGTTTGTAACTAAATTGTAATCTTGTATGTTCGTTAACAAAGTAGATGGAATGTAATAGTCGATAGTAAACTTATTTTGGTTGTTGCATGCTTGGGGGTGGTAGCTAACTTGTTATAACTAAGACATACTACTGGAAATTAAAGTTAGAATTATAACTGCATACTTGCATGATATCTATTTTGTTGTTCCACGTCTCGGTTGGCCTTGTGACTTTGGTTGACTATGGTAATCTTGGAAGATAGGTTGTATGAGATGCTTTTCTATGGTTCAAGTATTATATGTGACTATTTGCAAGTACAGTTTAGTTCACGGTATAGAGGAGACTTTGTCTGAGTGACGGGTCCGAACTTGACCTATAGCTTGGGGTTGGGTTCAGGGCGTTACATTTAGGTGGTATCAGAGCTACTTGAATGCATGAAGCCGGGTTAATTTCCTCGGCATGTGGGTAGAGGTCTGTTTGTGAAAGTTGAACTATGTGACTATGTGATTGTTTAATTGCCTAAGTGCTTGGGTAAAAGACATGCTAGCATGTAAGAAGAATTTCAAAAAACATAATATGATATGAATATGAAAAAGTCTAGTGTTTGATGCTAGTTAAGAGTTTTATATGTTGTCTTATGTGCATAAGGTGTCTTGGAATATGTATATATTAGTTTTGTGTTATCTATTTGCCTATTATAACACTGCATTCTTCTAGCATCGAGATGAGGAGAAGGGGAAGACTGAGAAGGGAACCGGATAAGGCTCTTAGGCAAGATATACCTGGGCAGGGTGCAGGAATAGCGGGGAATGTACCTCAGGGGCAGGAACCAACCAGTGCACAGATTATGGCCACAATGCCCACCACTATGAATACTATAGCTCAGTTTGTGACTCAGCAGGGCCAGCCAGGGCCCGGTAAAGGTAATCAGGCTACTAGAGCAGAGGGTAGTGGTACTGCTGGGGGTAATTTGTATGACAAATTCTCGCACCACGGGGCGTACAGTTTCTATGGAGAGCCAGATGATATGAAGGCAGAAATGTGGTTGAGTAAGTTTGAGAAAGTTGCTGCAATACTTGAGTGTAATGATGAGAGAAAAATCACTTATGTTGCATTCTTATTGGAGGGTGACGCCGAGGAGTGGTGGCATACTGTTAGAGAGAAATAGGATGCTGAGAGGGTACAACATTTGTAGGCTGACTTTGTTCGAGAATTCAAGGACAAGTATGTTTCGGTAGTAGCTCGTGAAAGACATCAAGAAGAATTCATAGCTCTGAAGCAGGGAAACATGACTGTGGATCAGTACGAGGCTACTTTCACCAGACTATCCCGTTATGTGCCAGCTTTTGTGCAACTTGAGGACATGAAGATTCAGAGATTCATCAAAGGGTTGAGGAGTGATATTAAGCTTAATTTGTCTTCGCAAGATTATCCAAATTATGCTGCAGTAGTCAGGGCGGCGTTGAGATATAAGAAACGCAAGGCAGATGTATTGGTCGAGTCTAGTCAATCGAGTAAACGGAAGTATCAGTCTCAGAGTCAGGGTTATCAGAGATAGTATTAGCAGTCTGTTCAGACTCAGCAGCTAAAGCAGACCCAAAGTTACCCAGGACCAGTTCAAGCACAGTCTCAGCCGAGGCCAGCTCAGAGCCAGCCACAGGGACAGTCACAAACCCGACTAGTGACCACTAGATCTCAGCAAGGTAGTTTTGTTATATCTACTTACAGGACTCCTACGGGAGGTGCAGCTGCCAAGAAAAACCAGCAGTGCAGTCACTATAATTGCAAGGGCCACACGGAGGCGGAATGTTGGAGAAAATTGGGTCGATGAGTAGGTTGCAGTAGTGATCAGCATAGATCTAGAGATTGCCCCAGGTTTAAATAGGGACAGGGACAGACTTCAGGCCAGAGTGCTTAGACTCGAGCTTCAAGAGCAGCTACTATTCCACGAGGCCAGGCATGGGTATTTGCACTTGATCAAGAGGAGCTCCCGGACACGACAGTGGTGGTGGAAGGTACTTTTCTTATTAATAGTCAGCCAGTAGTAGTTTTGATTGACACCAAGGCTACACATTCATTTATCACTCCTGTGTGTGCACAATCTATTGCTTTAAAAGTTGATAAACTGTCGTATGTAATTGAGGTAGGTAATCCTATGAGTACCAAATTTGTTACGGAGTTTGTGTGTAAAGATTGTAGTATTTGCATTAAGGGGTATATGTATCCTATTGATTTGATAATCATGCCATTTTGAGACTTTAAGGTTATCCTGGGGATGGACTGGTTGGGGTGGTATTATGCATGTTTGGATTGTAGGAGGAAAATTTTAACTTTAGAAATACCTGATCAACCTATTATTACAATCACTGGGAGCTGGAAATCTATTGGGACCCGTATAATTTCTTTTATTAAAGCCACTAAGATGTTGAGTAAAGGTTGTGAAGCATATTTAGCTTATTTAATTAATCAGCTTGGGGATAAATTGAAACTAAATGAGGTACCTATTGTAAAAGATTTCCCGGGGGTATTTCTTGAGGAGTTTTCGGGGTTACCACCTGACCGAGAGAAAGAGTTTGTGATTGACTTGTTGCTAGGAACTAATCCTATTTCTAGAACCCCATATAGAATGGCTTCCTTTAAGTTGCAGGAGTTGAAAATTTAGCTACAGGGTTTACTTGAAAAGGGTTTTATTCAGCTGAGCTTATCGCCTTGGGGTGCTCCTGTGTTATTTGTAAAGAAGAAATATGGTACTTTATGGTTGTGTATTGATTATCAGAGTCTTAATCAAGTGACAGTAAAAAATAAATATATGTTGCCTTTGATTGAGGAATTGTTTGATCAGCTGCAGGGTGTTGTTGTATTGTCTAAATTTGATTTGAGACAGGGTTATTATCAGCTGAGAATCCGGAAAGATGATATGCCCAAGACTGCTTTTAGAACCAGGTATGGCCACTATAAATTTGTTGTACTGCCATTTGGGTTGACAAATGCTTCAGCCGCCTTTATGGATTTGATGCAGAGGCTGTTTAGACCTTATCTTGATCAGTTTGTTGTAATTTTCATTGATGATATATTGGTGTACTCTAAATCTGAGGCAGAACATGAAGAACACTTGAGAATTGTACTGCGAACATTGCAAGAACATAAATTATTTGCCAAATTTAGCAAATGCGAATTCTGGTTAAAACAGGTAGCCTTTCTAGGCCATATCATTTCACATGAGGGAATATTTGTAGATCCTGCAAAATTTGAGGTGGTTATGACTTGGAAAAAACCCGAGACTATTAAGGAGGTTCGTAGTTTCTTGGCATTGGCTGGTTATTATAGGAGGTTTGTTAAGGACTTTTCTAAAATTGTAGGACCATTAACTTCCTTAACTCAAAAGAAAACTGTGTTTAACTGGGATGATAAATGCGAAGCCAGTTTTCAGGAATTGAAAATGAGACTTACCACCGCATATATCCTTGCATTGCTTGAAGGAACAGATAATTTGGTAATCTACAGTGATGCTTCGAAGGAAGGTTTAAGTTGTGTTCTTATACAGAATGGTAAGGTGATAGCTTATGCCTCAAGGAAATTGAAGCCATATGAACTTAATTATCCTACACACGATCTTGAGCTTGCTGTTGTTGTCTTTGCTTTGAAGAAATGACATAATTATTTGTGGGGTAATAAATTTGAGATATTTATTGATCATAAAAGCCTAAAATATCTGTTTCTCAAAAGGATTTGAATATGAGGCAAAGGCGTTGGTTAGAATTGTTGAATGATTATAATTGTACTATTAGCTACTTGTAGGGAAAAGCTAACACTGTTGCAGATGCATTGAGTCGAAAAGCTACTATGGCTAGTTTTATAATAAAGGACTGGAAAACTGTAGAGGAATTGTGTTTGTGAAAACTGAGGGCTTCTGGAACAGGTATCCAATTTGCTAGTTTACAAATTCAGTCTCTATTACTATCTAGAATCAAAGAAGGTCAACAGTCAGATCCTCAGTTGTTGAAGATTCTAGAGAAGTCCAAAGGGGAAGAGTCCGACTTCAAGTTGCATGATGATGGACTACTCAGGTACAAGAATAGAATTTGTATTAGTTGTAATTCGACTGTAAAAGATGTGATTCTTGCTGAGGCTCATGGTTCTAAATACACGATTCATCCCGGTAGCACTAAGATGTACAGGGATTTAAAGCGAAGCTTCTGGTGGAACAACATGAAACGGGAGATAGCTGAATATGTGGCTAAATGTTTGACTTGTCAGAAAGTTAAGGCTGAACATCAGAGACCGGCAGGATTGTTACAACCATTGGAGATTCCGGTGTGGAAATGAGACCAGGTTACTATGGACCTTGTATCTGATTTACCGAGATCGCCGCGAGGTAATGATTCCGTGTGGGTGGTGGTTGAAAGATTCACGAACACCTCCTATTTTATTGCCACAAAGAAAACTGATTCTCTTGATAAGTTAGCTAAGCTTTATGTTGAAAACATCGTGAGATTGCATGGAGTTCCATCTAAAATAGTGTCAGACAGAGATCCCAGGTTTACATCACAATTTTGGCAGAAGCTACAAAAGGCTCTGTGGACTAATTTGAGTTTTAGTACGGCATATCACCCACAGACAGATGGCCAATTTGAGAGGACTATTAGGATTTTAGAAGATATGTTGCGAGCTTGCACTCTGGATTTCGGTAAAAGTTGGGAAAGATATTTGCCTCTTGCAGAGTTTGCTTACAATAACAGCTATCAGGCTACCATTGGTATAACACCCTATGAGGTACTTTATGGGCGGAAATGTAGATCTCCATTGTATTGGGATGAGGTAGGTGAAATGAAAATTGTTGACCCAGCTATACTACCAAAGATGATCAAGATGGTGGATAATGTGAAACTTATAAAGAAGAGAATGCTTACAACACAGAGTCGGCAGAAGAATTATGCTGATAGACGCCGACAGGACTTGGTATTTTCAATGGGTGATCATGTGTTCCTGAAAGTCTCTCCGCGTAAGGGTTTCATTCGACACGAAAATGGAGGTAAACTCAGTCCAAGATATGTGGGGCCGGTTGAAATTATTGAGAAAGTTGGTGATTTAGCTTATAGATTAGCATTACCTCCGAGTTTGGGCAGGATTCATGATGTATTCCATGTATCATTATTGAGGAAGTATAATCCCGATCCTTCGCATATTATAGAGCCGAAACCTTTGGAGGTCGATGAGTCGTTGTCGTATGTCGAGAAACCTCTTCAAGTGATTGACAGAAAGATTCAGGAACGTCAAACCAAGAGTATTCCTATGGTGAAAGTTCTTAGGGATTATCACGAAGTTGAGGATGCCACTTGGGAGTAGGAAGATAAGATAAGAGAGAAATATCTGGAGCTGTTTGCCAAATCATGTAAGAATTGCGTGGACGCAATTAGTTTAAGGGGGAGATGGTGTGACGCCCGGGAATTTCATCACATCTCTTAAATAACTATTGCATAAATTACTTGTGCATTTATGTGTACTTCTTGTCTTCTTTTATTGTGTTACTATTGTGCACTATTCATAAGAATTTTTGACCGTCTTAAATGCTCGATTTAATATTTTTTCTAAACCACATAGCATATAAAAGGAATCGGAAACTTTTCGTTTTAAGCTTTAGGAGTCGGAAGTGTGCATTTAAAAAATGTTTTCACTTCATTTGAATAGTGTTACGTAAGTTAACATTGGGATTTTGATTGACAAACAATTAAGTGACATTTTAACTTAGTTTGACCTAGTATTAGTGATATTTGACTTAGGAATTATAGTATATACATACTCATACATGCCTTAACTTCACACTTAAACACATTTGATGATAAAAACAATCAAAAAAATCCCCATTTTACCCTCCTTACCCGACGACACAAAGGAATGGAAAGGAAGCAATTTCTTCAACAAATCTTGATGACTTGATCTCTTGCTAGCATCCTACATCTAATTCCAAGTTTCTCCAAGCTTCTTCAAGCCTCCTAATCTCTATACATGTGAGGGAGTTGCATATTTCTTGAATTTGAAGTTTGTTTCATATATGTTGAAATTCTTGTATTGTTAGATATAGCTATATTACTTGTTATGGATACTTGATATATGTTCTTTAAAGCCTATAGAACTATCTTATATAGCTTGATAGCGTATTCCATGGTTGAAAGCTTGGTTGTTAAGAAAGAGATGATAAATAGTGCCACAAGTTAGGGTTTTGATAAAATTTGCTAATTAGATTGAATTGAGGTTTCAATTAGGTGCTTTAGACTTTATAGGAACTAGTTAAACACTTACACATAGTTAGATTGCTCGACAATGAGTTAAATGGCAAAATTAGCTAACTTTAAAAAGAGGATTTTTCACGTAATGCAATCTGGGCTTGTTTGGGCTTTGGATTAGGTATCATTGGGGCATGAAAGCACTTTTGGTGATTTCGTTGCGTGAAATTGAGGTCCGGATAAGGTAGATGTAGTTAAAACCCACTTGGGGCCTTCTCGAACTTTTTCCTCCAAAGCGGGTTTTCATGGCCTTGATAGGTGTCCTTTGACTTCATTAGGAATGTAGGATGCTTGGATTATAGTTTTGGAACTTTGAACTTCATGTAAAAGAAGATTGGCTTAGTTAAAGAAATGGAAAAATCGTTAAATGGTTACTTTGGTGCTTATAAATGCTTTTGGTTATGTTATTATGTCTTTATATGCTTGTCTGGAATATAATTGAGCTTATTGCAAAGGTTGTGGGAAAATATGACTATTGTCTCTTTTATGTTGTTTCATTACTTTGCGTATATTGTGACTATTTACTAGGGCGGCCTACTTTCTCGTGCCTCTTATGTATTATTTGTTAATCTTGATTCTCGTGGACTTGTCTTTGGGTTGCGTAACCTTTTCGGACATGGTAGCGTCGAGAAACACGGGCGGTATCGGGCTTGCCGTGCTCCCTCGACTACTATGATGCCTATTCTCTTTATCTCACTGAGTATACTCCACTACCCTAGAGGCGTGGTTCACATGTTGGGCATATGGATCTACCTCAGGAGAAAGGGTTGTAGGATTAGGGTACATCCGGAGTACCCCACTTTGGGAAGAATAAGGGTTTGCCGGCACTTGCTTGAAAATCGTGGCCCATGGATCGAGATTGAAGACAAGAAGTGAACCGTATCCTTTTTATGTGTGGTTAATTACTTGTTTAACTAGTTGTGTTATTTAATGTTGAATATGTTGCTACCTTGTTGTATATCCTATTGCATATCATGTTGCACGCCCTGGTATGCTGCATCATCTCCCTCGCTGGGTAACATTGTTGCTCACTCCTCATTTAACATGTTTCAGGATAAGCTGAGGTGAATCCCCAACTAGTAACAGTAGAGGAAGAAGAAGAAGTGCAAGTAGATCAGCTTCCGTGACTTTCTTGTGTGATAAGGTTGATTATTGTGTGTAGTTTGTAATGAAGATGTTGGTGGTTGTAGTTTTTGAGACCTTGGGGTCTTGTATATATACTTGGGTGTTTGTAACTAAATTGTAATCTTGTATGTTGGTTAACAAAGTAGATGACATGTAATAGTCGATAGTAAACTTATTTTGGTTGTTGTACGCTTGGGGGTGGTAGCTAGCTTGTTATAACTAAGACATACTACTAGAAATTAAAGTTAGAATTATAACTGCATGCTTGCATGATATCTATTTTGTTGTTCCAAGGCTCGGTTGGCCTTGTGAATTTGGTTGACTATAGTAATCTTGGAAGATAGGTTGTATGAGATGTTTGTTTATGGTTCAAGTATTATATGTGACTATTTGCAAGTACAGTTTAGTTCACAGTACAGAGGAGACTCTGTCTGAGTGATGGATCCGGACTTGACCTATAGCGTGGGGTTGGGTTCGGGGCGTTACAAGGTACATCAAATTGGGACGGGGGGGAGGGGGAGGGGGAGGGGGAGGGGAAACATGAAAACCAATTATCAGGCAGTTCATCTTTACGCCTACCCTTTGCCAACTAATCACAAGGTTTATTGGTCGTTCTTCTGATGTATTGGAACCACACTCGCGGGTTATCTGCAGCAATCTTTTTTATATCTTCCACAATGGTGACTGCTCTCCAACAAAGGGCATTCTCTAGAGAAATGATTGCTTTAAGAACGTTATTTGCATCGCTTTCAATGATGATGCTAGATTGCTGTATTTGTCTCATGAAGAGACATGCACAGCGGATTGCAAAGGCTTTAGCTTCCGTAGCCTAGAAACAACAAAAAGACTCAGTATGCCCAAAAAGAGCTACACCATCCCATTGACGTCCGATAAATGCAACAGCAGCTCTTCCATCCTTCCCAAATAATGCATCCACATTAACCTTGATCTCCCCTAACGAAAGAGGTGTCCATTGCACAATCTCTCTCTACGCGTTATTAACCCTCATGACACTTCTACTCCACCCTTTATTCTCCTCACAGAACCATTCCACAATAAAACATTGGGCTTTGATAATAGCTTTTTGCACATCAATCTCCATCCCATTAATTGTTACTTCATTTCTTTCTTTCCAAATTTGCCAGCAGCATAAAACAAAATTTGGTAAATGCTTCCTTTTTGTAGTATCCCGCCTTGCAGCACCGTCCAGTAATGTCCAGGAAACATTCACTAAATCTCACCGAATCAACTGGATTAAAAGAACACTGTAGGGGAGAAGCACACCAAAATCTTTGTACCCACGGATAGAAAAGAAGCAGATGCTCCACCGACTCTTCGTAGAGATTGCATATAGGACACAGTGGGGAGGATGCTGATTTCCTTCTAAAACAATTATCCTGGGTCGAGAGGCAGTTCCTACATGCTTTCCAAATTAAGAACCACACCATCAGCGGCACCTTGAGAGACTATATAAGATTCCAGACATTCTTCGGCACTTGGAAGGAGGAGCTTACTTGATTATCATCACCCAGCTCTTGATTAAAATAGATTTCCCTTGTCGTATGATATCCCATCTTAACAGTGTACACACCCTTCTTGCAAGGACTCTACACCAGACAATCTTCTCTCTTGTGCAAGGGGATATAAGTAGCCAAGATCAGCCTCGTCGTCTCCAAGTCAAACAGACTTTTAACCAACTCTTTATTCCACTTCTTCTGTCCTTGTACCATCTGCTCCCTTTGCTGCCACAAACACTCTCCTGGTAACCATTTGTCCTTCCAAATGTTAATCTTCCTACCATTACCAATCCTCCACATAGTCTTACTCTTGATGAAATTCTTCCCTTGAACGATGCTTCTCCACGACCACGAGGATTGCCTTTTAACATTTGTATCCTAGAAGTTTCCATTTGCAAAGTAGATGCCTTTAAGAATGGATGCTGAGAGACTCTCTGGCTCCTTAAGGATCCTCCATGCTTGCTTCGCAATTAGAGCCAAATTAAAGCAGAACAAGTCTATAAATTCAAGGCCTCCATCAAACTTAGGTTTCTTCAGCTCATCCATCTTAATCCAATGTGTCCTAGGTTCTCCATTTCTACCCTACCAAAATTTTGCAGCCATCGCTGATAAGAACATCCTCCCCACCATCCGACAAGAGGATGTTTTTCTATCCTTGAAGTTTAGCAGCACATCTTTCTTGGACCCACCCAAGGGCTTCACTTTTAGATCTTACTCATTCTGTCAGGAAACCCAAGTACTTACCCACCTTACCCAATTGCTTTACTCGAAAAATCTCCGCAATTCCTTTTCTTATGCCTTCCGGAGTGTTCGGGCTAAAAACAATGGACGATTTATTAAGGTTCAGACTTTGACATGAGGCAAAACAATATCTATAAATCGTATCCTCCAGGACAAGTGCTTCTCAATAGTTTGCCTTGAAGAAAAAGATTGGGTCGTTCGCAAACAGTAGGTGGGTCAGAGTGGGGTAATGTTTTTTGATTCTGAAACCTTTCAGCATCTCCCTATTGAGCTGTTTGCTAATCAGTGCAGTGAGCGCTTGAGTCAGTATAAAGAAAAGATAGTGGAAGATAGGGTCCCCTTGTCTAATCCCCCTTGAAGGGATGATAGTCTCAGAGTGACTTCCATTGATGAGAATATTATACGACACCGATGAAATGCAATTCATAATCCATTTAATCCACATCTCATGGAAACCTATCCTCCTAAGGATACCTTCGGTAAAGTCCTACTCAACCCGATCGTAAGCTTTGCTCATGTCAACCTTAAGGATAGCATGACATTGTTTCGCATTCTTCTTTTTCCTCCTAAGCCAGAAAGCTACCTTTTGAGCAACAAAGGTATTTTTCTGAATCAATCTACCCGGGATAAAGGCCGATTGTTCCATCAAAACAATCTTATTCATTAGGGGCTTAAGCCTATGAACCAAAACCTTGGAAATCACCTTGTACAGGAAGTTGGAGCAGCTAATTGGCCAAAAATCGCCAATCATCTGAGGGTTCTTAATCTTCGGTATTAGGATTTGTTTGGTTACTCTGACTCAGATTAGTCTCATCCCAAAGGGCATTCTTAACCACATCTCTATCGATCAAATTCCAGAATTTCTGGAATAAAGCTCCAGAAAAACCATCTGGACCCGGTACCTTATTTGCACCCAGACTCCACACAACTCTCTTAATCTCCTTATACAACACTGGTTTGATGAGCTCCAGATTGTCATCCTTTTAAACTATAGGGTCGATGCAAGATAGGATTGGGTCAAAATTTTGGGCACCATAGAAACTCTGAATTGCCTCTTGGATCTGAGTTTGGTCATCCAACCATCTACCATCCTCTGTCTGGATGCGTGATATCCTATTGCAGGCCCGTCTCTGTCGAACAGAGGCATAAAAAAACTCTGTGTTTCGATCTCCAACGTTAAGCCATTTAACTTTAGCTCTTATGGCCCAGAATTGTTCCTCGCGAGCCTTCAGATTATCAATTTCATGAGAAATCGCCTTATAATCCTCCAAGTTGAAGCTTTCCATTGGTCCATTCATCATTTTCTCCAACCTAGAAAGCAACAGTTCGATCTGCATGCGATTATTTCCAAATTTCTTCTTACTCCACTTAGATAGGTTCACTCTACACTTTCCCAAATTTCTATTGAACTTGGGGTAGGTTCTTCATTGTCGTGCCGCATCCAGCTATTGTCAATGATATCATTACATTCTTCCTCCTCAAGCCAGTAAGGTTAAGACTGAAACCTTTTCTTAGCAAAATGACCACCTACCATGTCCGTATTCAAAAGGACAGACGAGTGGTCCGATCCCATCGGTGGTAGATTGGTCACCTCCGCATCAGGAAAAACACAGTGCGAAGCCAGATTAACCAATACTCTATCCAACTTTTGACGAATCAAGCCTTTACCTTCTCTTCTATTAAACCAGGTGAACGTGCATCCTTTAGCTGCCATCTCAAGAAGATTTGCATCGCTCACTTGTTGATTAAAATCCAGAATATTTATATCCTTTTTCCTTTTCCCTCCATCATTTTCATCTTGGCTGAGAATACAATTAAAGTCTCCGATGTAAATGTGGGGGTCCACTTGGCTATTTTGTTCTTCAATGATTCTGTTCCACACTTTCTTTTTCTCATTGTCACACGATAAGGTATAAACAAAAGACAAATTCCAAACAAGATTAGAATCAGGGTTGGTTTTGAGATGAATAATACTCTTATCATAATCAACAATATCAAGATCCATTCCATTAACACAAAAAAGGGCAAAGCCGCCAGAAAGTCCAATAGGATCAATATTACAAACAAGATTATAACTAATACGCCTAGCCACTCTAAGGACTTTATTCAATTTCATCTTTGTCTCAGCGAGTCCGATGTACAAAGCCTAAATCGGGATATAATCTCCCAAAGGTTGTGTACTTTCAAAGCCGGCCCTAAGCCTTAATAGTTCCAAAACAAAACAATTATTTGTTCTTCGGGGTCTGCTTATCTGCAGCACCCCTACTTCCATCACATTCAAGAACATTATCAGAAAGGACAAAAACACTGCCACTGTTGCCAATCTCAATTTTTTGCTTTTTGCGGGTTCTTTGCTTCTGATGTGTACTGGCTTTTTTTGTCACTTCAATGATCTCGTTTCCAACTGGTATTTCTACCAAACTTTTGTCAATTTGGTTATCATCCCCAATCTGATCATTTTCCACAAATTGTTCATTCTCATCATAGAAAATGTCTTCATCCCCGTAATCCTCCAAATCTCTAGTTTCCTCATCACTTGGTGGCAGTAAGTCATCCCTTAGATCAAGCTTTCTCTTAGCAAGAATACTTCCAGATTTGCAATCATGGCCGCCAAAAACAAATGAAACATCATCTTCCTTTCCTTTCTTATTGTTGGTGATAATCAGAGAGTCAGCTTGATCTGAGATAAAGCCACCATAAGAGTCTAACTTCTCAGCCCTACAAACCACTTCATAGCTCATCGACTCTTTGACAGTCTCCATCGGGTCCTGATTTCTCATCCTTTGCTTTGGTTGACATTCTATCTTAGCCACTATCTGCGCTGGATTCATCGTTGAGGAAGTACTCCTTACCAAATTTGACTTTAGAAAAGATGCTTTGGACGGGTCCACCAAGTTGACCGCCTTGGACCCAATTGCCTGGTTCTTATCTGCAAAATCACATTGGGCCCCAAAATCGTCCCCAAAAATCTGGAAATCAGACTGTGGCCTATCCTGCTTTTCGGGTTCCATATGATTTCTGCTAGCGTATTTCATGCTCTTTTCTAGGCTACCAAATTACTTTTTCCCATTTCATGTTACTTTATTTACCACTCATTTTTTTCGTCTAATTGCACGGGTATTACACATATACACATAAACACACCCATACACATATATACATATACATATAAACATACCCACACACATACACATAACTGTGAACTTAAAAAGTCGGATGATGAAAATATAAATATAATGGCATGATTGGTGTTGCTTGTGAGTAATAATGGATGTTAATGGTAGTTGGGTTGCGTTCACAAAGAGAGAGATGTCACAGTGGTTACTGGGCAAAGCTTGAAGTCATATTTCCTTTGTCCATGTAGGTTCAAATCTTGCTACTTACAAGAAATTTTTTTTTGTCCAAAAACTAGATGAAATTGCTTACAAAAAAATATGCCTGCTATTGCTTAGATTTGAACCCAACACCATTTATATATAAATAAAGTGAACTTTTACCACTAGACTACAACAACATTTGCAACATTTTTTTTACTGTTTAATCCTATATAGATGTTAATAAAAATACCTCACCCCAAATCCGACACAGTCATCTTCTTCCTCAATGGCTCAATCCCAAACCACCCCAACCTCCAACACTCTCCCCACCTCAAAGCCGCCACCTGCCACCCCTATCCCAAACTACGAAACTCACTAAACTTGCTCTGATTTTGCTCATTTCCATTTGTCGTGGGTATGCGTGTGTGAGAGAGAAAATGTGTGTGGTGTGTTTTGTAAAAACAAGTGAACAAATAAGAAGAGAAAGAAGATGAAAGAGAAAGAAGATGAAGGATAAAGTAGAAAATGAAATTAAAGGGGAAAAAGGAGAAAAAGAAAGGGTAAAGTGGTCATTTTAGCAGTTCCGTTAACTTTATTAACGGTGTTAGTGAGTTGGGTGCGTCAGCTATACTCTGAAAATCACAGGAAAGGAATGAACTTATTTTAAAAAGATAAGAGTGAATAAATATTTAAAATAAAATACAAGGGACGGCAATTAATTCACTCGCTAATATATATATATATATATATCATGGTATAATTAACATGTAAGTTTTCTTCTTTCCACAGTGGTAATACAGTGTTTTAAAACTTTCGTGTCTGTCATGATAAGTCAGTCACACGTATGTAAGTTCTACACCATGTGGATTTCATATGATGTGAATGATGGACATTCGTCCGTCTCGAGACTCAATTTCTTGTTTTAAATTAATTTGTCGTGGACCTCAAACTGGAAAGCAATCTTTTGGATGGGAATCCAACCCCACGGTGTTAAAGTATGCGATTTTGGTTACTCCACAATTATTTATACTCTAATTTAATTTGGCAAGATTGATAAAACTTAAAAGTACTGTTCCAGAGAAGGAAGGGGAAAAGAGCAGTGTGCTCAAACCAATAGACAACTTTCATTGAATATCACTCCTTAAAATCAGACAACAAACATACAATCCAAACCCATAACATGTGTCTTAGGATTCCACGGAAGTACAACATGCTCATCCTATCAGATTGCAATCAACACTTTGGAGCGATACTCTCATGCTCTGCAAATCGTAGGCAACGTAGGAAAATTGCTGAAGACGAACTCCAATGAGACTTGAAGATAAACCGTGCTCCTCAGCGATTCCCACGTCCAAGCAAAAGTCATCGAAACCATATTGCTGAAACAAATGCCATCGATTAAGTTCCAATGTTGCGCCTTTCTCAAAATGATATGTGACTACGGGGAAATCACGAAGAGTTATTTTCACTGATCCCACTAAGCAAATCTCAATCTTATCTTTTCTACCGGAAAATATTGGTGATTGCTCCACTCCATCTAATAATCTTATAACTTCATCTCTGAGTTTCTTGTATGTAACTAATGGAAGCAAACTTAAATTAGAACCTGTGTCAATTAGAGCTCCACCAGTTTGGTCCACAATACTTCTTCTTAATATCCTTGGGTTTATATAATTGACATAATAATGGTTGTTGTATATAATTAACGGGGTTGAGTGATTGTTACTTATAAGTGGCTCTCCGATAATTAATTTATTGTGATCACTTATTCTCTTGGATAAGCCATCAATACAATAAGAGAACTTATCAAAACCTGACTGTGATACCAATGAAATCTTTCCCCGACCCAGCCCGAGAATCCCATTGTATTTATTAAGTATTTGGGTTCCATCGATACATGCATATTTTGAGCAACCAAAAACGATATCTTCAAGCAACTCACCGTTGGTAGTTGCGAATCTATCTCTGATAAGTCTCCCAATACTCGTACCAGTATAATACTCTACCTTGTAATTACATTCCCCCGAAAGGCTACACGAGTTTTCCTTGGCGCCAGAATTGATGCAATAAAAAGAATCACAACTTACAGTATCGTATGTGAATGATTCTTGTGGATCATATAAAGGAACTTCTATGCTTTTGTTTCCACGACAAGGAGTTAAACAAGGCTTGCACTGAATCCAAATCAAATTACTGCCAGTATCCATGCCTAAAAGTTGTTGAGTACGTGGTACGCCAACGTAGAAATACACAAAGAATAATGTAGGATGGCCCCCAGGAACTATTTTGCTAACAATTTTTTCGCTTGAAAAATTAGCTCGGGTCGACATTTTAAGATAAGCGAGGCGCTGAAGAGAAATTTTCATTTCGTCGTGTAGACGATCTTTCATGGTTGAGTTAGGATTGAAAAAAGGAGAATGGATAGAATTATAGTATATCATCTTAGTAATCAAACGGTTGGAGTTGGGTTTTGGCATTATATGTGCATCTAATGACATAAAAACAAAAAATAGTACACATAGTTTGAGAGTACTCATAGCTCCAAATTCTGTTTAGATATCTGAAAAAAGTGTTATTTGTAATATATATATAAAATTTGTGTACAAGAGTCGCACCTTAAGAACCTGTCACCTAAATTTGACATTCTTCTCATATGATTCACACTCGTGTCAATCTAATTTCTCACAACCTCTTTATCTGGGGAATTGATGTATGATCCAACTGCTATATGGTGCAACTATTTTGTGACCTTTTAGTTGTCCTCTTCTAGCATGCAATCATCTCTTCATTAGCTCATATGATATATGCACCAACTCGTGGTAAAGACAAGATAGACTTTGACCAAACGTGCTCGAAATCTTTTTTCGTTTTCGATCCTGGGGAATTAGGTTATCGTTCTTTTACCTCGTAAACTCAGTAACTCCTAAACTTGCTCCTCGCTTTTGTTTAATTATAAATAAATAAGCACTTTGATTTGATGGAGATTTGTAGCATCATTCAAGTAAATACAGATTGAGATTGTAGAAACATGAGCTTGTGATATAGCTACACCTAATTTCAGACCGATTAATGTAAGAATTATAAATAAACGACCAGGATCTCCTATGAAATATAAAAAAGGTCAGTCGTTCAATCTTTGGATGAGGCAGGGCCGTCTTCTCAATCCATATCTAATTGTGGTATAATCATCGGCTTCTTAAGGAAGGAGATGGGGCCCAGGGACGACTATCTCCACTATAGAAAGAAAAATAAAATCTACTAGTAAATACTAGAAAAAAATAGGCTTTTTATATATGCATCATCTAAAACAATGATTTTTATCAATGGTATACGACGAAGTCCTGCAGAGAATAGGCTGCCTTAGCTACTAGAAGCTTCCACGGCAAGTAAAAGGCTCAATTAACTCCGCATTGTGTTGGGAAAAAGGATGCACACACACACACACACACACATAATCACACAATGCACAGCGAAAATCAACACAAGGTATTTAATGTGATTCGGTCCTCTACCTACATCCACGATCCAAGTAATTGGAAAATCTACTACTAGAAAATAACGGATTACATGCAACAGATCTTTTGTACGGACAAAGATCCAAACCTTTCCAACACTCACACGCTCACATTTTTTAGTAAAAACTATATAAAAAAAAACCCTCCCAAGGTGACTTTATGAACGTAAAAGTCTAAACTCTCGCTAAAAGACTTTATCCCATAATTGGTTTTTTTTTTTACAAAAGTACGAAAAACACTCTCAACACTTGGCCCACCCTTGCCACACCCCATGCCCCATGGGGTGTGGCTCTCGTGAAAAATAATTACAAGCTACAAAGTCCTATTTATAGGCAACTAATCCTAACTCCAGTAGGATTAGAAAACCAATTTCTACTCCTAATGGACTTCCACTTGTCTTCAACATCTCCTTGGGCTTGGACTTAAACCAAAAATCTAACAAATCCTCCCCTTGGCGAAAAGTCCAAGCTTCTTAGCTGTAATTGAGACCTCTTCTCAACCTTCATCTCCATCTTCGTCTTCATGCTAGAGTCCTTCCTCAATAGCATTCAGAACAGCAATGCAACGTGATCTCCTCAGTGTGTCATCTTTCGTCGTCATGGCCAGTTCTGGAGCCTGGGCTTTGATACCACTTGTTGGGAAAAAGGATACACACACACATATAATCACACAACGCATAACGAAAATTAACACAAGGTATTTAACGTGGTTTGACCCTCTGCCTACGTTCACGACCCAAGTAATTGGAAAATCCACTACTCAACAATAATGGATTACATGCAACATATTTTTTGTACGGACAAAGATCCAAACCCTCCCAACATTCACACACTCACAATTTTTAAGAGAAACTATAAAAAACCTTCCCAATGTGACTTTATGAACGGAAAAGTCTAAACGCTCGCTAAAGAACTTTATATATGGCTAAAGTCTAAACCCTCCCTATAATTGACTTTTTTTCTGGCAAAAGTACGAAAAACACTCTCAACACTAGGCCCACCCCTTACCATACCCTTCATGAGGTGTGACTCTTGTGGCAAATAATTACAAACTAGAAAGTCCTATTTATAGGCAACTAATCCTAACTCCACTAGGATTGAAAAATCTATTTCTATCTCTTTGGGCTTGGGTTTAAGCCAAAAACTCAACAAATTGTTATCCGCCATTCAACTATGAGAACATGAGATAAGAGCAAATTATGAGTTTTTTCATTCCATCGTTGTATTCAAGCAAAATTCATTCAAATGGCCCATTCCCGAGTTTTGCTCGGCTTATTCAAAAATTTAATTAAGAAAACGTTGCAAAGATTTGCAAGCGTCACTTATTTTTTTTCATATTTTTAACCTCATATGTAAGTTGATACTCCAACTAAATATCTACATAAGACTCACCAAATTAATTAAGAAAGAAAAAAAATATTATTAAATTAGTACACCAACTAAGTGTCTTTTATGATCTTCTCTATGGAAGATGATTATAGCGATTTAGGAATTGTGATATTTAGCCTTTCTCACTGTTCAAATACTAGTGTTCCGAGAATAGTTGACTCGATTTAACTATTGATAATAAAACACTTCTCATTTTTCACTACTCAAATACTTTTTCAGGTAAATTGCATTCTGACAAACCCAGCAAAAAAAATTGCATTCTGACAAACCCAGCAAAAAAAATTGCATTCTGACCTCATATGCTTCCAAAATGAGCTATTGATCTCTTACTTTGAAAGTGAAGCACGTTATTCCCTTCATTAACTGAATGTGTTATACACGCTCCATTTATGCAAATATTGAGAAAAAAACATTTGCTTACTAAAAGTTCATTCTCTTTTATCATTCAGCACCATAAACTAAAATAATAACCAACGAAAAGTAGTGGCAGGCTATGGTAAATAGTTTTGGTAATTGAGAAAACAATTAACCCTCATCTTTAAAACACAATTATGCAACTTGAGTGATGCAGTACCCAATGAACTTGTAGCATTCTGGGCTTGTTTTTTCTTAATGCACCTGTGTGGTGCCAATTCTATCACTTTTCTTACCCTTGATGATGAATACTCGTGGTTGAAGCAGTTAGATGGCTTAGTTGCACGTGTCCTGGCAATAGTTTTCATATTTCTCAAGTCTTTTCCTAACAAGCTAAGGGTTCCAACAATCTTGGTCCTCGTGGTTAGAATTTTCAGAAACGCGCAACGAGCTATTTCGTTATTATTTTGGAGTCATGGAAACTTAAAAGGAACGTCTGCAATGTTTTACCATGCCAAAGTCTCAGGTAAAACACTTATTGCTCTATCATTGGGAATACCTGAAAAGTGAAAGCTGGATAGCCTCTGGATATTGGAGTATGGAAATCTTCTTGTTGGGCTATGACCCGTATTTGTAGTTAATACATAATTGTCTTAAGCCCACTACCTAGAACTTTAGAGATTACTTGTAAATAAATTCTATGACTATTGTAATAGGTGTAGCAAAACAAGAGAGGTGAGAGGCTTTGTAAGAGAGTGCTTATAACGAGTTAATCATATATTGAATTATTTTCTTGCTACCCATGGACGTAAGGCTTTAGGCCGAACTATGTAAATTCTGTGTTCATCTTTTCTCATTTTTTATGCGCTATTACCCTGGATTGTCCTAACAAACTGGTATCTCAGAGCTAGGTTGAGGGTAGATTGATGCGAGGGGTCGGGGAGACCGATCTTTCTTCCGAGCGTTCCCATTCGAGGTAAATTCTTGGTTCCAATTGGTCCAAGAGAGAGAGGGCCTCGATCGGAAAGGCCTTCGTTCCAAAGCTCATTTCTTCAGCTGGTGTGCAGGAGCGCACTTTCGGTTTCCCCTTACTATACAAGGGGCTTTACTGAATAGAGATCTCCCTCCAGCAGTCTTCTCTTCCTATCACTTCAAGGAAAGTAGGTTAATCTTCTGTTTCAGGTCGCTGATCGGCTTCTTCCCTTCCTACACTATGGATAGAGATCGCTCTACCAACTAGCCTTCCGGGTGGGCTTAAGACACTAATTTGCTAGATCTATATACAACCTTCTTGTATCGTGGGTTTGAATCCCATAAGAGCTACATAACCATGTAGCGTTGGGGATCTAGTAGCTGCTTAATCTATGTCAGTAGGTCTCGATACCTTATTTTCATTTTAAGGTAAAGCCCATCGGCTTAGGAGGACTATCTTTGCGAACAAAAGACCCGGAAAGCTCGCAAAAAGAGATAAAAAATTTTGTGAGAAAAACTTTACGAATTATATACCGTTAGACTCATCTTGATGCAAGGATTCTAACGGTAGTGTTCGTGTAGCCGAAAAGTCGTTGAAGAGCCGCCGAAAAAAGGAAAAATAGAAGTGGGTCTCGTTAAAGCCATTTTTTGGAGCTGTCTATGTTGGGAATCATGCATGGTATTTAAAAATTTTATGATCAGAATAAACGCAGCGGAAACAAATAATACTCATGCATCACGTTCATGGCTAATTACGTAGATTACATACATGCATAATAATCAACTATTAATTATGCATTAAAAGATTTCAGGATTACCTTTTCATGATAACAAATCTGATGTAGAATCTGAAAGCTTCCCAATTGTGAAGCCTCCAAAAGTATCCACACAGAATCTGCACCCTCAATTGGATTTCACTCCCACAAGGTTTTCTAGAGAAATCCTATATATTATTCTAACTATGATTTTTGTGCTAGTTAAACCTGTGTCAGAATATTACATTATATAGGAAGCATACATGACCTAGAGCCACATATGGGCCAGTCTTAAATAGACTAGTCTTGGACTCATAATAACCAGATCAATATCAAGTTACTACGAGCCTAGTTAAATTAATATTATGACGATCCTAAAATTAATTTAATCTTTTCTCTAATCCAATTAATCTGCAAATTCTATTTGTGTGTGACCTCTTGGGTTCATAATTAATTGGCAGCGAAATAATATTAATCTAATTAATATTTAATTATAACTCTTCTAATTTAATTCTCGCAAGTCGTGACTGATACTTGGCAGTATATCACAACTACCTAACTAATAATGAAGTGAAATTCTACGAACCCTTTAGTAACAATTATGCAATCAATTCATTTTGTCTAAATTATCCCGATTAAGCCAGAGTCATGGATATGGTCGTCAAACTCTATTACTCAATCATATGTTCAAATCTATTTAATCAGTAACTTATGAATAATTTGTGGAACGACTTTCACTATTCTACCTTGTCCAATGATTTCTAGTTACTCGATTAATAGATCGCATATGATCCCTAATTGACAAATTCTATATCTACACACTTCTATCTCTATGTCGAAATAGATCGTAACCACTGAGTACATTATCCAATCCTTGATGAGAACTAGCTTTATTGCACTAGCAAATCATGTTATCCCTAATACAAGATAATTGTGGTATCTCAGGTCTAAGGACTTAATTGCACCATTACACTGTACAACAAATTATTGACCATTTCATGTAATTCATTGTACTAGCGGTCATGTCCAGTCACTTGTTCTCAACAAGCACTTATACATCTACCCTTACGATATGAGACTAATCGCCCAAATCAATATCTCATATTATTTGGATTTATCCTATGATCGGGGATTATTTTAGAATATATTTATGAATATAGATTCTGTCACTCATATCCTTACTCTTAAGAATAGAATCTATAAATATTATTCTAAGGACTCTTATTTAAATAATTAATCGCATTAATTATATTTAAATAAACTACCTACATTAAATAAATAATATAATTATTATGTCTTAAAATTGGCATTTAGGGCATATAATCCAACAATCCCCTACTTGCACTAAAGCCAATTACCCTGGTATCTCATACCTATCTTCTCAATATGGTAATCTAATAACTGCCGAATTATTGTCTTAGTCAGTGGACTAGCACCGTCAACTGTTGACGTTATTTACTGCATAATATTATTTTTTCCACAATCTCTTATCGATGTGATAATACATCTTTAACGTGCTTGGATCTCTAGTGAGACCTAGGTTCCTTAGCTTGCGCTACAACTCCATTATCGTCACAGCACTACCCGTTGACTTAATGGAAAGAACCATCCTGAGTTCAGTTAAGAACTCCTAGATCCAAACCGTTTCCTCTTGTTACATCTGATGCAACGATACATTCAACCTCTAGAGTTTGCAATTGTACCAATATTTGGAACCTTTCCAAATAATTTTTCTTCTGTTACAGGTGAGTATGAACCCAAATATGAATTTCTAATAATCCACTTCAGACTCTCAGTCTGAATTTGTAAAACGTTAAGTTCCACATTCTCTATATACCAAGAACATTTCTTCAGTGCTTCTAAAGTGCTTAAGAATGTCCTTGATTGCTTTCCAGCGTTCTTAACTTGGATAAGACAGATATCTGCTCATAACACTTATAACATTTATGATATCATGTCTTTGTACACAACATGACGTATATAATATTCTTAATTGTTGCAGCACTTAGAACCTTATATGTACAGTCTCTCTCTTTTTAGCAGTCTTAGGACTCACAACCTTAGAGAGATAAATGTCATGTCTTAGAAAAGAACAATTCTCTTTTAAAATCTACGTACATGTTAAACACCTTTAACACCTTTTGGGAAAGACCCATTAATCCTTTTGATCTATCACTATAGATCGACTTCTAAGGATTTAGGCAGATTATTTCAAAATTTACTTGGAGAATTTATTTGAATAACTAGACCTACTTGTGTAGTCAATATTCATCTTCATTCTCAATGAAGTCAATCGAATGTTCTAGATTCTTTAGGCTTGGTTAAATCCATAAGTGGATCCCTTTAGCTTGCACTCTCTATGATTCATCACTGGGTTCAAAACATATTGGGAATCCCATATTAATGTCTTCATTAATAAAGTCATTATGGAATATCATTTTGACATCCATTTACCATATCTCATAATAGTAGTGTACAATTATGGCCAATAGATCATAATGAATTTCAACAATTGATGAAAAGATTTTCTCATAGTCAACTCCTTGCCTATGACAATAATCTTTTACCATTTTTCTTAAAAGGTCTCCACCTTTATCCATTTAAGATTTTATGGTTAAGCCATTTAAGCTTATGTCAAACATAGCTTTTCAGAACTGACAAAAATCATCAACATGATCATTGCCATCTTACTGATCTGGGTAAAACTGTGAAATAATCAGTTGTTCTTGGATTGAGCTTTCTAGAATAGAATCCTAGATTTGACTCAGGTCAACTGGTTGTTTAGTTACTCCTACTGAGTCATACTTTTCTTCTCACACTATCTTCTTAGATGAACTATTCTTTCCAAGAAGAAGTTGTACTTGCTAACAGACTCTCTAGTCAGCAAGGGAATAAAAGTCATATCCCAACGAATCTTTGGGATAACCAATTAACCTTGTCCAATCTCATTTCCAATTTATCAATCTTAAGCCTTTGATTGAAAGCATGATAACCCTCATTCTTAACACCTTAAGACTAGGTATCATGTTTTCTCATATTCTATATGATATACTTAAGATTAACTTAGAAGTGAACTTATCCAAGAGATGGACTGCTATAAGGAGAATGGAGCTTCACAAGCTAAGTTACAATTTAGCATAGTTTATCAATTACAAACCATGTCCAACAAGGTCCAACTCATTCTCTCCAATACTTCATCAAGCATTGGAATACCGGAAGGAGTTAATGAAGTAACTATGTTATTTTTCTTTGAGATACTATTATAAATTGAGGCTAAGAATTCTCCATGATCTCATCATTGAGACTTATTTCTCATTTCTAGTTTGATTTACTACTTTAGCTCTGAATTCCTTGAACACTTCAAACGATTCAGATTTATACTTATGACAATCATATGTAAGGTAGCTAAATCCTTATTGGGCTATTTCGCCAAAAGGCCCATATATATCTCTATGTATAAACCTTAAATATTTGTGGTCCTTTGTCCTACAAAGGGCGATTTGATCATTTTTAAGAACACAAGATCCACGTGTTAGGAATGTCCCGGGGCCTCAAGGGCTTACCAATCATTCTTTCACCAATTGAGTGATTCTTGTTTCTCTTCTATGACCTAATCATAAGTGCCACAATAATTTTAGAGTTATCTGTATCTCTTGATCTATCATATTATTCGTTTATCACGTTTTACATCATCCATATAAAACTTGTTCATTAATTTACCCGTGTCAATTCATTTATTTCCCAAATAAATGAAACACATGAATAACAATTATTTCAAAATTAATGAACACCTAAATGGGTAAACGAGAAGACAAGATGTATTTACAGAGGACATCCATTTCTCTTCAAACTCTTTGAAGTCCTTTGGATTTTCCTCTCCTAGTAGTTCTCTTTTTCTTGCAGTGGAAATAATTTCCTTTTACCAATTATGTTCCACTCTTCCAAATCTACCCTTGGTACATGACTCTCATGTCCAAAGGTTGTGTCAAATGTATTCACACGGAAAATCCATTATGAATAACAAGAGAAAACTAAGAATTGATTTTGAGGATTAGATTTGTCTGCATATGATAAAGCATGAATAAACTCATGGACTCAAGATACTCATCCTAAGAATACATGCTTTCAAATCAATTCCTCTAATTATTCTTTAGAACAAATTCTAAATATCTCATATCTACCACTAGATATCTCATATTTAGTTTTTCTATCTTGCTTACTTCACAACTCTTATAAGTAATTAATGATGGATACATTATCCATGTTCTCTTGCTTGACAACTTATTTTGGGCATCTAGAACGTGTATGACTTTCTCATATTTAAGAACGATTCTCAAAACATTGAGCTAATCATCGAAGTTTGGTCTAATCAAAATAGAAGGTTGGGTTCACATCCGATATTATATATATATATAGTAATTTCTAAGGATGTTAGATAATTATATTATTAACCATTTGATTTGGGTCTTTAAATCAAAGAGTAACCCCCATTAAATTTTTTAAATCCCACACTTCCCCAGTGGAAAATAGAAAAATAATAAGATATTTTTCTTAGTGGAATTGGGGGCCCATTTATTTTAACCTACCTCACATTTTAGATTTTTGGTAAAGTTAAAACAAATAGGTGAATAAATTTTTATTCATTGTATCTCATACAAATTCCAATTTAT
This sequence comes from Ehretia macrophylla, assembly GCA_037974665.1. Taxonomy (NCBI): domain Eukaryota; kingdom Viridiplantae; phylum Streptophyta; class Magnoliopsida; order Boraginales; family Ehretiaceae; genus Ehretia; species Ehretia macrophylla. Next base: position 79,234,190 of record CM075776.1, read on the forward strand.
TATTGCCTCCAATCCTTTCGACTTCACATTATAGATTTTTGGTCTCCAATATTGTTTAAGTTAAACCCATTATCCTGGAAAACTTGGATCAATACAACACTGACACCTCATATTATAGATTTTTGGCAGCTAGCGAGAATCCAAATTTCCCACATCTCATGCTTACATAGACTTAGTTCATATGTTGATACAAATAAATAACCCCTATGTGTCCATAGCCAACTACTTACTTGCCCAACACATAAACCAATCTACGATAACGGAAGGCAATGATATAATCTTCTCAAGACTAAACCATTATTAACTTAGTATTTAATTTGGGAAGGTTTGCTGGTCTTTAATTTAGGTCTCACTTTTTACATGCTTCTAATTTCAATTTATCACATAAATAAAATAGAAACATACATGCATTCATCATATATTTATCACATAAATAAATAAATAAATGCATAAAATAAAATGGGATGATCATGGATTAAGAGCACTATCAACTCGAGCTACTGGGTTGGATACCTAAATCAAATAAAGGGCCCACAAGATAGATTCATGGGCTGCTCCTCCTTGGCTTCACAAAACTCCCTTCGCGAACTAGACTCGCCAACTCTTGATGTCTTCATCTTGATCTTCTATTACATTTATGTACATAGATTCCTAATCTAATAGGGATACATAAATGAGAATATGGTTATACATATTTAAAACGGGGATAAGAGGCATGCAAGCCCCATTTTTAAAATATTATATAAAATCCAAAATGGGTAAATAAATTAAATAATGACATTTACCCATTCAAAACTAGTCCATGATCACCCACAAACATAGCAAATAATAAAGAAAAGTAATCCATGAATATAGCACAATTAGTCTCCCAATATAATCCCATTATATTAGATTCATCCAATTAATAAACTCATTTATTAATTTGGATTCTTAAATATCTTATATTTAAATAAATATAATCACATTATATTTGTAATAATTAATTAATAAACAATTTACTAATTAATTACAAGCATAACACAATTAATTTTCTAATATAAACTCTTTACATTAGAGTTTTCCAATTTAATAAACTCTTTATTAAATTTATTCCAAAATATCTCACATTTACAAAACATAAATATAATCAAATTATATTTAATAATTAATAAACTATTTATTAATTTAAAGTGACAAGAATATATTTGGGCTCCTTTAATTAATTTGTCAAACAAAATAATTAATCAATTTGGACTTTAAGGATTAAAATAAGTCCAACTTATTTTTCTTTAGTCCATGTTCAAGTCCAAGTCCAAATAAAACAAATAGCTCAATCCGGACATTAACATCAGTCCACATTATTTATTTTCAAATCTGAAATTAAGCTAGGCCCAAAAGAGCCCAACTTAATTTATGTCCATTAGCCCAACATGAAAAGAAAATAAAAAGAATAAAAACCCTAAAACCCAATACTTTGGGTTTAGACTTGGATTTCGGGCTTGACCCAGATCCGGATCCGATCCTAGATCCAGATCTGGGTCGGATCTCAAAACCCTAACACAAAACTTTTTTTTTCTTTCCTTCATTTCTTCCCCATCAGCGCCGCCCCACCCATCCCTTACCTTTTTCTTCTTCCTTGCGCAGCTACCATGGCCGCTGCTATCATAGCAACGACCAATCAAACTAGTCACGGTGACTACAACGGCCGACGTTGCTGTCACCGGATACTTCAGTGGTACAAGAAGCTCTTGCTCCTCGCGCCCTCACACAAAGCAGCCACGGCTGCTCTGACTCTCAGAGCAACCATGGCCGCTGCTGCTTCACTGTCACGGTGACAACAGCAGCCAGAGCGGCTGTCACCGACAACAGCAACAGCGCGAGGACAAAGCTCCTCGCGCCCCTTGTGGTAGTGCTGCGAGGAGCAGTGACTGCTCCTCTCCCCCACTGCCTTTAGGGCAACCTAGTTGCCCCGTGGTGGTGGGATGTTACACAGCCACCAGTCACGAAGAAGATGAAGGGGAGCGGGAGGGGAGACGGGAGGGGGGAGACCTGCCCTTTTTTTTTTTGAAAAAAACAACTTCAGAAAATTGAAAACAGTCCCAAAACTAATTTTTGAACAGTTTTTCAACACAGATTTAAATAATTGTAAAACACTTTTACATATAATTAAAAATCAGTTTTGTTTATTAAAAAATAGATTTCATAAAACCATTTTATAAAACTAATTCAAGGAAAAACTCTAGGGCTACTATTTAATCTAATTAAATTAATGGTCATGGAAATTAACATATCAATATCCATTAATTCTAACACATAGTTTCACAAACTATCAATTGACACTATAATTGTGTTATCAGATGTGCTATAAATGATTAATCACGTAAAAGGCATGAACGGTAGCTCTGATACCACTGTTGAGAATCATGCATGGTATTTAAAAATTTTACGATCAGAATAAACACAGCAGAAACAAATAATACTCATGCATCACGTTCATGACTAATTACGTAAATTACATACATACATAATAATTAACTATTAATTACGCATAGAGATTTCAGAATTACCTTTTCATGATGACAAATCTGATGTAAAATCTGAAAGCTCCCCAATTGTGAAGCCTCTGAAAGTATCCACACATAATCTACACCCTCAATTGGACTTCACCCCTACTAGGTTTTCTAGAGAAATCCTACATATTATTCTGACTATGATTTTCTGTGCTAGTTAAACCTGTGTCAAAATATTACATTATGTAGGAAACATACATGAACTAGGGCCACATATGGGCCAATCTTAAATAGACCAGTCTTGGACTCGTAATAACCAGATCAATATTAAGTTACTACGAGCCCAGTTAAATTAATATTATGACGATTCTAAAATTAATATAATCTTTTCTCTAATCCAATTAATATACAAATTCCATTTGTGTGTGACCTCTCAGGTTCATAATTAATTGGCAGTGAAATAATATTAATCTAATTAATATTTAATTAGAACTTTTCTAATTTAATTCTCGCAAGTCGTGAGTGATACCTAGCAGTATATCATGACTACCCAACTAATAATGAAGTGAAATTCTACGAACCCTTTAGTAACAATTATGCAATCAATTCATTCTGTCTAAATTATCCCGATTGAGCCAGAGTCATGGATAGGGTCATCAAACTCTATTACTCAATCATATGTCCAAATCTATTTAATCAATAACTTATGAATAATTTGTGGAACGACTTCCACCATTCTACCTTAGCCAAGGATTTCTAGTTACTCGACTAATAGATCGCATAGGATCCCTAATTGACAGATTCTATATCTACACACACCTATCTCTATGTCGGAATAGATCGTAACCACTGAGTACATTATCCAATCCTTGATGAGGACTAGCATTATCGCACCAGCAAATCGCGTTATCTCTAACACAAGATAACCGTGGTGTCTCAAGTCTAAGGACTTAATTGCACTATTACACTGTACAACGAATTATTGACCATTCCATATAATTCATTGTACTAGCGGTTATGTCCAGTCACTTGTTCTCAACAAGCACTTATACATCTATCCTTACGATATGAGACAAATCACCCAAATCAATAGCTCATATTATTTGAATGGTAAACTACAATCCGATCTTTCCGATAAATAAACACCCAATTAGTTTTTCCTGTGATCGGGAACTATTTTAGAATATATTTATGATATAGATTCTGTCACTCATATTCTTACTCTTAAGGATAGAATCTATAAATATTATTGTGATGCCCGAATATTTTATCACACATATTTTAAAAAACTGTTGCATAAACTACTTGTGCATTTTACGTGCATTTCTTGTCTTCTTTAATTGTTTATTTCTGAGGCACTATTCATAAGAAAATTCACTGTCATGGATATGCGATTTAATATTTTTTCTAGGTCATATGATACATAATAGGAATCGAAAAATTTTTATTTTGGACTTTTGAGCTCGGGAGCATATAATTAGAAAATGTTTTTTCGCATCATTTGAATAGTATTACGTATGTAATAGTTCTAATTTCAATTAGTTAGCATTAGATTAAGGTTTAAGTTTATTTGACCTAATCTTTTATGAGTTTTGAATTAGCAAATTTAACATATAATAACCAAATGCATAACATAACACAACACACAAATATTTGATCACCAAAACAATTGCAAAAAAATTCAATTCTTGTCCTACCTTTTGGCTGACCACACCAAGGAGAAAAAGGAGGAAAATTTTCTTCTTCAATCTTGCATCTTGAGCTCTTGGCTTGCTTAGGAAGGACTGTAGAGCACCTAGGAGCTTCAGTACCTTGTCTACATCTTCATACATGTGAGGGAGTTGCATTTTATAGCTTTCAAAGTTTATGCTCATATATTGAAATTTTTGATTTGTTGATTATAGCTACAATACTTGTTATAAATGCTTAATATGTGTTTATTAGAGCCTACAGAGTTAACTTTTGAAGCTTGTTATCAAAGTTTATGGTTGAATGTTGAGATTGAATGAAAGAGATGATGAATAGTATTTTTTCAGGGCTTTTGATTATTCTTGTATATAAGCTTAATTAAATGATGTATAAGCATGCTAAGTGAGGTATTAGAGTTGTGGTATAATGAAGATTGTATGTATACCTATGTGTTTCAAGAAGAAAGAAAGAATTGGAATTTGAAGGTGAAATTTACGTAGCTGAATGTGTATCATCTGACTGATTTTTGTGTATCGACCTACTGATTTTGTGTATCAGCCGACATGTTTTTGTGTATCATCCGACTGATTTTGTGTATCGACCTACTAATTTTGTGTACCAGCCAACTGATTTTGTGTATATGTCGACTGATTTTGTGTATCGACCAACTAATTTTGTGTATTGGCTGGCTAAAATTGTGTATTGGCTTATATGCATGGTAATGATTTTAAACCAAGTTTATATGTATTATTTACTTGTTATCTTGTGTCTTTTCTTGTTATTGTGCTTATATGTGATGGCGGCCTACTTTGTCGACCCTCTTACGTGTTATGTGATATTTTGATGCTTGTGAACTTGTCTCGGGGTTGCGCAACCTTTTTGGACATGGTAGCGTCGAGAAACACGGGCGGCGTCGGGCTTGCCGTGCTCCCTCAACTACTATGGTGCCTATTCCCTTCTCGCTGAGGCATACTCCACTACCCCAGAGGCGTGGTTCACCTACTGGCCATAGACCCACCTCAAGAGAAAGGGTCGTAGGATCGGGATACATTCGGAGTATCCCAACTTGTTGGAGTAAGGGGTTTGCCGGCATTTGCGTGAAGTTCGTGGTTCGTGTCTCGTGATTGAAGACTTGAAGTGGAACCGTATCCCTTTTAATGTGGTTTAATTACTTGGTTTTCTTTCTTGCTAGTTTATGTTATATATAAATGATTTCTTGTGTTGCATATCATATTACACGCCCGGTATGTTGCATTACCTCCCTCATTAAGTAACTTGGTTACTCATTTCTCTTTTCAACATATTTCAGGAAAAGATGAAGATTGGATTGCCTCATGTGTGACCCACTTGCTCTATCAGTGTGTAAAACATTGAAGAATGTGATCATGATATGCTTGTATTGTATTTGAGACTTTGTGCCCATGTATGTATTTATGTTATATCAAGGAATGTAATATTAAAGTTTTAGTTTTGTTTGATGATTAAGTACTAGTGGTTTGTAATAACTTCAATTGTTTACTCTTCTGTTTAGTTGACTTGCATGCTGATAAGGATGAAACAAATTGAAGTTTTGGATTATAGTTTTGTGGTTGTATGTTGTACCTTACAGGTTTTCAAATAGTCCTATAAATAGGGAAAACTCCGACCGTTTTCCTTAAACTTTGTGACCGGGTTGAAATTGGGTTGTGATTAGCATAGCTATTAGAGCCTCCGATCTCGTGAAGGATCGGGGCGTTACAGAAGTGATATCAAAGCTTAGTTAGCTCTCAGCCGGGATAGGGTCCTTGGCCTGGTGGGTAGTAAACCTTGAGTGCGTGCATATGAAATGTGTTTTGGAATAGGTATGTGCTTGTATGTGGACTTGCGTTTGCTTAAATGAAAATATGCTCTATAGGTTACATTTGTGTGATATAGGAAGATTTTGTGAGATGTCTAACTATGTGATTATGTGTGACTTAAGTGGAAATATGTTTCTACGTGATTTGCTTATGTGGAATATGATGATTGTAATAGACGAACAAATTTGTGACTAGGGGTACTTTTATGTGGTATATTTGTTAATATATGCACTTCACATACTATCTATTGCATGCATACATATAATCTCATTTGAATTGGTATGCAAACTCTCCCCTATAGAGATTGCCAAAAGTGGATTTCTAAGGTGTGGACCAACAAGGCCAGATATAGTTCATATTTGTGATCAACAAGAAGTCATTCAAGAAGCCAGTTTGGGATTCACCTCGGGTATTTTCATTCGGACTTCTTGCCTGGAATTGTATTTGGTATTTTCTCAGAATTTCTTGTATAGCAATCATGTTGGAGTTCTTATATGGTGATCACATTCGGAGGGATTCTTATTCGGACTTTTGGATTTGTATTTTTACTTGAAGCCTTTATTTGACATTCATAGTTGGGATTTCTTTTGACTTCTCACTATGGATTTCTCATCGGGTATTCTTCCAATTTTCATACGAAGATTTTGTTGGAATTCTTATTGGCATTTATGAGTGATGGGGTTCTAGGGAGTTCCATATGAAAGCTCTTATTGGTGCGTTCCCTTGGTATTTCTATTTGGAATTCTTTGTGATTTCATATTCAGGGTATTCAAGATGCTTATATGGATTTCTCTTGAAAATAAAAAATTGCGAGGACGCAATTTGTTTAAGGGGAAGAGAATGTGACGCACGAGAATTTTATCACACATATTTTAAATAATTGTTGCATAAACTACTTGTGCATTTTACATGCATTTCTTGTTTTCTTTAATTGTTTATTTATAAGGCACTATTCATAAGAAAATTTACTATCTCGGATATGCGATTTAATATTTTTTCTAGGTCATATGATACATAATAGGAATTGAAAATTTTTTATTTTGGACTTTTGAGCTCGGGAGCATATAATTAAAAAATGTTTTTCGCATCATTTGAATAAGTAACAATTCTAATTTCAATTAGTTAGAATTAGATTAAGGTTTAAGTTTATTTGACCCAATCTTTTATGAGTTTTGACTTAGCAAATTTAACATATAATAACCATATGCATAACACAACACACAAATATTTGATCACCAAAACAATTGCAAAAAATTCCATTCTTGTCCTACCTTTTGGCCGACCACACCAAGGAGAAAAAGGAGGAAAATTTTCTTCTTCAATCATGCATCTTGAGCTCTTGGCTTGCTTAGGAAGGACTCTAGAGCACCTAGGAGCTTCACCACCTTGTCTTCATCTTCATACATGTGAGGGAGTTGCATTTTATAGCTTTCAAAGTTTATGCTCATATATTGAAATTCTTGATTTGTTGATTATAGCTATAATACTTGTTATAAATGCTTAATATGTGTTTATTAGAGCCTATAGAGTTAACTTTTGAAGCTTGTTATCAAAGTTTATGGTTGAATGTTGAGATTGAATGAAAGAGATGATGAATAGTATTTTTTTAGGGCTTTTGATTATTCTTGTATATAATCTTAATTAAATGATGTATAAGCATGCTAAGTGAGGTATTAGAGTTGTGGTATAATGAAGATTGTATATATACCCATGTGTTTCAAGAAGAAAGAAAGAATTGGAATTTGAGGGTGAAATTTACATAGCTAAATGTGTATTATCCGATTGATTTTTATGTATTGACCTACTGATTTTGTGTATCAGCCGACTGATTTTGTGTATCATCTGACTGATTTTTGTGTACTGACCTACTGATTTAGTGTATCAACCAACTGATTTTGTGTATCTGCTGACTGATTTTGTGTATCGACCAACTAATTTTGTGTATTGGCTGGCTAAAATTTTGTATTGGCTTATATGCATGGTAATGATTTTAAACCAAGTTATATGTATTATTTACTTGCTATCTTGTGTCTTTTCTTGTTATTGTGCTTATATGTGAAGGCAGTCTACTTTGTCGACCCTCTTACGTGTTATGTGATATTTTGATGCTTGTGAACTTATCTCGGGGTTGCGCAACCTTTTTCGGACATGGTAGTGTTGAGAAACATGGGCGGCGTCGGGCTTGCCATGCTCCATCGACTACCATGTGGCCTATTCCTTTCTAGATGAGGCATACTCCACTACCCTAGAGGCGTGGTTCACCTGCTAGGCATATGGTACTACCTCAGGAGAAAGGGTCGTAGGATCGGAATACATCCGGAGTATCCCAACTTGTTGTAGTAAGGGGTTTGCCGGCACTTGCATGAAGTTCGTGGCTCGTGGCTCGTGATTGAAGACTTGAAGTGGAACCGTATCCTTTTTAATGTGGTTAATTACTTGGCTTTCTTTCTTGCTGGTTTATGTTGTATATATATGATTTCTTGTGTTGCATATCATATTGCACGCCCGGTATGTTGCATCACCTCCCTCACTGAGTAACTTGGTTCCTCATTCCTCTTTTCAACATATTTCAGGAAAAGCTGAAGATTGGATTGCCTCCTATGTGACCCACTTGCTCTATCAGTGTGTAAAACGTAGAAGAATGTGATCATGATATGCTTGTATTGTATTTGAGACTTTGTGCCCTAGTATGTATTTATGTTATATCAAGGAATGTAATATTAAAGTTTTAGTTTTGTTTGATAATTAGGTACTAGTATTTTGTAATAACTTCAATTGTTTACTCTTCTGTTTAGTTGACTTGCATGCTGATAGGGATAAAAAAAATTGAAGTTGTGGATTATAGTCTTGTGGTTGTATGTTGTAGTTTACAGGTTTCCAAATAGTCTTATATATAGGGGAAACTTTGTCCCTTTTTCCTAAACTTTGTGACCGGGTTGAAATTGGGTTGTGATTAACATAGCTATTAGAGCCTCCAGTCTTATGAGGGATCGGGGCGTTACAATTATTCTAAGGACTCTTATTTAAATAATTAATCGCATTAATTATATTTAAATAAATTACCCACATTAAATAAATAATATAATTATTATGTCCTAAAATTGGCATTTAGGGCATATAATCCAACAGTCTAGTGGGGCATGAACCATATCAAAAGCTTCCTAGTTGCAAGAGAAGTCCATTGGTGGTGGTTTCGTTGAAATCGGAGGTCTGTGGTGGCCGAAATCATGACTTGAAGGTAAGGGGTTTGTTTTTTGTTTTCGTTGCAGGTTGTTTTGTTTTCCTTTTTGGTTATGGCTAACAGGAGTTGTCTTGGTGGCTGATTTGGGTTGCAAATTGGTTGTTGACTTGGTTTTGGATTGATTTGTAGTTGGTCAAAGTTGTTGGCTTACTGGTTTCCTTTTTTTTTTTTTTTTGAGTTTTGTTTCTTTTATATATTAAAAAAAAAGAAAAATGAAAGATGAGGGGAAGGAAAAGTTGAACAGACTATTGACTGGAGTTGACAAGATCGTTGACCGGGGTTGACCGAGCGGTTGAACAAGGGTTGACTTTGACCGGGGTTGACCAAAAATTGACCAATATATTCCCAAGGTTTTCGAACATGCTGAATCCAAATTTGTAGTCCATTTTGTCAAATTCCAACTCAAAGTGTGTGTTTTGAGTAAACCAAGATGGCTACAACTTCAGGAAAGTTTGAAATCGAAAAATTTGACGGGATGAATAGTTTCAGTCTTTGAAAAATTAAGTTCAAGGCATTCATGGTGATGCAAGGTCTGTGGATTAATGTCGTTGAAGGAAAGATTTTGGAAAAGATGAAACTCGAGGATAAAGAGGAGTTACAAGCAAGAGCCATAAGCGTAATACATATGACAGTGACAGATGAAGTATTGTTGGAGATTGCTGAGAAAGCGACAGCAATCGAGGCTTGGAAGGCTCTAACGGATCTTTATGCATCCAAATCTCTTCCAAATCGCTTTCACCTAAAAAAGATATTGTATAATCTTCGGATAAAAAAAGATACGCCCATTAAAGAACACCTTGATATATTTAATTCCATTGTGATAGAGCTAAAGAACATAGGAGTCAAAGTTGATAATGAAGATCAAGTTCTCATATTGTTGTCTTCTTTACCACCCTCATATGAGAATTTTGTTGATATTCTATTATATGGATAGGTTAAAATTAGTTTGGATGATGTGAATTCTGCATTGAAATCTAAAGATCTTCAAAAACAATTTCCGGGGAACAGAGTGGAAGTTCTACGGGAGGGTCTAGTGAGTAAAGGGGAAACACATGGGAGAGGGAGGTCTTTGGGAAAGTCAAAATCAAAGTCAAGAGATAAAAGACACTATTACGAGTGTGGGAGAACTGGGTCACTTGAGAAAAGATTGTCCGAAAAAAAAAGAGGTACGAGTTCAACAAATGTGGTGAATGTTGCTGAGGGCGAGAGTTCTATTGATGCGGAGCTTTTGTATGTCAGTACTAGACAATGGCAAAATCAATGAATTCTTGACACAGGTGCATCGTTCCACATGTGTCCTAGGAGGGACTGGTTTTCTTCTTACTCTAAGAAGAATGTGAGAGTCTACCTAAGTAATGGCTTCACTTTGAAGGTGGACGGAACAGTTATGGTGAAAGTCAAGATGTTTAATGGCAACATTAGATCTTTCGAGTGTTGGCATGTTCTGAAGTTGAAGAAGAACCTGATTTCTCTTAGGCGGTTGAATTGTCATGGTTGCAAATTTTATGGCGAGAATGGAGTTTTGGAAGTAACAAGGGGTTTCGAGGTACTCTTGAAAGCAGTTTTGAAGATAGAGCTATATGTTCTTCAAGGGAGTACGGTTCAAGGTGTTGGGGCAGTGGCTACTGGTTCAAATTGTGATGTCAAGAAATAGGTAGAGCTAGGTGATATAGTTTCAAGGGTTCCAGATTATGACAGACAGGGCATTTCAGTTCAATTGGTTAAAATACATGAGAAATTTGTAACTCCGGGTACCAAGTGCAGTTTTGAGAAGTTGGGAGGACAGGTTGAAGAATCTCACGGAGATAGGGATGCGGATTTGATGGCTTATGTAACGCCCCGATCCCTCACGAGACCGGGACTCCTATTTATCATGCTATTCTCACCCAATTCCAAACCCCGGGCACAAAATTTTAGGGGAAAACGGACGGAGTCTCCCCTATTTATAGGACTAAACTGGTACCTGCACAAAGACACCCATGATGCTAGATCCACAAACAACAACTCTTATAACCAATCCTCCAAGATTTTTATGGGCTACCCGCGATCACAAGGCCATCCGAGCCTTGGAACAACAATTATATATAACACACAAGCAAGCAAAGCATTTCTAATTTTAACTATAGGTAGTTAGATACAACAATAGCCAAGTTCTACTTCCAAGTTTGTTAATCACACAAGCATGCAAAAGAATAAGTTTACTATGGATTATTACATGTCATTCCACTTTATATCCAACATACAAGATTACAAATTATTACATTCACCATTTATACTCAAGACCCCAAGGTCACAAAAAGGCAATCAACAACAACTCCACGCAAGTTTCTCATTTTAGACCACCTTATCACACAAGAAGTCATTGAAATTGCTTAACTAGCACTTCTTCCTCTTCTTCTATCAGCTGAGGATTCACCTCAGCTTCACTTGAAACATATTAAATGAGGAATGAACAACAATGTTGACTAGCGAGGGAGGTGATGCAACATGCCAACGTGCAACATGATATGCAACACAAGAAAACATATATAGGTCACGTAAACCAACAAGACAATAAGCCAAGCAATTAATCACTTTAAAAAGGATACGGTTCCACTTCCAAGTCTTCGATCACAAGCCACGAACCACGAGCATCACGAACATGCCGGCAAACCCCAAACACCAACAATTGGGATACTCCGGATGTATCCCGATCCTACGACCCTTTCTCCCGAGGTAGGTCCATGCCCAGCAGGTGAACCACGCCTCTGGGGTAGTGGAGTATGCCTCAGCGAGAAGGTAATAGGCAGCATGGTAGTCGAGGGAGCACAGCAAGCCCGACGCCGCCCGTGTTTCTCGACGCTACCATGTCCGAAGAGGTTGCGCAACCCAATATTCGATCACAATAATTCAAGCAATGACAATATAATTCAACATTCACATAAATAAGGGACAACAAAGTAGGTTGCCCTCGCACGTAGATTACAATAAATAAGCCATATAACAATATAAATAAAAGTCAAGTGTATATTTAGTCTATTCATATCAAAGTACACGTAATTATAAGCAATCATATTAAACTATACAATTTATGAGCAGTAAAACAAATTAAGATGCACAAAAGAATGTAACTCCCTCACCTTTTTAAAAACAAGCCTGCGAGAATTTAGCCAATCTCTCCAATACTCTCCGAAAGCACCAATCTCTTTAATAACCACTCAAAACCACTACCTAACACCACAATACTATTCAACTTAAAGACAACTCATTCACATTAAAATAGTTAATTTGTGTGCAATAGTCACATTTTATATAATCATCAAACTATAGCTCGATTAGTATGATCTAAGAACACTAAACATGCATATTTCATGCTAAGGCTAAATGATGTGCTTACTTTAATCAAAAGTTAATTAACAAGCTTGAAGGCAACATTAACTTTCATAATTCCATTAACCATGCACTAGACTACTTTGAACTCCTAAACACGTTATTAGGACACTCCAAACCTCTTTGAATCCACTCAAACGTGCAACCCCTAGATATTCATATAAGTATAACACTTTCATTATCCATTGCAATTCTATTATCATGATTAACTCTAATATGCATATAGCCTAAATATACAACTTAACTCATAAGATAGCATGAATCACACAGCCTTCAAGTTAAACACTTAATACATGCAATTATGCTTAAATACTAAGCATTATTCAATTACTAAACATGTTAAAAGAACTCTAATATGCATTATCCAAAGTGAAATCATGTACAAGATTATCTATTTTTTCTAAGATCATTAAACATACACTAACTACTTTAGATTACAAGACATGTTAAAATGACACTCTTATTAACACTAAAACACCACAAGCAATAAATTCACATTCTTTAATCAAGTTACTATTTATTTTCTTCTTCAAATCACTTGTACACAAACTCATTTTTCACATGTAATTAAGCTAGAAAGTTCACTCTACCACCTCATTAGTTAGCATAAAAGGCATTAGAAGCATCAAAATATCATTAAGTTAAGATTATAAGCTATAAATTTCAATTACTTTACTACAACAATCAATAATCATCTAACTAGATGAGCTAACTTTATAGTTTACTTGATTAACAAATGTAGCAACTATAGCAATTCAAATAACTAATTATGCAATAAGACTAACTATTTGACAAGAAGTCCAACATATCTCTTTCTAAATGCTCACAAAACAAGTTCTAAACTTCACACAAGATAATGAACCTCAAATCTAACTATACTACATCTCTAATGACACTTTATGGCACCAGTTAAGCCCTTGAAATCTCACTTTAAAGTACAATTATCCCAAAAGTCTGAATTTACCTCTTTATGCATTACACTATAAGTACTCTAATCGGAGCTCAACTAAGCGAAGCGAATACATTTGTAGCACCTCCTCACTTACTAGACACTAGCCCTAATGCCCGAACGCACCCAAATTCACTTTCAACCCGAAACCCCTTTGTCAATCTTTGCTATTAAGCTCCAAACCGAAAGGCAAGGTTCAAGATTTCCAAACGAATTATCCTATCCTTCAAACCACACCTTATGGCACCCCAAGGACCCTCGAGTTCACCCGTTAAACCTCGTTTACCATTAAATTCCCTATTTCCTCTTTGTGCGTTTATACTCCAAGTGCCAACCCCGGACCCCAAACAAGCCAAACGAAGGCACTTCTAAGGCTTCAATACTTAATAAAGACTAACCATAACCTCAAAATGTCCCCGGATTCAAGTTAACCCCGAAATCCTCAATTAAAGTAGCCTATTTTGATCAAAATTCTCAAATTTTTCACATGGAAAGTATAACGAATATTTTTCACACGCTCAAGGACCTAATTAGCAACTACTAGAAGTATTGAATCAAATTAAATTGCTCAAATTTTCGGAACCCTAGAAATTATACTATTCATCATCTTCCTCAAGTAACACTTTGCTAAAAACTCAACACCAAGCTATAATATTACATATGGATGTTCTCTAACATGTATATATACTATATAAAGCAAGAAACAAGCATGTTATAGCTCCATAATAGCAAAATCCAAAAATTAAAAAAAAACTTGACATAAACTTTAAACCATGAAAATGATGCAACTCTCTCACCAAAAACGTTCTAGGAAGCTAGGATAGGGCTTGGAGAAGCTTGGAACCACTTGGAGAAGACTTGACAAAGCTTGGAAGATCAAATTGAGCAAAATTGGCAAGAAAATCACTATTCCCGTAATGACTTTTTTTGGCTGATTTTTGGCCTTTTTTGACTTATTTTAGTGTTTTTTGCGTTTTTTTTTTGTTTTGTTTGGTATATATATATATATAGGATAATTATATGGGTTGATGGGTTAGATATTGGGTTTGGGTTGTGGGTTAAAATGGATTTGAGTTTAGGTGTATTATAATAAATGCAAGAAAACTTCTTTAAACCCCAAAATAATACATAGTTTTACTATTTATATAATATCGAGATATTTTTGCAAATCACTCGTCATATATGCAATGAATATAATTTTTGTGAATATAGGCTAATTATAAGTTAAGTAATAATAGAAAAATATGAAATTCGGGAAATAAGATAACAAAAATTTTAGTTTGGGCTCTTATTATATTATATAGGTAATAGACTAAGGAAATAATGAGTTAGGTTAGTAAATAGGGTCTAATTAAACATATTTAAGGGTCTAATAAAATTTCAAAGTCTAACTAATTCACTAGAAGCCCAAATAAAAATCCTACAAAAAGTTACTATTCTTTCGTAATACTATTCATTTAAAACGAAAATTATTTTCTAAATGCATACTCCCAACATTAAATATAGAAAATAATATTTTTCACATTCCTCCTACATGATATGTGATAGGAGAAAAATACAGTTTCAGAAAAATTATACAGTAAATTTTCTTTATGAATAGTGTCTTATACTAAAAATTGAATAAATGTACATTTAATACTCAAATAAGACATTCAACAATTTAAAATGAATATGAAGAGATTTTCGGTCGTCACAACTTATGCTTTGTCTGCTGCAGAGATAGATGTACATGAGCTAGGCTCCCAGGGTGAGGTTGGTTGTCCAAGTGTATCTCAGTAGTTTGGTGCTGCGAGTGAAGTGAACATTCTTCATAAAAGGTTTATCTGAGGACGAGGTGGAGCATTCGTCACATGTTTTGTGTTTGAGTATTGGTAGCACTGGAGGTGCTATGGGCTGCACTCGTGATGATGTTTCATAGGTAGACAGTGTTGGTAACGAGGACATGGCACTACGGGGACATTGGAGTGCTGTGAAGAAGTTTCTCAGATGTCTGCAAGGCATTTCAAGTTTTGGTCCAGTCTTCAGGATGACCAAGGTGATATTGAGAAACAAGTTCAAGCAGTGTGTCTGGACTTGGACTGGTATGTGCAGTGCAGAGTAATGAGCCCTCATGAAGGGGCTAAGTCCCGGTAGGAACTGTTTGGCAAGGGAAGGAGAATGGATCATCACTTTCTTTTATGATGATAAAACAAATACGGTACGAGGTAGAGATTTGTTGGGCTATGGCCCGTATTAATTTGTAATTAATGCATAATTATCTTATAAGCCCATTACCTAGAACCCTAGGGATTACTTATAAATAAGTCATATGACTATTATAATAGGTGTAGCAAAATAAGAGAGGTGAGAGGCTTTGTAAGAGAGTGCTTGGATCAAGTTCATCATATAGTGAATTTTTCTCCTGCTGCCCGCGAACGTAGGGTTTAGGCTGAACCACGTAAATCTTGTGTTCATTTTTTCCCATTTTCTATGCGTTATTACCCTGAATTGTCATAACACTTCTCTATGACACCTTCAAGTGTTTCATCACAAAGGTCACTTTCAGCAATGAACATCGCCTTTTGAGCCGAGAATTCTTCCGCAATAGGACACTGATGGAAGCCTTCAAGATAATAGACATGGAGCTTTAGTGCTTGTATGAAGCTCTCTATACCTAATTTCTTAATTTTCGTGGTATTTTAGGATACTTGTTTTCATGGTATTTACTTATTGCTTGCTTTGCCATTTTTGGTAGAGTAGAAAAAAGCAAGTGGCAAAAATTCAAACTTGTCCTCACTTATGTCTTGCTAAGTTCCGCCATTGCCCAGGAATTCATCTGCACCTCTGGATTCATGTTTTCGCCCCGGATTCCTAGAACTCTGAAATCTCCAGGCAAGTTAAAAATTGTTGATGACTATATTGTCCGGAAATGAAAATGGTCCGAATCTGTGTGCCAAATAAATCTATTAGCTTGGTGTATCAACTATCATTGTAAACTGAGTCTATTGGTTGACAAGATTACCGCTTCTTTGAGTCTTAAGGATGTCGTAGACATTCTCAGACTCGAACGAAGTGTTTCCGTCCACGCAATCACAAAAGATGTCAAAGAAATAATATTCGACAAACTGAGGACGAAATCTGCCATTGCAGAGAACAAAGAAACAGCCATAAAGATATGCTCAAAAAGAGGTGACTGGGCCCTAATGCGAAGCTCTATTTACAACAAACTAAAATAGAGTCTTGGCGAGCTCGAGAATGGCAAGAGCCTTGTACTATGGCACATTGCCACTAAACTTTGTTACAACGACAATGAATTTGAGCGAAATAGTGATGAAAGACAAATAATGCATTCAAACGGTGCGTTATAATTAGGTGTAAAATGACCAAGTTTTAATAACCCGCAAGTGCACGGATCTTTGCAGTGTAGTGTGCTATGAGTGCGGAATCGTACCATAGGGAAGCACGTTAATAAGTAGGTGAAGTAGTGTGTGAAAGTGTTTAAAGTAGTAAGGACAGTTTATACATGGTGTTTGATTATACTACAACTAAATTAAACTAACTAAATAGGAATACGAGGGGTAGTGATCTAGGGGTCAAATATGTAAATGAGGCTATTAATCTAGGCTCGGTATTCAAGATTATCTGATTTTATGCAAAAGGTTAAGCTACAAGTATTTAACTTAGTCAATTAACTTAGCTTATTAAAATCTCGATTATTAACTCTGATGTAGGTGTTGTGCCATCTACGAGCATTAGAGCCATACTATGGAACTGTCCTTGCAACCTGGCGTAAAAGGTATGTTTCGACAAAGCAATCAACTTCTCCTTACTTGGACTAGAACTACGGTCTACTTAAAAGCATTGCCTATAGTTCGTGGAATCTAAGGTTGTCAAACTATTTTTGATTCACTATTAAAGCATGGATACATGGCACGAGAGTAAAGTAATCATAACATCTACTGAAAAGCATTACGTTATGAAAGACAATATTTAATAGTAAAGCAATCATATATCTACTTAAAAGCTTTGCATATGAAAGATAATACTAAATTAAAACAAGCCATGTATTGCATTTAAAGTGTATAATTTGAATCTGAGACCGTATATTAAAAGACTAACATTTACAATATTCTCCCCTAGATATCAATCTACTCAGACATAATTAAATACGAATTCTATAAATAAAAGAGAGTCAAGAAAGGCTCCCATGTATTGACGAACACTTATTTTTTATCCCAGAAATTTGAGCAGAGGCCCGACGCAAAGTAGCTATTCGGGCAGAGCTAATTTCCCCCGAATAAGAACTACTAGGGATGAGTTTCTCCCAAATAAGAGTTTTCCTATTAAAAGCTATTTGGACAGAACCTTCCCCGGATAATAACTACTTAGGTCGGATTTCCCCCTAATAGTAGCTATTTGGGCAAAATTTTCCCAAATAAGAACTACCTAGGTGGGATTTCTCCCGTATCCTACTAATTAATTAACTACAACTACGACTAAAACTAACTAGAATTAACTCATAAATTGATTAAAAATAACCAAAATCTAAAATTAATTACTATTTTCGGAGGGAAGGGGGGTCTATTTATAGACAAAAAATCAGAGGGGCACTCGAGCACCCTTTTGTGTAGTCTGTTATTTTCATGATGCGTGGTGGCTTTGGACAGCACGCTTGAGCGCCACTGAGGTGCGCACGAGCGCACATCTACTCCAACAGTCATGTTCATGTCACGTGTCTTCTTTCGGAACATAGTGGAATATTCGTGTGAGGCGCTCGAGCACCAAGAGGGCGCGCTTGAGCGCCGTTTTGTTGACTTTTTGGACTTGAATTTTTTATTTTGATTGAGCTTTGACCGAACGTTGACAAAAGGCATTTTCGGGCTATTTTTAGCGTTCCGAGTCTGATTATGCGCTAGTTTCGGCCAAATTCCATCTCTATCGGCTTCATTCTTCCACTGGTTCTCGTGCTCTCCCCATTCTTCACTTCTTGACTTGCATTTTGGATCATTTTGGGTCTGAATTTCCGCTTTACGGTATCATCCTACATTGCATTGAAAATATCAAAGTGTTGCAATAATTCTCAAATTAAGATGCAAATATAATACAAAATACCAAGGTTTATGTGCTGCAAATACAGTCACATCAACATCCCCAAACCTAAATCTTGCTTGCCCTCAAGCAAGACTGTTTTTAAAACAGATATGAAAGTGAAATTTGCAAAAAATTTTACAAGTCAAAAACAGATAACATAATCTATCCTATCTTTTTGTCAAACATTTTCCAAGTATAAAATATGAGAAATGCAATCTACTATCTTAAACCTATTCAGCAGTTGATGACAAACATGATAAGAGAACCTTTGTACAAAGTTTTTCACAAATGGATACTCCTATTGGAAATCAACAATTGATTGTTTCGAAGTACATACTTAGAAATAAACTAAGCAGATTAAGTTCATGCAATTCTCAACTTTCATGCTATGCAAATAGATCGAACCTTGATATTCTCACCTACATTTGGAATCAAACTCTTGATCATGTCTAAACCCTTTTAACATTTGCCAGAAATATAAAAGTACAACTTACAATATCTCTGTATAGTGTTTAGTTCCATTTGCTTTCTAGATATCCCATGTAGCGGACTTTAAGGCCAACAATCTGCCACCATTATGACTGAGGTTGCCAGGTTTCAAAGGGACCCCTACGTGCCTTAATCACCCGAGATATCCAAGCTCGAAACCTTACACTATAGCACATATCCCAAATTACAATGTCTAAGATAGTAGTGCTTAGAGATTTACAACATATTTACACCAAAACTTTTATTCAACAGTAAAGGTATGTACAACTCTTTTTTCTTTTTCCGTTTTTTTTCCAGAGTGTACATACAGATAGAGTAACATAACATACTATACAGACATGGCATAAGGGTTCAGGTTTCAATCACAAGAAGTTCTCATAACAAACGGTAATCCTATCTTAGTCCTTTCATGATCACATAACTATTAATTGAGAAAAAGAAGAATATCTAGGGTTTACTCATGAATACAGTAACCCAAAGTTTCTCTTACAGAATTTTTTCAGAGTTTTTCACAATGCATAGCTAACAAAACAGGTTCTCAAATCATCTTCTTTTAAGTAAAGTAGAAAACTACTCTTCTCATGAACAAAAATGGTGTATTTCTTGCATATTTCAAAAAAGTTTTTCATGAAATATACGCACCCCCACACCAAAACTTTGCTTGTTCTCAAGCAAATAGCAATGTAAGACAGTGAGAGTATAATATGCAAGTAATAACATAATGACAAATGCTACATCCCCAAACCTATGGTTTGCTTACTCTATAGCGTAGGTTATCAGATATAAAGGAAAATGTAGTAAGGATAGATATCACCTGATGTGAAGTATTTATATGTTGATGTCAAAGCTTTTCTACTAACTTTTGCCAAAAGATGTATCATTCTGCAATTAAAGATTAGTAGACAAAGCATTTTACAGATTATCACCAACACAACAAAAATAATAGTAAGTTAATCTATACAAAATAGTATAAGGGAGGGGGGTCAAAAAGAATTACGGTCAAAGAGACTAACTAAGACATAAAACAAATATATAAACTGCCTAGACCATTTAGACTCTTTTCTGGGGTTCTAGAGTTGATACTCCTACAAAGACTAGCTCTTCCAGAGATTTCTGTGCTCATGACATCTAGTGCTTTCCTTCGGCCACTTAAGGCCAAAGCTAGTTCCACAAGGTCAAGGATAGAACAGTGGGGTTTTACGTCATAGACATTACGTCTGGTGTATGCTCACACTCCTAACTACCTTATCAAATAATACCCAACAGACCCAAACTACATTAAGTTGGTGGAGTAGCTCATACTATATGACAGAGTTACACAATTAAGCTAATTGCACATAGAAATGTACAGTGACCACTAGTAGACTAACATTGGTACCTCTATGAATGTTCCTCAGGGCTTAAAACCCAAACTACCTAAAGCTGGAGAAAGATTCAAACAGTAAATGTAAACGACATAAATTAAACAAATATTTACACAAAAAAGTATTAGGTTGCCTCCTAGTAGCGTTAAGTTTAACGTCTTCAGCCACACGGTTGTGCTGAGTTTAGTGCCACAGCTTGGCAAATTCCCTTTTATGGAATGCCTACAAGGTCCTGAAGTTCTGCAGTTTCAACTTCATAAGGGACCGTATTAGGATCGAAAGCATACTTCAGTCTTTGTCCATTAACTGTGAGAACACGCCGATCTGTGGGATGCTTAATCAAAACAACTCCAGAAGGATATGCGTTAAGCACTTCATAAGAACCCTCCCACTTTGTTCTCAATTTGCCTGGGAAGAACTTCAGCCTAGAATTAAATAGCCACACTTTATCAGAAGGAGAGAAAGTCTTTTTTAGAATAGACCTATCATGAATCCTCTTCATTCTTTCTTTGTAGAGTTTGGCATTCTCATAAGCTTCGAAGCGAAGCTCTTCCAACTTCCTACTTTTACCTGCTTGTTGCAAGTCAAAGTTCAGGGCCTTAATAGCCCAATAGGCTTTATGCTCTAGTTCAACAGGAAGGTGACAAGCTTTACCGTATACCAATCTATACGGGGACATGCCAATAGGAGTTTAAAAGCAGTACGGTAGGCCCACAATGCGTCATACAGATGACTTGACCAATCTTTGTGATTAGGCCTAACCATTTTCTGAAGAGTTGACTTGATTTCCCTATTCGACACCTCCACTTGTTTGTGGGTGGTAGGGTGTTGCTATCTTGTAGTAGACTGAGTATTTTCTTAATAAAGCCTCGAGTGTCCTGTGACAAAAATGTTGTCCTCCGTCACTTATAAGTACACGTAGCACCCCGAATTGAGAAAAGATGTTCTCTTTAATGAACTTGACCACGACTTTGTGGTCATTGGTTCGGGTTGCCACTGCTTCTACCCACTTGGACACATAGTCCATACTGACAAGAATATAAATATAACCTAAGGAAGAAGAAAGGGACCCATGAAGTCTATACCCCAAACATCGAATATTTTACATATGAGGATGGGTGTAAGGGGTATCATGTCCCTTTTTGAAATGGAGCTAGCTTGTTGACATTGTGAGCAATTTTTACACACTCGCTGGGCATCCTTGAAAAGAGTGGGCCAGAAGAACCAACATTGAAGGACTTTGGCAGCTACCATTTTTCCTCCGAAATGTCCACCACATGCTTCAGAGTGGCAGAACTGGAGAACGCTATCAGTTTCATCCTCAGGAATACATCTCCTAATAACTTAATCGACACAAATCTTGAAAAGATAGGGATCTTCCCAGATAAAGTACTTGACTTGTGCCATGAATCATTCCCGTTCTCGTTTACCCCAGTGAGTTAGAAGCTCTTGGGTAGCCAGATAGTTTACATAGTGGGCATACCACAAGGTCTTATGTGAGACAGTAAAAAGTTGTTCATCAGGGAACGTGTTTTTGAAAGGTAGAGTATCAATAGGAGAATCACGTACCAAACGTGATAGATGATCGGCAACAGAGTTCTCGCTTCCTTTCTTGTCTTTGATCTCAAGGTTGAACTCTTGTAGGAGTAATAGCCAACGGATTAGACGAGACTTTGTATCATTTTTGGTCAGTAAATACCGCAAAGCCGCGTGGTCTGTGTAGACTATTACTTTGGATCCTAGGATGTAAGAACTTATCCAAGGAGAAAACTACAGCTATCAATTCTTTTTCAGTGATTGTGTAGTTTTTTTGAGCTTCATCTAAAGTTTTGCTAGCATAATATATCATAGTAGGCAGCTTATCCTTACGCTGGCCTAATACAGCTCTGACTGCATAGTCTAAAGCATCGCACTTTATCTCAAAGGGGAGACTGTAATCAGGAGGTTAGATGATAGGAGCAGAGGATAACAAGGATTTGAGCTTCTCAAAAGCTTCCGAGCACTTATCATCAAAGTTGAATTCAGTATCGTGTGCTAGGAGACTTAAGAGAGGTCGGGCTATATGGCTGAAGTCCTTGATGAAACGTTAATAGAAACCGGCGTGATCAAGGAATGATCGGATATCATGCACTGTTTTGGGTGTGGGCAGCTTTTCTATTAGCTCGACTTTGGCTGGGTCCACATGGATTCCATCATGTGTAACAACATGACCCAGAACTATACCTTGTCTAACCATGAAGTGGCTCTTTTCCCAACTTAGAACCAGGTTCATTTCAATACATCGGTTTAACACTTGTGAAAGATATGTAAGGCACTCATCGAAGGTAGCTCCAAACACTGAGAAATCATCCATGAAGACTTCCAAGAACTTTTCGATCATGTCCGAGAAAAGGGCAATTACACACATTTGAAACATCACAGGTGCATTGCAAAGACCGAAAGACATGCACCTAAAAGCAAAGATCCCGTAAGGACAAGTGAATGTAGTCTTTTTTTGATCCTCAGGAAAGACAGGGATTTGGTTGTATCCCTAATACTCGTCCAAGAAGCAGTAGTAGCCTTGTCTGGCTACTGTATCAAGGACTTGGTCAAGAAAGGGTAAAAGGAAGTGGTCTTTCCTTGTCTTGGAGTTGAGCTTTTTGTAATCAATGCATACACGCCACACAGTAGTGGTTCGTGTAGAGATCAACTCACCCTTGTCATTTGGGACCACTGTAATCCCAGATTTCTTCGGTAACACTCGTATCGGATTTACCCAAGGACTGTCAGAAATTAGGTAGATAATACCCACATCAAGCAACTTAATGATCTCCTTGTGGACGACATCACCAATCTTTGGGTTTAGTCTCCTTTGAAATTCTTGAGAAGGAGTAACTCCTTCCTCGAGATGAATTTGGTGCATACACATAGAGGGATCAATTCCTTTCAAGTCTGAAATTGTCCAACCTATTGCATGTTTATGCGTACTAAGGACCTCTAAAAGTTTGTCTTCATGCTCGGGAGTCAAATCATAGTCAATAATGACAGACAGAGTTTCATCGAGTCCTAAGTAGGCAAACTTAAGATGTTCGGGCAAGGTTTTGAGTTCCAACGCTGGTAGAGACTCAATTGTGGGGCAATTTGAAACTTTAGGGAAATGAGTTGTTACTTGATCGTCCTTATTTGGATCAACAACAACGGAAGCGGAGGCGACCATTTCAGAAGAAATGTCGCATTCAAACAATAGTCATTCAAGTTCGGCTATCTCCTCATTAGAAGTCAAGAGTGATTGGGCAAACTCATCTATGCATGAGTCAATGGTATCAACATGGAAGCATTCTTCTTCCTCATCTTGGTTTAGCTTGTTGGCTGCATCAGCAACCCTTAACTTCGTTCTCATGTTCCCAAATGTCAATTCTATCATTCATGTCCTACATATCTAACACAATGAAATCCACTAGGAACTTATTCTCCTACTATGACTAGGACATCCTCTACAATACCTCAAGGTCTCCGCTCAGATCTATCTGCCAACTGGAGAGTTACATTTGTTGGGGTCAATTCTCCAAGACCTAGCCATTGGTAAACTATATGAGGAATAAGGTTAACATTAGATCCTAAGTCTAGCGAGGCGCTTTCTACCCGTTGGTCATTGATTAAACATGGAATGGTGAAAGCTCCAGGCTCACTGCACTTTTGAGGCAACCCTCTAGTGCAGATGTTACTAACCTTCTTAGTAAGTCGGACTGTCTTAGGAATGGAGTTAGTCCGTCTCTTTTTCACACACAAATCCTTTAGAAATTTGGCATAGGCAGGGATTTGTTGGATTACCTCTACTAAAGGCAGATTGATCTTAATATCTTTCAGATGCTCTAAGACCTTGAGCTGTTTTGGATCAATACTCTGCTTCAGACGAGTCAGAGCCGTTGGGAAAGGTGCTTTGGATGAAGGTTCAACTAAAGGCTCTACCGTTGGGTTTTTATTCCTACGGGAGTTGTCATTATTGTTGCTTAAAACCTCGATCTCAGGTTCCTCTATCTCTTCAGGAACATCCCTATTTTTCTTTCTATCCTTCTTGTCTATTACTTTCCCACTCCTAAGGGTAGTTACAACCTTAGCCTGTTCGTGGGCGGTCTCAGTTTAGACATTACTACATTGTCCTCGTGGATTTTCTACAGTCTGAGATGGGAGTTTACCCTTATCTCTCCTGCTTAAATTTTGAGCCATCTGTCCAATTTGTCCCTCAAGTTTAGCAATAGACTGTTGCTGAACTTGGACCATTTGTAAGAGTTTATCAAACTTGTCATCAAATGATGACTGTGCAAGAGGAAGAACGGGAAAATTGTTTCGTTGTGTTTGGAACAGTTCTTTCTGAAGTGGCTTTTGAAATTGCTGCTGAGGGAAACGAGGCTCAAAATTTCCTTGTTGTTTCTGATATTGTTGTTGAGGAAACTGAGTCTCATGATTCCCTTGTCGCCACGAAAATACGGGATTGTCTCGCCAACCAAGATTATACGTGTTTGAATATAGATTGTAATTTCTCGTATATCCTTGAGTAGCGAAGACTTGATCTTGCAAAAATTCAGAAAATTGTGAGCTGATTGGATAGTCTAGAGTAAAGTGATCTACTGCAGAACATACATCACACACTTTCGTGATTTGAGGAGCTTGTTATGATGAAGTAGACCCTAAAGACATGAATTTTCCTAATCAGAGTGCTAGGGCATCTACTTTGTCATTCAATTGGGTATTGGAGTTAGAGTTCACCTCGAACAATGCCCTCTTTTAGGGGTTATGGGTACTTCTAGTTTCTCTATCTATAGCTGTGTTCTGAAGAGAATCTTCAGCTATATTCTCAATTCTACTCCAAGCTTCGTCTGTTGTGAGGTTATAAAAACCTCCATTACTCACTGCATTAACCATCATTTTCTGCTGAGGTGTAAGACCTTTAAAGAAATAATGCAAGAGTTTGTGACTGGTAAACCCATGGTGGGGACACTGATTCCTAAGATCTATAAATCTATCCCAAGCTTCATGAAAAGGCTCTAAGTCTGACTGCCCGAATGACATGATGTCTATTTGCAGAGTAGTGGTTCTGGCCATTGGGAAGAACCTATGTAAAAATTTCTGAACAAGTTCTTCCCAAGATGTTATAACTCTTGCGTCTAAATGATTCAGCCATTGTTTGGCTTTGTCTTTCAAGGAAAATGGAAATAGACGCAGTTGAATGATCTCACAGCTCACATTAGGGATGTGAAACATAGAACATGCTTCCAAGAATTTTATGATATGAGCGTGAGGGCTTTCATTGCTCTTCCCGTAAAAGGAAGAAAAATTTGAAATTGTCCATGTCTTTAGCTAAAAGTTAACATTGCCAAGAGCCGGTAGGGCTATGGCAAATTCAGGGTTGTAATAGCACGGAGAAAAATGTTGACGAAGAGTTATTTATGGGTTAACGGGTCGATTAATGGGTCGGTTAACTGGTTGAGCTATAGGAAGAGGTGGTATGTTATGGACATTTTTTTCTTGTTCCGCCATCGGGATTTGGACTCTCATTTGCGGAGTTTTCTGGGGCTCAAGATCAAACTAGGCGAGTTTTGGATTTAAGGAACGACGCTCGTGCATGCAAAATAAACTAAAGCTAAGTGCAATAAGTAAATACAGAAAATAAACTAAGTATATTAACTAAATACAGAAAGTAAACTAAGTACTTAAATTAAAGACAGAAATTAAGCTAAGTATATGTGCAAGCTATTTTAACAAAGCATAATATAAATAGTTTATGTGCAAGTATTATACAGACAATATACAAATTTATAAGCTATGTGCAAAAGACTTTACAAGTAGAATTTATACAATTTAACAAAAATAATTACAACACTTAAAACAAGTTCACAGTTTAATTAAAAAACTAAACTAGACCATGCTTCCCAGGCAATGGCGCCAAAAACTTGATGCGTTCAAACGGTGCGTTATAATTAGGTGCAAAATGACCAAGTTTTAATAACCCGCAAGTGCACGGATCTTTGCAGTGTAATGTGCTATGAGTGCGGAATCGTACCACAGGGAAGTACGTTAGCAAGTTGGTGAAGTAGTGTGTGAAAGTGTTTAAAGTAGTAAGTGACAGTTTATACAGGGTGTTTGATTATACTACAACTAAATTAAACTAACTAAATATGAATACGAGGGGTACTGATCTAGGGGTCGAATATGTAAATGAGGCTATTAATCTAGGTTCGGTATTCAAGATTATTTGATTTTATGCAAGCGGTTAAGCAACAAGCATTTAACCTAGTCAATTAATGTAGCTTATTAAAATCCCGATTACTAACTCTGATGTAGGTGCTGTGCTATCTACAAGCATTGGAGACATACTATGGAACTGTCCTTGCAACCTGGCGTAAAAGGTTTGTTTCGACTAAGCAATCAACTTCTCCTTACTTGGACTAGAACTACGGTCTACTTAAAAGCATTACCTATAGGTCATGGAATCTAAGGTTGTCAAGCTATTTCTGATTCACTATTAAAGCATGGATACATGGCACGAGAGTAATGCAATTATAACATCTACTGAAAAGCATTACGTTATGAAAGACAATATTTAATAGTAAAGCAATCATATATCTACTGAAAAGCTTTGCATATGAAAGACAATATTAAATTAAAACAAACCATGTATTGCATTTAAAGCGTATAATTTGAATCCGAGACCGTATATTAAAAGACTAGCATTTACAATATTCTCCCTTAGATATCAACCTATTCAGACATAATTGAATACGAATTCTATAAATAAAAGAGAGTCAAGAAAGGCTCTCCCGCATTGACGAACGCGTATTTCTGATCCCTGAAATTTGAGCAAAGGTCCGATACAAAGTAACTATTCGGGCGGAGCTAATTTCCCCCGAATAAGAACTACTAGGTATGAGCTTTTCCTGAATAAGAGCTTTCTTATTAAAAGTTATTTGGGCAGAACCTCCCCCGAATAATAACTACTAGGGTCGGACTTTCCCTTAATAGTATCTATTTGGGCAAAACTTCCCCGAATAAAAACTACCTAGATGGGATTTTTTCCGTATCCTACTAATTAATTAACTACAACTACGACTAAAACTAACTAGAATTAACACATAAATTGATTAAAAAATAACCAAAATCCAAAATTAATTACTATTTTCGGAGGGAGGGGGGTCTATTTATAGACAAAAAATCAGAGGGGCGCTCGAGCGCCCTTCTGTATGGTCCGTTATTTTCACGATGCGTGGCGGTTTCTGAAAACTCCAGCAGCGCGCTCGAACGCCACTGAGGTGCGCTAGAGTGCGCATCTGCTCCAACAGTCATCTTCATGCCACGTGACTTCTTCCGGAACATGGTAGAATATTCGTGCGGGGCGCTCGAGC
The DNA here is from genome assembly GCA_037974665.1 of Ehretia macrophylla. Lineage (NCBI taxonomy): Eukaryota > Viridiplantae > Streptophyta > Magnoliopsida > Boraginales > Ehretiaceae > Ehretia > Ehretia macrophylla. The sequence continues at coordinate 79,262,067 of CM075776.1, forward strand.
ACTAGGAGAGCGCGCTCGAGCGCCGTTTAGTTGACTTTTTGGACTTGAATTTATGATTTTGACTGAGCTTTGACCGAGCGTTGACCGAGGTATTTTTGGGCTATTTTCAGTATTCCGAGTCTAATTATATGCTAGTTTCGGCCAAATTCTATCTCTATCGGCTTCATTCTTCCACCGATTCTTGTGTTCTCCCCATTCTTCACTTTTTGACTTGCATTTTGGATCATTTTGAGTATAAATTTTCACTTTATGGTATCATCCTACATTGCATCGAAAGTATCAAAGTGTTGCAATAATTCACAAATTAAGATGCAAATATAGTACAAAATACCAAGGTTTAAGTGCTGTAAATACAGTCACATCAACACACGTTTTGAAGCCTAAAATGATAGTCTCAGGGGATAAAAATTGGGAGACAGTATCTCATATTCTTTCTCTTTCGTGAAACAGATACTATAATTCCAGTTAAGAATTTAAAATATTTAGAACAAAAAAAAAAGTATTCGAAGCCCGAAGTGACTAATTGATCAGTTGTCTTCCAGAATATTCTTATTGTCGGTGATGTATAGGATTGCTTATAAAAAACATGTCCATCCAATAGTGAGTGCATGTCATGTCATCCTCCTTATCTCCTACAATTTCATATTTGTGATTATTCCAATGTAATGTGTAAGAATAAAAGATCTTGAGCTTATATCTTATATGATAAAAAAAATTATCAAATAATAGTACATATCATAATATAGCTTGAATCACTTTAGAGGAATATACATTTCTTGGCCACTTAAGGTTTTCATATCTATGAAATCGACTGTTGACTTGGCCACTTCAGGTTTTCATTTTTTTTTGGAATCATTGGTCTTGCTAGCAGGAATGAGTTGTTTTTTTTCCTCCTTTGTTTTTTTAGAATTATATGTTTCCATATTTGTTTGTTAATTAAATATGGTAGTTTAGATTTTGTATTTAATGCTTTCTAACTATGGTTGGTAAGCTAGTTTAGCAAGATTAAATGTGGTCCATATATGAGATTTATTGACACGTAGCATTAATCCAAAGTAGTATTGTATAGAATTGTAGAGAATGTAATTGTAGAGGAGCCAAATCCAAACTAAATATAAATACAACTTTAATGACGTAAATTTTAAATTTCACACACATTGACTAATTTGATATTCTCTCTCTTCATTCTATATTATTTTGTTTTTCAAATTACGGAAATAACAAGGTTATGTATTGTGTTGTTAGTTGAGTGGAGAGAGGAACCAAGAGTCTTTTAAATAATGCTAATTTCACCAATTCCATCCATCATTGATTAAATTGCACGATACGTTATATGAAATCACAAAACCCATTAAATGTTCCATATATAATGTAAGATTATAATGAACTCATTAACCTAAATAAGCCTAATATAATGTAGGAGTATAATATAAGTGGTTATATAACCTTTCAAATTCATGGATTCAATATTATCATTAGATATAATGAACTCTCAATATTCCTTTCAATTTTTTCATGAAACCACTAACCATACAATAATGTAGGAGGTTACGTATGTATTGATCATGACTTTTAATTGAATCATCACAGCTTTTCATTGCTCTTTATGGGGTCACAAAGGTCATCTTAAGAAAATAGTCTAACAAAAGGATGACCTTGTATCAAATAAAATGATGCAATTGTTGTTACCAATTCCTTATTATTGGTGGAACATTTTTTTAATGCCCAAGGGTGTGGTTCATGATATTGAGAGAAAATTTGCTGCTTTCCTATGAAAAGGGGGTGGTGACAATACTAGAAGGGTCCAGGATAGTTTGGTTAGAGTTGTGCAGACCCAAAAAGGAAGTCGGATTGGGTATCCGTAGCTTACAAGATATTAACCAGGTTGCGCTTCTCAAGCAATTATGGCATACATATATTGATGATCAATCTCTGTGGGGTTATTGGGTTGATAAAGTCCTCCTTAATCAACTCAGTATTTGGAGTATAGGTATCCCTGTTAACGTGATACGGACTTGGAGAAATCTCTTGAAATGTTGCGGAATGGCTATGAAATTTGTCAAGCATAAAGTGGCTAATAGAAGAATAACATGGTTATGCTGGGATCCTTAGCTCCCCATGGGAAACATTTCGGATTATGCAAATGAAAATAACATTATGATTCCTGCGAAGTTCATCCATTCAAGAGTGGAACAATTTATCAGATTGGGGCAGTATGTGTTATGGATCCGAAAGGCTACGGCCCAATTTCTAGTCAAGTCATGCCCACACACAAGGAAGCTGGAACAAGCCCAAGTCACAAGAAGACATTCAGTTAGGCATTGTGCGTGATCTGTGAAATAGCAAATAAAAGTCATAGAGAGCACAGGGAGAAGCAAAAAAAAATACTATGTTCATTTATAATTTTCTTCTTCTTCTTGTTTAATTTTTCTGTAACTTTCATCTTCATATTTCCTGCAATTAAATCAATTAAGCTATTGTTCTTTCTTTTCGATTGTTTTTCTTCTCCCTAAAATCCAAGATCGTTACATTGGTGCTTTCATTGACACCATGGCTGATGGTACTGAACTCTTCGCCATGAATTATCGATCTCAGCAATTTTATCTGCAATACGCTAGATCTTACTCTTACCTTCCACCGACTCAACAATACGATCCGTATTCTCCTCCGGTCTACTCACAACCACAATTTCTAGGCTATTATTGTAACGCCCCGATCCCTCACGGAACCGGGACTACTATTAATCTTGTTGTCCTCAACCCAATTCCAAACCCCGGACACGAAATTTAAGGGAAAACGGATGGAGTTTCCTCTATATATAGGACTATCTAGAAACCTGTAATTACTAACATACAAGTCCTGAACCACAATCAACCGTTCATACAACCTAGCTTTCAAGATTCATAAAGCCAACCAGCTCCTTAAGGCCATCCGAACCTTAGAACCCAACAACATATCACACAAGCATGCAAAATTAAATCCATTGAAGTTCTATCTTTTCAATTCACTTATCATACCACTCTACATTATCAATCAAGCTTTCTTATAATTTGTGTCCAACCAACCAACTAGTTTTCATTGTCCACACAAGCATGCACTACTAAGTAATAAAGTAAAGAAAATAGAAGATATTACAAGCCCACTAGTACCTAATCATCAAACAAAACTAAAACTTTAATATCACATTCCTTGATATAACATAAATACATACATGGGCATAAAGTCTCAAATACAATACAAGCATATCATGATCACATTCTTCCATGTTTTACACACTGATAGAGCAAGTAGGCCATACATGAGGCAATCCAATCTTCAGCTTTACCTAAAATATGTTGAAAAGATGAATAAGTAACCAAGTTACTCAGTGAGGGAGGTGATGCAGCATATCGAGGAATGCTTTCATGAGATGTAACAAAGATAACAACATATACAACACAAAATAACAAAGTTAATTAGACAAATATTTAACCACGTATAAAAAGGATACAATTCCACGTTTGTCTTCAATCACGAGCCACGTGCCAAGATCTTCAAGCAAGTACTGGCAAAACCCTTATTCCTCCAAATGGGGTACTCCGGATGTACCCTGATCCTACGACCCTTTCTCCTGAGGTAGGTCTATATGCCCAGCAGGTGAACTCCCCTCTGGGGTAGTGGAGTATACTCAGCGAGGGAAAGAGAATAGGTACCACGGTAGTCGAGGGAGCACGGCAAGCCCGATGTCGCCCGTGTTTCTCGACGCTACCATGTCCGAGAAGGTTGCGCAATCTCGAGACAAAATCACGAGAAACAATAATATCAAATCACATAAGAGGAACGACAAAGTAGGCCGCCCTCGCAGTTAATCACAAATAACATGAAAAGACTCAAGGTAGCAAGTAAAATATTACATATAAACTTTATCAACTACTAAATAATTCAATTTAGAAATAATAAATCAAGTTAAAATGCACAGAATATATGAAGACTCCCTCACCTTAGATTAAGCCAAGAATCCCCTCAAACCTTCTCCAATTGCATGCACTATAGCTAGAATTCAAATAGAATTCATTATTAAGAACAAGTTAGATTTGATTGCAGTTAAACTAGCATACACACTCTTTAAGGTTAACTTTAATCCTACTTCAAGATTTCTAATATGCACTACATTTCCTTAGCTACATAACATATCTTGATAATGCTTCTTAATTCACTTAGCTTGCATTCCCTATTGAACATTCCACATAACATACACGGGGTTCCAACTAGCTGCATTCACTAAGCAACACTAGTTACTCTAAGTTAAAGCAAGAATTCTAATATTACAATCATTCACATTCAAGCAACCTTTTCTAGTTTAACATAAATCACAAAGATAAGTTAAGGCGTTTTAATTGACAACTTATACTTTACTCAATCTAACTATATTTCATTAACTATTAACTACAATTAAAACTCAAGAAAATAGCATTCAAACCAAGCTTAACACAAATTCATTAAAGGCACTGGATAATATGCTTTAATATTACACTTTAGTTACTAAGTTATAACATGTTAATTACTCAACGACAACTCAACTAAATCATGTTCAAACTTCTAACAACATTGTACTAAACTACTTTAACTACATAAATAACTATTATGACACTCCTTAATTCATGAATCTTGCATTCATCCTCAAATATCTCATTAAGCACATACGGGGTTCTAAAGCATTTAACTTCGCTAGGAGCATTATTTACATTCATTAAACTAAGATTACCAAGCTAAACCATCCAAAGCACTAAAATCACTTAACTTAATTTACAAGACTTAACCACATTCTTGAGTTTCCTAACTTGCAATAACTCCATTTCATAGCTAATACTAGCATTCATGGAACTACTCTTTCTCTTGATTCACTAGATGGCAAGTAACTATCTCCAATTCAATTGAGCATTCACACATAACCACCATTCATCACCATTAAGCTTCCTACTACCTAAAATTGCTCATTATTCGCTAGAACCAACCATCAAGGAATCTTAAACCTGTAGCAAGATAAGTTAAAATTTTAGTCTACATTGGCTTGACTTTGCTGCTTTGGTTACCATCCTAATTGTTCTCCAAAAACTCTGAAACTCCTCAAAAATGTATTTCATCGAATGTAGATAAGTTTAGCCTCAAACGGATCTCAATTCGGAGTTATATTCAATGAGATATGGCCTCTACAAAATCATCACGCAATCTGCCCTGCACCAGCGATTTTTCCCCGACACATTTCGGAAATGGCTAAATAGGAGGCCTAAAACGTTAGAATTAGCCCTAGTCCTAGAAATCAACATTTTCTCTAAACTGCCTAATCTAGCTGCGGTGAAAATTTCATTAAGTTTTGAATACATTTACTAGGTCAAAAAAGCTTAGAAAGACAGGGTAGTGGACTGACCAAGCAGGGCATGAATTGATTTACCAATTTCTCTTGCAATTTAGCTAGTTTAGATCATAAACATGATATGTAGGCATAGCTTGTAGCATTTATTCTTCACTTTGTACTTCTATTAAACACTTAGATTACAACTTTGAGCATAAACTGTAAGTAAACACTACAACTAAAGTTAACATGTAAAAGCTTGTTTCATAAGCATTAGAGAGATATAAACACACTTAGCATGCTAAATCCCTACTAAATTAAACATTTCTAGCTCCATAAATCAATTCTCTACACATTATCAATTTTTAACAAAACAAGAAAATAATAAAAATACCAATTAGGATGATCCCCTCACTTTGTATAGCTAAGAAATTGAAGGAATTAGCTTGAAAACACCTTAGATCTTGCTAAAATGGAAGGCAAATGAAGACGAACCCAAACCCTAAGCTTCAAAGAGGTCACGGTTTTCTCTCTTTGTTTGTCAATTTCCTTTCCTTTTTTATGCTTATTTGTGTGTTGTATCTAGTATTATATATATATATATATATTTATTTATTTATTTATTTATTTATTAAGTAGACAACTTAGTTTAACTAATAGATTGACCAAAAAAAAAATACTATGCTGCTCACGGCTCCTATTCTTTTTCTTTTGTTATCTTTGACTATGCTTTGCTTTATTTATCAAATAACACAAGTACAATAATATATTTAATTGGTTAAAAGGCCTAGCTAATGGATTGGGGTTAATTAAATATAAGTGGGCTAAATTAACTTAGTAGGAAAAAAATAGTTAGAAAGCTAAATGCTCAAAGAAACTAAATTTTCCTACTCACTCGGGGACACTAAAAATATTTATTTTCCTCATGCTCGGGACATGAAATGCACATTCCAACAATGAACAAATATATTAAATACAGTAATGTTTAGGGAAAAAAATATCAAATTCAAAAAATAAAGCAGTTTAAAATTTTACCCAGATTCATTGTAAACATAATTTTTTAAGCAAATAAAGTAAATAAAGGTCAGATAAGGGCATTTATGAAATTATGATAATTAAATTTAATAAATAAAAGTCTCTCTGGGCTCGGACGTTACATTCTCTCCCCTTTAAACAAATTGCACCTTTGCAATTTCCTCTTTCAAAAGTGCTCCACCATAACAACAATAACTCTTCTTAGATGGATAAGATGAACTCCGAACCAAGTCCGATTATCCATAGCTGATTGAAAAGTAAAAGCTTTGCACGAAAATACCGAATAGAATCTCTGTTAAGAATTCCAAGAAAATACCACCAAGGGATCTCGATTGAGGATGTCAAATAAAAGCTCTAAATAGTAATAATAATACCAATCTCAAGTAGGAATGCCCCAATATGCTTGTTACATAAGAGTCCAGAGAAAAAACCAAAATAATTCAAAGCAAGAATTACGAATAGCAATACCGAAGAAATATCCAAGAAGAATTCCAGCCTCGCTTCTTGAAGTACTTCTTGCTGAGCAAAGATATAGACTACGTCCGGGAAGATCCACCATTAGCCAACTCTTTCAGGGGGAGAAAATTACTTACCATTTTCAAAGGGTAATATATATATACAGAGGAAAGCATATAATGTGCATCCACTTAACAAATATACCAAACAGAGGTACACATAGTCATATTTTCGCACATCTAGCATGTTTTCTTATTTCACATAAGCAATTCACCTAGAAACACATTTTCATTCAAGTCACAAATAATCACATAGTTGTACATATCACATATTCTTCCTATTTCACGTAAATCTAATACATAAAAACACATTTCACTCAAATAAACACAAACCCACATGCAAGCACATACCTATCCAAATTCACTTAACATGCACGCACTCGAGATTTTTTACCGACAGACTGAGGACCATGTCCCGGCTGAGAGCTAACTAAGCTCTAATACCACCTCTGTTATGCCTCGATCCCTCAAGGAACCAGGACTACTATTAATCTTGTTGTTCTCAACCCAATTCTAAACCCCGGGCACGAAATTTAAGGAAAAATAGACGGAGTTTTCTCTATATATAGGACTATCTAGAAACCTGTAAATAGTAACATACAAGTCCTGAACCACAATCAACCGTTCATACAACCTAGCTTTCAAGATTCATAAAGCCAACCAGAATCTCAAGGCCATCTGAGCCTTGGAACCCAACAACATATCACACAAGCATGCAAAATTAAATCCATTGAAGTTCTATCTTTCTAATCCACTTATCATACCACTCTACATTATCAATCAAGAATTCTTATAATTTGTGTCCAACCAACCAACTAGTTTTCATCGTCCATACAAGCATGCACTACTAAGTAATAAAGTAAAGCAAATAGAATATATTACAAGCCCACTAGTACCTAATCATCAAACAAAACTAAAACTTTAATATCACATTCCTTGATATAACATAAATACATACATGGGCACAAAGGATCAAAAATAATACAAGCATATCATGATCAAATTCTTCCATGTTTTACACATTGATAGAGCAAACAGGCCACATATGAGGCAATCCAATCTTCAGCTTTACCTAAAATATGTTGAAAAGATGAATGAGTAACCAAGCTACTCAGTGAGGGAGGTGATGCAACATATCGAGAATGCTTTCATGAGATGCAACAAAGATAACAACATATACAACACAAAGTAACAAAGTTAATTAGACAAGTATTTAACCACAAATAAAAAGGATACGGTTCCACGTTTGTCTTCAATCACGAGCCACGTGCCAAGATCTTCAAGCAAGTGCTGGCAAAACCCTTATTCCTCCAAGTAGGATACTCCGGATGTACCCCGATCCTACGACACTTTCTCCTGAGGTAGGTCCATATGCCCAGCAGGTGAACCACGCCTTTGGGGTAATAGAGTATACTCAGCGAGAGAAAGAGAATAGGTACCATGGTAGTCGAGAGAGCACGGCAAGCCCGATACCGCCCGTGTTTCTCGACGCTACCATGTCCGAGAAGGTTGCGCAATCTCGAGACAAGATCACGATAAATAATAATATCAAATCACGTAAGAGGAACGACAAAGTAGACCGACCTCGCAGTTAATCACAAATAACATGAAAAGACTCAAGGTAGCAAGTAAAATATTACATAAACTTTATCAACTACTAAATAATTCAATTTAGAAACAATAAATCAAGTTAAAATGCACAGAATATATGAAGACTCCCTCACCTTAGATTAAGCCAAGAATCCCCTCATACCTTCTCCAATTGCATGCACTATAACTAGAATTCAAATAAAATTCATAATTAAGAACAAGATAGATTTGATTGCAGTTAAACTAGCACACACACTCTTTAAGGTTAACTTTAAGCCTACTTTAAGATCTCTAATATGTACTACATTACCTTAGCTACATAACATATCTTGATAATGCTTCTTATTTCACTTAGCTTGCATTCCCTATCGACCATTCCACATAACATACACGGGGTTCCAACTAGCTGCATTCACTAAGCAACACTAGTTACACTAAGTTAAAGCAAGAATTCTAGCATTACAATCATTCACGTTCAAGCAACCTTTTCTAGTTTAACATAAAGCACAAAGATAAGTTAAGGCGCTTTCGTTGACAACTTATACTTTACTCAATCTAACTATATTTCATTAACTATTAACTACAATTAAAACTCAAGAACATAGCATTCAAACCAAGCTTAACACAAATACATTAAAGGCACTAGATAATATGCTTTAATATTACACTTTAGTTACTAAGTTATAACATGTTAATTACTCAATGACAACTCAATTAAATCATGTTCAAACTTCTAACAACATTGTACTAAACTACTTTAACTACATAAATAACTATTATGACACTCCTTAATTCATGAATCTTGCATTCGTCCTCAAATATCTCATTAAGCACATACGGGGTTCTAAAGCATTTAACTTCGCTATGAGCATTATTTATATTCATTAAACTAAGATTACCAAGCTAAACCATCCAAAGTACTAAAATCACTTAACTTAATTTACAAGACCTAACCACATTCTTGAGTTTCCTAACTTGCAATAACTCCATTTCATAGCTAATACTAGCATTCATGGAACTACTATTTCTCTTGATCCACTAGATGTCAAGCAACTATCTCCAATTCAATTGAGCATTCACACATAACCACCATTCATCACCATTAAGCTTCCTATTACCTAAAATTTCTCATTATTCGCTAGAACCAACCATCAAGGCATCTTAAACCTGTAGCAAGATAAGTTAAAATTTTAGTCTACATTGAATTGACTTTCCTGCTTTTGTTACCAGCCTAATTGTTCTCCAAAAACTCTAAAACTCCACAAAAATGTAGTTCATCGAATGTAAATGAGTTTAGCCTCAAACGAATTTCAAATCGGAGTTATATTCAATGAGATATGGCCTCTACAAAATCATCACGCAATCTGCCCTGCACCAGTGATTTTTTCCCGACACATTTAGGAAATGGCTAAATCAGAGGCCTAAAACATTAGAATTAGCCCTAGTCCTAGAAATAAACATTTTCTCTAAACTGCCTAGTCTAGCTGATGTGTAAATTTCATTAAGTTTTGAGTACGTTTACTAGGTCAAAAAAGCTTCGAAAGACAGGGCAGTGGACTAACCAAGCAGGGCATGAATTGATTTACCAATTTCTCTTGCAATTTAGCTAGTTTAGATCATAAACATGATATGTAGGCATAACTTGTAGCATTTATTCTTCATTAGTACTTCTATCAAACACTTAGAATACAACTTTGAGCATAAACTACAAGTAAACACTATGACTAAAGTTAACATCTAAAAGCTTGTTTCATAAACATTAGAGAGCTATAAACACACTTAGCATGCTAAATCCCTACTAAATTAAGCATTTCTAGCTCCATAAATCAATTCTCTACATATTATCAATTTTTAACAAAACAAGAAAATAATAAAAATACCAATTAGGATGATCCCCTCACTTTGTATAGCTAAGAAATTGAAGGAATTAGCTTGAAAACACTTTAGATCTTGCTAAAATGGAAGGAAAATGAAGAAAAACCCAAACCCTAAGCTTCAAAGAGGTCACGGTTTTCTCTCTTTGTTTGCAATTTCTTTTCCTTTTTTTGTTATGCTTATTTGTGTGTTGTCTCTAGTATTATATATATATATATATATATATATATTTATCAAGTAGACAACTTAGTTTAACTAATAGATTGACCCAAAAAAAAAAAAATACTATGCTGCTCACGGCTCCTATTCTTTTTCTTTTGTTATCTTTGACTATGCTTGCTTTATTTATCAAATAACACAAGTACAATAATATATTTAATTGGTTAAAAGGCCTAGCTAATGGATTGGGCTTAATTAAATATAAGTGGGCTAAATTAAGTTAGTAGGAAAAAAATAGTTAGAAAGCTAAATGCTCAAAGAAATTAAATTTTACTACTCACTTAAGGACACTAAAAATATTTATTTTCCTCATGCTCGGGACATGAAATGCACATTCCAACAATGAACAAATATATTAAATACAGTAATGTTTAGGGAAAAAAAATATCAAATTCAAAAAATAAAGCAGTTTAAAATTTTACCCAAATTCATTGTAAACATAATTTTTTAAGCAAATAAAGTAAATAAAGGTCAGATAAGGGCATTTATGCAATTATGATAATTAAATTTAATAAATAAAACTCTCTTTGGGCTCGGACGTTACAATTATTATCCAGAATAGATGTACCTGCGCGCTCAACCGTACCACCAAGTGCATGAACAATATTATCCTCTAGTCTTCTCACAACCCCAGTTTCTAGATTATTCCCATCCTGAAACGTTGTCGTATGCTCAGTTCCAACACGTGCAAATGATATTGGATGTAGAAATACATAAAGATGCAGAGATTCAGATAGATGTTCAAACTTCACTAGGAACAAAGTAGCTAACAAAATTGAATCATCCACTGAAGTTGAAGAGATGTTATCCAATCAAACACAAATAGATATGGGGATTCATGAAAATGCTCCGCCGTCAGCCATCAATAATGTAGATTCTGATATTTCCAAAGCAAATGTTGGGATGACATCAACTTGTTCTGAGACGATTTTGTTGGATGAGGTGGCAAGACCTTCAGCTTCTCAAGGTGATACATCTGAAGTGATAAAAGTCAAAAGCCATCAACTAAAGGAAGAAGAACATAGCTGGATGCTAAGGTCCGTGTTTGACTCAAGCGTGGCTTGTGTAACCGGTGACTTTGCAATGAAAAATGTGTTACTTCAGATGGATTTTGAATTTGATGTGATTTTGTTGACTGGGTTGCTTGAATTTTATGGCATGGTGGGGAACTTGGGGTGTACGAGGAAGGTGTTTGATGAAATGCCTGAGAGAAGTTCGGTGTCGTGGTCCACACGTTATGATGGGTATGTCAAGTGTGGAGGTTTTGTTGTTGCAAACAAGCTGTTTGATGAGCTGGTAAATCTTTCATGGTGGATTCCGTGGAGTGTGTATTGGAATGAGAAGGTTATTGAGATGACTCGTGTCATGCCCCGACCCAACCCCGCATGAAAGGTTAAGTCCGGACTCGACAAACGGACAGAGTCTCCTCTGTACCATGGACATTCGAAAAACCTGAAAACAAGCAATTTAAGCCATAAAACAACAAGAACATCATTTCTAATGAAAATCCTAGCTTCAAGGCCATCCGAGCCTTAAGTAGTACCAACAGTTTAGTTCATACAAGCATGCATTCCATAATACTAAGTTTTTTTACAAAAGACGCTTATCATACCATTCTATGATAGCAATTAAACATACTTAGAAATTAAAGTCAACCTTACAACCCATACAACCATACACAAGCATGCAGCAAACTAAAAGTAAGATCATAAGATATTACAGTCATCAACATACAAACCACAAAATAACCTGGCTATTACAATCACTTCAAAAAGCCACACATAAATACAAGTCCAAGGCACCAAGTAGGACATAATGTACAACAATTTAGCCCGCACATATATACAATCACACTCCAACCTCAAGCAAGCACAAGAATCAAGGCAAAGGCTCAATCTGTACCTCATCTTCTTCTTCTTCAACCACAACAAGCTGGGGATCAACCTCAGCACCTCCTGAAATATGTTAGCGAGGTATGAGCAACCACAATTGCCCAGTGAGGGATAAAGTTTACCCGGGACGTGCAATGCAACAGTTAGAGCACATAAGCAGTATACGTAAGTAAAAGACAATTGAAATGGCAAATAACCACACATATCAAAGGATACAATACACTTAACCCCAACATTCCAGAAATGAACCACGATCAATGTGCCGGCATAACCATAATCACTCCAGTGGGTGTACTCCGGATGTACCCAGATGATCCTACGACCCAATACCCTCTGCTAATCTCTGAACCAGGCGAGTGAGGGACTAGGGCACGAAGATCGAATATCCACTAGCAAGCCCGCTGCCGCTTAGCCGATATTCAACTCATTCGCCCCTGACACTATGGTTCCACAACCACTATGCAATGCACTTATCAATGACAACATAATATCAATAATGAAAGCAATAACACATAGGAGGAACAACAAAGTAGGTTGTCCTCAGAACAATTAGAATAGAAGCATTAGCATAAACAACTAAACGGTTACAAATGAGCATTTACACATTTCACATAGAACTATCCCAAAAGCTCAATAATGCCTTAGAAACACATTTAAGCACTTAGAGAACAGTTACATGACCATGGAAGCGTGAGACAACCGATATCCCCCTTTAACCCTTTTATAACACAAACCGTTTTCCTTCCAAACTCATGTTATTGTTCTAGATTAGTAAGTGGCCTATTCCATGATTCTAATTAACCCATTAGGCACCCTCAGGACCCTCGAAGTTACCTATTTACTTGCGTTTAGCACAAAAGTTCCAATTTTTCTCTTATGACTTTGTACTACACGTACCTCAACCGGGACTCAAACGAAAGTTAGCAAAGCTTGTTTAGAACCTATATAGCCTAAGAATACCAAATGTGAAGGCCAAATTAACCCAGATTTGCGGTAACCCTAAAACCCCTTTCAAAAAGTCGCCTAATTCGTGCTTCTGTTAAGTTACGAGCAATTAAACCCTACGGGACCTTTACACTACATTTATTAGCACCTAAGGCATCTATTTGGACCATTGAATCAAGCTATAAGGTTCGATTTCACAAAATCTTAGAAATTTCGTCATTATTCATGCCATACAAACAACGAGCGATCTCAACCATTTAAAATACGAAACAATAGCATAAATGAGGTTTCTACTACTTGTATACAACATACATTAGCATATTTGAGCATTGCATAAATATTTAATAGCAAATCTACAAATTTGATTACTTGTCAACATTTTCAAATAATGCAAAAACTCATGAAATCCCTCACCTATTGTGCGTAGGAGCTAAGAAAAAGCTAGAACACTTGGGAAAGGGCTTGAACCTAGCTCGGGAGGGCTTGGATTGAAGGTTTGATGGCCAAAATCTCCTTCTTCCTCTTTATTGCTACTGTCGGGTTTCTGCTTCTGTTTTTCAGCTTTTTTTGTGTGTGTTATAATAAGAGCTTATTAAGTTAAGTTAAGTATATAAGTGAGTTAGGTCAAGTTAGGTGTGTTTATTGTCTACTAAAAATGAGTTTAGCTAGTTAAAAATAAGTCCTAAGGTGCAATTATGTGCTAGCTAATCAAATTATAAAGTTTAACTACGTAACACTATTCATTAGTTCGGTAAAACATTTTCTAAACGGATGCTCCTATCTCTTTTAGCTCAAATGCACAATTTTCTCATTTCTAAAACATTTAATATGATTTAAGAAAAATGCTAATTCGAATAAAATAAACAGTTGAAAAACGTGATGAATAGTAATTATGTAAAGCAGTAAGTAAAGCACAGTAAAATGCGCAAATAATGGATGCAACAGTAATTAAATGTACGGCTAAATTCTCAGGCGTCATAACTCGCATTTGGTTGGAGGAGCACTTAGTTCAAAAGTAGAGGTTGTCAAAGGCACTAACTATTCATGCCATCAATCAACCTATATCCCGTTGCGAAAATGGAGAGGGAATGAAGCATGGCTCAAGCAAAGGAAGTATTTGGCTCCGCTTTCTTGGACCTGATAAAGTGGGGAAAAGGAAAATTACTGCGGATAATGGTGAAGAATCAGGTGATAGTGATAAGGACCAAAATTTTACAGCACGCCACTGTGCTGCTGTGACTCTTGTTGATTCACTAGAGGAGAGAAAGAGACGTGAGAAAAAATTAAGGCGTTTTGAAAAGGGGCATGGAAATCGAGCAAAAAAGAATCATTTTAGGCAAAAAAGTAATGAAAATGGGAATCTGTATGCCCGACGAGCTGCTACTTTGGTGTTCGAGCTTCTGCTTGGGTGTTCAGCAAAAATTTGGCGGACAGTGGTAACAGGGCTGTTGAAGATATTGACTGGGATGCTCTTACTGTCAAAGGAACCTGTCAGGAAATTGAAAAAATGCTATTTACGCCCTGACCCTACCACGGTCAGACCTAAGGAAGTATTAGAAAATGCTCTGCATATGGTTCAAAATTTTGAGAAGAATTACCTTTACAAATTCGATCAGTTAAAATCTATACGACAAGATCTTACTGTACAACACATACGTAATGAGTTGACAGTAAAGGTCTACGAAACTTATGCTCGGTTAGCAATTGAAGTTGGAGATGTTACTAAAGATAGTACAAGGAGGAACCAAATATCAGTCATCGTTTCTGAACAAAAAAGTAAGCTGACTGGCAATGCTGCTGTTGTACAAGCTGCAATTCTTAGTGGTGAGGGTAACGAGAGGGTTCAGGACTTGTTCTTGTTGGATGTCACCCCTCTATCCCTTGGACTAGAAACTGATGGAAGAGTTATGACTGTTTTGATCCCAAGGAACACCACTATCCCTCTAGTACCAAGGGGTGTGCCTCAGATCACTGTGTGCTTTGATATTGATGCCAGTGGTATCCTTAATGTTTCTGCCGAGGACATGACCACAGAGCAGAAGAACAAGATTATAATCATCAATGACAAGGGTGGACTATCAAAGGAAGAAATCAAGAAAATGGTTCAAGAAGTAGAAAAATATAACGCGGTGGACGAAAAACACAAGGAGACGGTAGATGTGTAGAATGCGCTTGAGAATTATGCTTATAACATGAGGACCTCTGTAAAGGATGATAAGATTGCTTTAAAGCTAATAAGCCCAGATGACAAGAAGAAGATTGAAGATGCTATTGATCAGGCAATCTCATGGCTTGACAGCAACCAGCTTGCAAAAGCCAATGAGTTTGAAGTTAAGATGAAGGAGATTGAGAGCATTTGTAACCCCGTCATTGCCAAGATGTTCCAAGCTCAACAAATGTGAGATGCTAAGATCCTCGTAGATATTGCCAAGTCACAAGAATCTGAAGTTGGTTATGGTGGAAACCAGTATATTGATAAGATTGAAATGCTTTGTTGTGAGCGTGCTTTGGTTGCTTTTGGAGTTGACCCTGAAAGTTGGGGTGTGAAGGTGCAGTCATACTCATGTACATCAGCGAATTTTGCTATTTATACTGGTTTGTTGTTGCCTGGTGAGCGGATAATAGGATTGGATACGCCATCTGGTGGCAATACTAGTCATGGATTTTATGTGCCGAATGGGAGGAAAGTTTCAGGGGCCTCGATTTTCTTTGAGAATTTGCCATATAAGGTGAATCTACAAACTGGGTACATAGATTTCGATAAGCTTGAGGAGAGGGCGCTCGATTTTTACCCCAAGAATCTTATTTGTGGAGGCAGTTCGTATCCTCGGGAGTGGGATTATGCTAGGTTTAGACAAATAACAGATAAGTGTGGAGCAGTCTTGTTGTGCAACATGGCTCAGATTAGTGGTCTTATTGTTGCAAAGGAGTGTGTTAGCCTCTTTGAATATTGTGAGATGACCAAGAATGAGTTTCTGCCAACATACTTGAAGCGTGCTGCCGCCATTTCAATATTTTTGCCATTTCAATATTTTTTGACAAAGATGATCTTGAGGCTGTAATTGAGATTTGGGAGTATATGATTAACAATGATGATTTGGGAGTTAGTGAAGAGGATGTTGAGATTATTCTCGACAAGGTTATGGTGTTGTTCCGTTATTTGCAAGAGAAAAATGTGTTAGAGGCTTGTCCGAATTTGAACCTTGAGGACAAGATTCTTTTAAAAGGGGAAGACAATGTTATGGATCCGAAAGGCTACGGCCCAATTTCTAGTCAAGTCAAGCCCACACACAAAGAAGCTGGAACAAGCCCAAGTCGCAGGCAGACATTCAGTTAGGCATTGTGCGTGAGCTGTGAAATAGCATATAAAAGTCATAGAGAGCACAGGGAGAAGCAAAAAAAAAACACTATGTTCATTTATACTTTTCTTCTTCTTCTTGTTTAATTTTTCACTAACTTTCCTCTTCATATTTCCTACAATTAAATCAATTCAGTTATTGTTCTTTCTTTTCAGTTGTTTTTCTTCTCCCTAAAATCCAAGATCGTTACAGTGTGTTTGGTCTTCTAGTCTCAACTTCATCCAACAGTTGGTGGGATCCATCACCTCTCTGAATGGAGAAGACGAGATCAGATGGTTTACAAATCGTAATGGCAGATTTATATCCTCAACTACCTAGGAATGCATCAGGGACAAGAGGATGATTATTAATTGGGTGGCAATCATCTGGAACAAGGTGGTGGTTCCAAAACATGGACTTTGTTCTTGGCTCATGTGTCTGAATCGTGGTCCAACCAAATAAAGACTTCTTAATTGGGGAGACATTAATGATGTGAAATGTGAGTTTGGTGGTTTGGGTATGGAATGCAGAGATCATTTCTTTTTTGAATGTGCATTCTCCAATAGAATTTGGAAGTACTTTATTAATCTTCTCAGGATGCAGAACCTCAACGTTGGATGGGAGTTACTAATTCTTTGCCTTTGCAGATTATGCCGTAGAAAGAGCCTTAAGACTGACCTTGCTAAGACGACCTTTTGTGCATGTGTTTATCATATTTGGCATGAAAGAAATGGCAGAATTCATGACATTGGTGCTTGCTCAGAGGAACAAATCATTGAAAAAAATCTTTTGAATGTTCAGAACAAAATCTTTTTACAAAGTAAATATGTGAATAATATAGTAAATAGATCTCTTTGCATATTGTGACAAATCACGGATAAACTGATGTAAATGGCCTCATGTAAATCATACTCATATTTTTAGTAGTGGAATGAAACAAAATTGTCTAGCAAAAATAAAAATCCTTGCCCAGCGCATTTATCTGCAATTCTATCCTCATCTTTTATTTTATGTTTCGATCGCCTTCTCCAGGCCGTTCTCTCAAGACCTCACGGTTGTTCATATATTGAAGACCATTAACGTGTAAATCTTTAATTTAGAATATCAAAGGAATCAACAATGTTCTTTTGATAGTTTTCAAAAACATTTGACTTTTAATTTTCCATTGGACTTACTGATAGATGACAATCTAAAACCATCTGAAATACACAAGAGGCAAATTGAAAGAATATTGACTTATGTATACTGTTCAGTTGGTGCGTCTTCTTCCAAGACCTGTTTGCCGAGACCTAAATGATTAAGCAATAACCAAACAAATGTAAGCAACTCTCCACCTAGGCTTGGTTGTTGCGCGTGGATATTTGCTTCACAATGAAATGCAGCGCAGGTCAACAATTCCACCCAAACCTGGCTCATTAGCTTCCATTGATGATCTCCTTTCAATCCCTGAAGCTGTTTGGCTAGCACGCTGGCATCAACGAGCACAGATTTGCTTCCATCGCCAATCGGCATTCGTTGAGGCATAATACCGTATGTGGAAACCATTAGCTCGCAAGCTTCACTTAGGTTTCTGACTGATCTTGTAAGGAAGAGGGTTTTGGCGGGTTCAAAGGTGTCATGAAATACGGTTTGCCAGCACGCTGGCATCAACGAGCACAGATTTGCTTCCATCGTCAATCGGCATTCGTTGAGGCATAATACCGTATGTGGAAACCATTAGCTCGCAAGTTTCACTTAGGTTTCTGACTGATCTTGTAAGGAAGAGGGTTTTGGCGGGTTCAAAGGTGTCATGAAATACGGTTTGCCAATTTCCGGCCACTGAGACCATCATTTCATGCTTCCAAACCAACAGATAGAACATATAGTCTGAGATGATCTTACAAAACGTGCGTCTCTTTTCGATTTCATCACAATTTCCTTCAAATTCACTTGTTTGTAATTGTAACATAGTTCAGTAGCAATATGCCACAGTATAAGGATTTCACCATACTCATGCTCGCCAAGACTCCATTTTAGTTGACTGTAAAGAAAGCTTCGCGTTAGAGCCAAATCACCTCTTTGTTGTGACCATATCTTTCTGGCTAATTCTTTGTTTTCTGCAACAACAGATCTCATCCTCAGTTCGTCAAATATTATTTCTTTGACATCTTCGGTGATAGGGTGGACAGAAAAAATTGGACGGAATTTGATGATGTCTATAACATACTTGAGACCGAATAAAGCAACTGTTAGAATATAGAAGAGGCTATTTTATCATAAAGAGAAATAATATGGAGACTCTAAACAAGATCTTTATTGCTCTAATATTTGGTATGTATTTGGCATGACTACATTGAAAGGACTGACCCCTATTTATAGATTCACAAAAAACCTATGTCAATTAAGATATGGTTCTAGGAAACCATTACCCACTAGGAGACTTCACATAGATCCCTACTGGCTCTTGTAAAAATGCCTGCAACTTGATCTTGAAACTTCACATACTCTATCTTTACTTCCTTCCTTGTGATGCATTCTCTGATGAAATGGTAACGTGTGTCAATGTGCTTGCTTCGTTCATGAAATACTAGATTCTTGGCTAAGGCAATTGCAGACTTGTTATCAACATAGATCTCTACTGGCTCTTCTTGAGGCATCTTAAGTTCTTTCATCAAATTCCTTAACCATAGAGCATGACAAACACATGAAGTAGCAGCTACATATTCAGCTTCACATGTAGAAAGTGTGACAATGGGTTGCTTTTTGGAACTCCAAGTGAATGTTGTATCTCCCATGAAGAAAAGATATCCACTAGTACTCTTTCGATCATCAAAATCACCAGCCCAATCGCTGTCACTATACCCCACAAGTTTGAAATCCTCTGAGTGGGAGTATAAAAGTCCATAATCAACAGTTCCTTTGATGTAGCGAAGTATTCTTTTGACAATCTTCAGATGTGTATTAGTAGGGGACTCCATAAATCGACTCACAAGTCCTACACCAAAAAGAATATCTGGTCTTGTACAGGTCAAGTATCTCAAGTTTCCAACCGGGCTCTTGAAAAATGTTGGATTTACATGTTCTTCTTCATCAACCTTTGACAATTGTACTCCACATTCAATAGGGGTGTTAACAAGTTGACAATTTTCCATCTTGAATTTCTTGAGAATTTCCCTTGCATAGCCTTCTTGAGAAACAAATATTCCTTCATCTGTTTGCCATTGTCATTGTCATTGTATAGCCTTCTCTTGCCATTGTCTTGCATAGCCTTCCCTTGCATAGCCTTCTCTTGCCATTGTCCTCTTGAAATCTTCAAATAAATTTGGATTATTGCTAGTAAAAATTAAGTCATCCACATACAAGAAAACAATCAACACATCGTCATTCTCATGTTTGGTATAGAGAGTATGCTCGTGCGAACACTTGGAGAAATTATTACGATGGAAATATTCATCAATTCTACTATACCAAGCTCTTGGAGCTTGTTTTAGGCCATAGAGAGCTTTCTTCAACTTTAAAATTTTATTTTCACACCCTTTCTCTACATAACCTAATGGTTGTTGAATATATACCTCTTCATCAAGAAAACCATTCAGGAATGCAGATTTAACATCTAATTGATAAATCTTCCATCTGTGTTGGGCTGCTAGAGATATGATAAATCTTATAGTTTCCAAGCGTGCAACAGGAGCAAATGCCTCATCATAGTCAATGCCAGCTTGTTGACTATAGCCTTTTGCAACTAGTCTTGCCTTGTACCTTTCAACTTCACCTTTAGCATTCTTCTTTATCTTGTAAACCCACTTTACTCGAATGGCTTTGTGGCCTTTGGGTAAAGTTGCAAGCTCCCAAGTGTCATTCTTCTTTATTGCCTTGATTTCTTCATCCATGGCTTGTCTCCATCTTTCATTCTTATTAGCTTCCTCAAAGCTTATTGGTTCACAATCAGCAAGTAGACAAAAGAGAGTCATTTCATCATTTAAATTTCGAGTTACCTCATAAATTTCATCCAAGCTTCTGAAACGGGGGGTCTTTTCATGCGAACTTGAACTTGTTGAAGTTATGTCTCCTTGAGATGAAGTTGGAGCTTGATATGGAGATGGAGTTTGAGTTGGAGTTGGAGATGGATTTGGAGATATAGAGTCTTCATTGACTTCTACTTCTTGCTCTTGTATGGGTAAGAATTTGTATTCTTTTTGCTCTTTGACATTCCAATCCCATTCAGCTTCTTCATCAAATAGGACATCTCTACTCACAATAATTCTCCCATTAGTAGGATTGTAGAGCTTGTATGCTTTGGAACTCTTTTCATACCCAATGAAAACTAGCTTTTGGCTTTTGTCATCAAGCTTGATTCGATTTTGATCAGGAACATGAGCATAAGCAATGCTTCCAAAAACCCTTAAGTGCTTGATTGTTGGCTTTCTTCCACTCCATGCTTCTAATGGTGTCTTGTTAGAGAGACTCTTTGTGACACAATGATTCAACAGATAAACTGCACAATCAACTGCTTCAGCCCAAAATTCTTTAGGCATACTTCTAGACTTTAATATGCTTCGAACCATCTCAAGAACAACTCTATTTTTCCTCTCAGCAACTCCATTCTGTTGAGGTGATCGAGGAGTTGTCAAAGGGCGTCAAATGCCATTCTCTTCACAAAAATTGTTGAATTCTCTTGATGTGAATTCTCCACCTCTATCAGATCTCAAGGCTTTGATCTCCCAACCACTTTCTTTTTCAGCAAGAGCTTTAAATTTCTTGAACTTGTAAAAAGCTTCAGATTTTTCTTTTAAAAAATAAACCCAAGTCCTACGGCTATAATCATCAATAAAAAGGATAAAATATTTATTTTTACCATAGGAGCAAGGATTAATTGGCCCGCAAATATCAGTATGGATAAGTTCTAGTGGTCTCGTTGCTCTTGATGTAGCCTCGTTTGGAAAAAAATTTCTAGCTTGTTTTCCAAAAAGATATCCCTCACAAATCTGTTCCAAATGATTGATGAAAGGCAATCCATGCACCATATTCCTTCTTGACATTAAAGAAAGATTTTCAAAATTTATGTGCCCAAATCTCAAGTGCCATAACCAAGAAACTTCTTTTACACAAGCTTTAAGACATTTTGTAACATCGTTTTGAATATTTAATAAAAAAAATCTATTTCTTGTCATGGGCACTTTTGTTATCAAAAAAACTATTTTCATCTTTTATTACACAATGTTTATCTTCCAATAAAATTGTGTAATTTTTCTCAAGAAGTTGTCCAAGACTCAAAATATTAGTTTTTAATTTTGGCACATAATAAACTTCAGAAATAAAATGATGTCTTCCATCTTTCAAACAGATTAAAATTTTACCTTTTCCTTCCACTGAGACCATAGAGGCATCTCCAAATTTAACATTGCCCTTGACAGTTTCATCGAGTTAAGCAAATATGCTCCTCTGTCCAGTCATATGATTACTTGCACCTGTATCAAGATGCCATGAAGTATCTCCTCCATCTTGTTTGCCATGATGAGTCATCAACAAGGTAATCTTTTCTTCCCCTTCTTGTCTTTCAGCAAAATTCGCTTTTTCGTCCACAACTTTAGGATTACTCCTACATTCATTAGCATAATGACCATATTTTTGACAATTGTAACATTGAACTTGCGATTTGTCATACCTTTTTCCTGAATAATTGCCTCTTCTATGCCCAAGTTTATGCGAATTTTGATTTTTCTCTTCTTGATTAAATCCTCCTCTTCCACCACGTCCTCGTCCTCGTCCTTGGTTTTGGACTCGGCCTCTACCACGTCCATATCCAGGACCACGTCCTTTTTCACCTTGTCTACACCTTTTTGTGATGTTTGTAGAGTTTCCCATGCTTGTTTGGCAATAGTCGCGCATGAGATTTTCTCGAACATAGTTTCATCCAAACATAGATGGATGATAGAGAGAGCTTGTTGATCCTTCTTGTGATTTTTCACCAATGCGTCTTTTTGATTTTGACTCAAAACTTCATCTTCGTTAGGTTCTACGTAGCCTTTCTCTACAATATCCCAAGCATCTTGTGAGCCAAGGAGAGTCTTCACATGAATAGACCAATTATCATAATTGTCCTTAGTGAGGCGAGAAAATTGAAAAGGAAACATATTATTCCCTATCATTTTTACCTAGCTCTTCATACCACTTTGTTAGAATATAGAAGAGGCTATTTTATCGTAGAAAGAAATAATATGAAGACTCTAAACAAAATCTTTATTGTTCTAATATTTGGTATGTATTTGGTATGACTACAATTGAAAGGACTGATCCTTATTTATACATTCACAAAAAACTTATATCAATTAGGATATGGTTCTAGGAAACCATTACCCACTAGAAAATACTATCTAGTCAAAAATAATTTAAATCTAACTAGAACTTATTTAATAGAGTTCTAATCCAAATCAAGTTTATCTTCTAACAGCAACTACCTTGTGTACCAATATAACGAATTTAGAATGATAGCGGAGACACCAAGCTAACAAATTTGTGGCGAACAGATTCCGACCACTTTCGTCTCCGGATACTCTTAGATAAAAATGCGGATATACAGTGGGAGAGGGAGGCACGGACGAGGGCCTCACTTAGCAAGATATACGTAAGGACAACGTCGAATTTGTGCCACCCGAGTTTTTCTACTCTACCAAATATCACCAAGGAAGCAATCAATATGGGGACGATCAAGAAAACATCAAATCTGAAGAAAAACAATCTTAATATGCTATGCTCGGCTTCATACATCAAGTAAAGCTCAAGTTCTAATAACTTGAAGGCTTCCATCGGTGTCCTTTGGCGGAAGATTTCTCGGCTAATAAGGCGATGTTTAGAGCTCCAAGTGACCTTTGTGATGAAACACTTGAAGGTGTTGTAGAGAAGAATTGCTTGCTTCTGTTCCGCGACAATATTTCGCACACCTTGTAATAAACCACCTAGTCTTTTAGCCTCAGGAGGCAAAGGCCGCTCAAGTCTCTCTATTGGCATGTTTGCTTTCGTCATTTCTGAGTATGTCTCTAACAGATTGGTATGGTCAAACCTTGTTGTCTTTCCTCTTGAATCTCTCACATCAAATCTCCGAAACAAAAGATAAAAGATTCGTACGAAGTTTCTGGAACTTGCTATGACAAACACCATGAGTGTTGGAATGTATAGCTTGCGAGGGAAAGACTTGACGAGTATGAGAAATATTGCCACGAGATGTGAATATAGGCCAACATACTGCTTGATCGGCAAGTAGAAATCATCAAGGGAAAGAGAAGTAATAGTCTGCTCGCCGATTAGGTGCAGTAAGAAAAAAGTAGACCAGAATGCAAGAAGTTCGTCGGGTACGGCGTATCTCGAGTCGCTTCCTTGGCTACTAGAGATGAGCCCAACGCCATAGGCTGCTATCCAATCTGCCAAGATGTGAGCGATCCGAATATAAAAGAGTAACCATGTACTTCTGGTGGTTAAAATGCGAGATGCAAACACCATTAAGAAAATCTGCAGACTCATACTCATGATGGTGATGATTCTCAGTTGCCAATCATTCCATTATTGTATTAATCGCTTAATGGTAGCAGCGGTAGGATTAGCCATTTTCAACAAGTTGCCGTCTTATAAAATAGAGACGATTGATAGTAGTTTTTGGATGAAGGCCAAAAATCAAGATAGATTGCACATTTCACTGATATAGCTTTGCAGCTACACATGTTTAAATAGGTACTATTTTGTGTCTTCTTATTGTTTCAATTTGATTTCAATTTCATTTAGTATTAATAAAAGAAACTACTTCCATAGTTGTATATTATTGTATCAGTTGCTTGAGGTACTTTTTTTTTTTGGAAATCTATTTTAGTTTTATAACTTTGAAATCTTAAATCCTGCATATTATTTCCTCCAATTATGCTCAATCAACATCACTTTTATGAGAGTTTTTGAATTTGACATGGTCAAAGTTTTGACTATTAAATAAAAATACCCTAATGGATGTATTTAAGTCTAAAGATCTCTCAAGAGATTTTTGAAAGCATAGGAATTTGGTTGAAATAATAGGCATATATGTATCAAGACTTAGATATATTCTAATATTTCAGACAAATATAGGAAAAATACATAAATCTTTAAAAAAACTTTTGGATTCAGTAAAAGCCTGTAGCTTCTACTAGCCATAAATTGAATTTGCCTATGTGTATTCTATTCTGAGCTCACTAGGTTTCCCAATCATTTAAATAACTATGCTGAAAGAGAATGAATAAACAAAGACCCCCGGGGACCACAATCTAAAACTAGTTTTACTATGTTCGAGGAGTGACTGATTTCATGTGATTAGACCAATTCTAACAGCCTCTCTATATATATATATATTTAAGAGATTTGAAATATTTTTTTTATTTTTACATATTTTATATTTCAGTTTCACTCCAACAAATTTCATATTTTTAACTAATCCTTATTTTACAATTTTTTTTTTCAATTTCACTTCAAGAGATTCTCCAAAATAGCTTCCTATTTTAGCTAATTTCTATTTTTATTTTACTCCAATATCTATCTTTATTTTAATTAACACATTATTTTTTTCTATTTAATTTCATTTGTTTTTTTAGGACAATATTCTATTAGCTTTTCAAGAAATTTCCAAACGAACATTTTAATTACTAATATTATTTTTTACTAATTTATTTTTTTTATTTTATGTTTCTCAATTGTAAATTTTCTAATTACTATATATTTTTATTTTTATTTGCTCAATGTTCATGATGATATATATTTTTAATTATTAATATTATTTTTTGTTATTTATTTTTAATAACTTTTTCAATAACATTATATTCAATCACTCATTCATATATGTCTTGTATTGTCGTTGACACTTTACCCTTCATCCCCCACTTCTCCTTATGTCTTGTATTATCGATCACAACTTTGTGTTTACTTAGTCATTTCTCTCTATGCCATGTTGAATTATGTCTTCTATTACTGATGGCAGTCTTCTTTTCAATTGACTATTTCTTTTTATGTCTTGTATTGTCAATGACAAGATTATGTTCAATCGGTCATTTTTTTTATGTCTTTTATTGTCGATAATAACTATATGTTCTATCACATTTTGTTAGTTTTTGGTGGTTGGTGAGATTTGAAGTCTATAAATACTCATGTTTCAAACTCATAAAATGCAACAAAAATTTTCTGAAATTTGTTAGTCTTGTTTCTTGTTTTTCTTGTAATTCTATAAATTTGTGTTTAGAGGTATGGCTTCCGACGATCAATGCATAAAATATTTCAATGATTCTATCAAAGATGAATGACATAATGTATGTCTGGTTTCTACCCCCAGGACTTGGGACCAATATGCTAAATTAATAATCTCCGTATAAGATATATAGTACATTTAAATTTTTTCTTTGTATCCTATAGGTCAAAAATAGTTTATAAATTAACAATTAGCTTAAGTTAATGATAAATTGACTATAAGGTTCTCAAAATATAAATAAAGAGTAACTTGTCTTTTGTTAACTTCAAATCTAGTTGAATCTTGCTTGCATTCAAAAGTTTTGGAGTTGTTATGTTGTATCATAACACAAAATTTTCAAGTGTTATTAATACTTTGAATGCTTCTTTACATGATACTGGTTCCAAATGTTGTATATGTCATTTTCAATTTTTTTTTTTCTTAACTTAAAAGGGATCAACAATAGTTCCCTAACTCATCTCCTAAAAATGACTCAAACTCAAGACCCATAATTCTCAGTAAGGGGTGCTACCATGAGCTATACCCTCTTACCGCCTCTTGTCTATGTCATCATCAACTTACTAAATGCTTCCTTGTTTGAGTTAAGAGTTCATTAAGTTAAGAGTTAACCGTACGTACTCTGTTGAACTAAATCATTATTACTTCATTGATGGATAAAATAGAAGATTGAAAGCTCATCGAACAATAATTTTTTTTTTATTTTGTGATGTGAAATCAGCATACACTTTGGAGGAACCAATATCTAATGGTCAATCTTGCAAATCCGAGAATTTATTTTTAAAAAATTTTTTAGTTAGCAAACTAGTAGGGGACCTCTTGGATTTAAGCATGGATTAGGTAAAAGTCAATAGCTTCGATTTAAGCATGTTGACATATTTTGATTAGTCGATAATGACCCTCTGGTTGAGACTTGAGATAATTAAGAAAGTTATTAATTAATTTAATGGCGAAAGGGGACAAAAAGGCAGAAGTCATTAGGCTAACACTACAGTTGGGGGAATGACAAATATAGCAATTTGCTTTCTCAGTTTTCCCTTATTGACCATCAATTGCAGACTCGAAAAATTACTATGTTATCGACTCAACGCAAGCAAAATTGTGGAAATAATCCAGTCTATTCAATGTTAGACACGATGAGTATAAGGATCACAAAGAATGCCTATCCGGTCCACGGGTCTTAGATCACTTTCCGGAATGTTTCTAGCAAGAACTTAATGATCAAGTAGCACTTAATACAAACTTTCTATACGTCTATACGTTTCAAAGCGGGGTATTATTTATCTATGTCGATCTAGTGAGCCGTCTATTCATCCAGCTAGGCCTTGGACTTTTTGCTATTCTAATGTACAAGCATGTCGGCCGATAATTTTTTTATCCCAAATTATTAACACTCGATTGAATCTGTCAAGCACTGAACCTATCCCTTTCCAGTGGGACCCATTTAACCTATGCTTTCTAATTGTTTTAGAGTTGCTCTCATGTTGATAGGTTGAGAAATAGATTAAGTAAAATTAGTTGGACTATTTTCCTTTTGCTAATGGCTAATTGTTGATTGACTTAATGTTTGGTTAGTATCATTTTTGATCTATTATTTTTTAGATCATTGATATTTTGGTCTTTTATTTTTAAAAGTGATACATTTAAGTCTCTTATCTTTTTAAAATGGGACACTGTTAGTCCTTCCATTAAAAAAATAACGAAAAAAGGCACATAATAGTAAAATATCCTTACTTTTAGGGATAAAAGTGTCTTTTGCTTATTTATTTTTTTTAGCTTTTTTTTTTCTTCGTCTTCTTCATCTATCCTCCACCACAACATCCGACTCCCACCACCCATCACCCACCACCACCACCAGTTGGTGGGTGTTGGTGTTAGTGGCTATTGGTGGTGGTGTCGGTACTAAAAAGAATTCAGAACTATCTTACAACAAAGAATATAATTATGATGCCAACCGAAAGAACACAATGGTAAAACCAAATAGCAAAATCATTTGGTCACATACGCTAGCTTTTGCAGGATCCCATGAAAAATATGTTGTGAAGAAGCAAGGCTTGTTTTCCTTCTGTGACTTTGTACAATGGAACATTTGGAGACAATCCCTCAAAAGCCGTAGCCATCTCTATATATTTCTGTGATGACATCCAGTGGTTAATATATCACATAAATTTGAAGAGTGCTATCACAAGGGATGAATGTCTATTGAAATATGAGCTTGCCTGCCCGATTTCAAAAGCAGTTTGCTTTTCTTTAGGGTCTACAAACTGACCAACCCAAACAAATACTTCAGCAAGCGTGTCAAGTATCAAGACATCCTCAGTCAATGGGTAGTGGTAATGGTGGTAGTGGTGGTGGGTGTTAGTGTCAGTGGCTATTGGTGGTGGTGTCGGTGTGGATGGTGGTGGCGGTGGTAATGGTGGTGGTGTTGGGTGTTGGGTGTTATGGTGGAGGATAGATTAAGAAGATGAAGAAAAAAAAAGCTAAAAAAAATAAATAAACAAAAGACGCTTTTATCCCTAAAACTAGAGATATTTTACTACCATGTGTCTTTTACGTAATTTTTTTAACAGAAGGACTAACGATGTCTTATTTTGAAAAGATAAAAGATTGAAATGTATCACTTGTAAAGATAAGGGACCAAAGTATCAATGAGCTCAAAGATAAGGGACCAAAAGTGGTATTAACTCATTAATGTTTATCAAAGAATCGCTAGCTATTTGCATTTTCAACTTTGTTTATTAAAATTTGGGATTGTGATAATATTTTTTTCAGTAAATACAGGAACATTTGTAACTCTGTGTATAATGGCCTAACCTTATTTAGGTGAGGAAAGAATGATAGAAGAGAGAATATATTCTGTAGGAAAAAATGAGTATAATTAGAATTTGGGATTAAGAAATATCTTGAATCGTTGTTGATGAGGATAAAATTAACCAATTCGATCTCCATAAAGTGATCCGAGCTATCTGATGAATTCGGTGCCCCCTATGCTAAGATCACTGACGAGTTGGGGCTGTGGACTTCGACCCAAGTAGCTCAAGGTTGAACCATTCCTCGACCTAAGGTCTAACCATTCCCCAATCTCGTGGCTTAGCAACAGGATCCCATAAAATTCATAAAATTTGTCAGAGGAAAAGGTATAAATATAACAATTACACCCACAAAAAATGTAACTTATCACTTACATACTACTCACTATACTTTCCAAATTATTATCATTCTCAAACAGAATACTAACTTAAGCATCAGAGTGCTTACATGGGCAAGACCCAAACCCATTTCATTCTTTGCAGATTAGCTCGAGAGGCACTCGACCAATTTTGATCATTAACACTTGGCGCCGTCTATGGGAAACGAAGTGTAATCTCACTAAGTTTCCACATTATGGTTAATACACGTAGCAATAGTCAAGCTAGTGGACAAGTGTCACTACCGCCGCCGCAAGTTGACCTTGTTCGATCCGAGCTACACCCACCAATAGGAGTGTACTCTCCTACTAGAACTACACAACCCACCATACAAGAGCCTCAAGCCAATAATTCCCCGGTCCCAATAGTGATTCTGAGACCAAGTCCTCTGGGACAAGCTTCCACATCTACGCTACAAATCCTAAGTACGGACTTTTTCTTACAGCTTCGTGACACATTGAACTTCCTCCTACAACCCCAAATAGCTCAGCTAGCCCAAAACCTACCTATCCAAATAAACCAAACAGTTCCTCCACCTGCAAACAAATACCAGCTTAGGTGAATGACCCAATTCGGTCATCACCAGCAGTAGTTGATGAAACGGCTTCTTCTGGTCCAACTCGCTGACCTAATCCAATTAGGTCCAGGTGATAGGTGACGATGCATAATGGGTCAAGGACCACGGGCAGAAGGGCCTACACCGGGTAAGGCCCTAATTCTTTCGTCCTAAAGATCATGCATGGTAGTGCCAAGGCCCTCAAGGTACAAACTGCCATCTTTGCTGACATACGACAGAACAAGCGACCCCTTGCATCATATGACAGTGTTCCGCCATAAGATGGATTTCTACGATGTTCCTGATGCGTTGATGTGTCGAGCCTTCCTAACCACTTTGATAGAAGCAGCTCAGCAATTGTATATTAGCTTGGAGCCAAACTCCATTGAGGATTTTGATCAGCTATCTGAGGCCTTCGTTGGCAGGTTCGTGAGCAGCAAGAAGCCTACTAGGCATACGGCGACCCTGTTAAACATCAAGCGGGGCCATGAGGAGTCTTTTAAGTCTTACTGCACCAGGTTTAACTAGGCGGCCTGGAGATCACCGACCTAGATGATAAGTTCTCTATGATAGCGTTCATGAAGGATCTTTGGAACATGACATTCTTGTTGTCCTTGGCCAGGAAGACCCCGAGAACATTGACAGATGTGATGGCGAAGGCGGAAGGGCACATACATTCAGAGGAGTTGATCAACGCCCAGAAAAAAGAGGATAATCTGATGAAAAAGCAAAGCAACAATGCTCGCAACAATGCACATCTTTGTCAAGCCTTGTAAGGGCTACTAGAGTATATAGAGCTCCCAATCATTTTTCACTATCTCTTCATTATTGATTGTTGATTAACAATAGTTAATAAGATTACTTTAAAGAAGCTACGAAGGTTGAAGTCAAAAGCAAATGGGAGCATGCTATGGATGAGACAATGTAGTCTATTTAATCTAATCAAACTTGGGATCTTAGTTGAACTATTAAAGAAATAAGCCACTTTACAAAAAATGGTCCATTTAAATCATAAATATCATCCTAATTAGATAATGGTGTTAATTTTGAAGGACGTGAGAAAATATTTCAAATACTCAATGACCCGTTTGGAAAAAGGAAAACAAGTCAGGGAACTGGATGTCATTTCGTGTCATAAATCCAATCTATGTTGATTTTTAGCCTTACATCCAAACTACAAATCCAAAATCTCTATATTGGGTATAGAGAAAGTTGTCGAAAATGGTTAACAATGATTCCCTCATCTCTCCTAGAGTCCTAAATCTATGGAATAATTGGGAACCCAGAATCATCATGATCCTCAGTATGAGTCTGCAGATTTTCTTGATGTTATCAGCATCGCGCAGAAAAACCACCAAAAATATGTGGTTAATCTCGCTTTTCGGTATTGCTCATTCCTTGGACGATTGGATTACAGCCTATGGTGTTGGGGTGATCTCTTGTAGCCAAGATAACAACTTGTGTGATGCAGTACCCAATGAACTTGTAACATTCTGGGCTTGTTTTTTCTTAATGCAACTGAGTGGTGCCAATTTTATTACTTCTCTTACCTTGACGATGAATACTCGTGTCTAAAGCAGTTAGTTGGCTTGGTTGCATATGTCTTGGCAATAGTTTTCATATTTCTCAAATCTTTTCCTAACAAGCTATGGGTTCCAACAATCTTGGTCCTCATGGTTGGAATTTTTAGAACGCGCAGCGAGTTATTTCGTTATTATTTTGGAGTCATGGAAACTTAAAAGGATCGTCTGTAACGTTTCACCATGCCAAAGTACTCTCCTGTAAAAGACTCATTGTTCTATCACTGGGGATGCCTAAAAAGGGAAAGCTGGATAGCCTCTAGATATTAGAGTACGGAAATCTTCTCTATGACACCTTCAAGTGTTTCATCACAAAGGCCACTTTCAGTTCTGAGCATCGCCTTTTGGGCTGAGTATTATTCCACAATAAGACACTGATAGAAGCCTTCAAGATAATAGAACTGGAGCTTTACTGCTTGTATGAAGCTCTCTACACCCAATTTCTTAATTTTCGTGGTATTTTAGGAAATGTGTTTTCCTTGTTCAATGAATATTTACTTATTGCTTGCTTCGTGATTTTTGGTGGAGTAGAAAAAAACAAGTGTCAAAAATTCGACCTTGTCCTTACTTATGTCTTGCTAAGTTCCGCCATTGCCCAGGAATTCATTTGCACCTCCAGATTCATGTTTTTACCCCAGATTGATAGAACATTAAAACCTCTAGTCAGGTTAAAAATTGTTGATGACTATATTGTCTGGAAACAAAAATGGTCCAAATCTGTTTGCCAAATAAATGTATTAGCTTTGTGTGTCAACTACCATTGTAAATTGAGTCTATTGGTTGACGAGATTGCCGCTTCTTTTGTCTTAAGGATATCGTAGATATTCTCAGACTCGAACGAAGTGTTTCCGTCCACGCAGTCACAGAATATGTCAATGAAATAATATTTGACGAACTGAGTATGGCAAAAGCCTTATACTATGACACATTGCCACAGAACTTTGTTACAATGACAGCGAATTTGAGCAAAATAGTGATGAAAAACGCACGTCTTGTAAGATCCTCTCAGACTATATGTTGTATCTATTGGTTTTGATGCCTAAAATGATGGTCTCAATGGCATCAAATTGGGAGATAGTATTTCATGACACGCGTGCGCATGCTAGAGGCTTTTTTCTCACAAGATCATCAAAAACAAGAAGGAAGCTTGCAAGCAAATCCTTTCTGCATATCGGGACATGTCTCCAAGAATGCCTATAGGTGAACGAAGCAAATTTGTACTCGTTGATGCCAGTGTGCTGGCCATATAGCTTCAGGATTTGCAGGGCAATCAATGGAAGCTAATGAGCAAGGTATGGGTGGAATTGTTGGCCTACGCTACATTTCATTGTGAAGCAGACGTCCATGCGCAGCAACCAAGCCAAGGTGAAGAGTTGCTTACATTTGTTTGGTTATTGATTAATCATTTAGGCATCGGCAAACAGGTGATGAAAGAATATGCACTGACGACATAATATTAGGCTTAAAGGTTCAAATACAATTTTCCTTCTGTTGGTATTAATTATATTAACTTTGCTTTCCGTATTTCTAAAATAGATATAGATTCTAATCAATGAGTAATTCCAATTAGAAGAGTCAAATGCAAGTGAAGGTTTCAAAATCAACAACAATATCAATGAGCTACCAGTATGAATTTGTTTGTCTTTTCTTTCTCGTCTTTCTTCTCTTTCGTGAAACAAATACTCTAATTTCAATTAAGAATTTAAAATCTTGACAAAAAAAAAAAATTAAAAATTTGGAGTGTACAAAGCCATAAGTGATCAATTGATTAGTTTTGTTAGCTCCAGGAAGTTGAAAATGCAAACCGCGATTCTTTATTAGATACATGTGTTTCTGACTTCACATCAGAATAGGCTTCAATGGAGAGGTTGAGATATAGATATAGGCATTTTATACTTTGTAAATTTTAAACAGAGTGTTTGAGAATGATCAGAGTCATTGATTTCTTGAACAATGATACATACTCAAGAAACGAACATATATTTTGAACATAGTGGCAGAATCAGACACCCAAATTCAAGGTGTGCATTCATATAGTGAAAGTGTCGAATATAATGATTCTTTTTATAAAAAATAAAAAATAAAAAATAAAATTGTTTTTTCTCAAGTTGAGGGTGTGCTCTTATCCACTTAGCTCCAAGATAGGCGGAGAAGAAAAATTCAGATACAATATGTACTTTCCTACATTGTTTATGCGTTCCCAACATCATGGATGTCTTCCTCTGATCTGTTATTATCAGGTCTCCACTCTCCGTCAGCTGAGAAAGACACGAGCAGCGGGCAATCAATTTTGCCCACACATGCATGAGGTCAGTCAAGGGTGGATCTCGAGAACAGTAGAGAGTGCGACCCTGCGATTTCATAAAAGCAATTTCATCCTACTATCGTTGGACTATACGCTGGGGCTTATTGGAAAGACATTATTACTCTCCCCCATGTGATCTCTACCAAGTTTCCGCTTGCTATTCTTATGACATTTATATCGGATAGCTTACTTCACCACTTTCTTATTTTCAAACTTTAGTTACTGTCTTTACCAACACTTTAAAGTTTGAGGATAAACAATGTAAGTAATTGTACATTCACGCTTAAGTTATAATTAGTAATATACTGTTATAATAGGAATTTTTATTTTCTCTACTTCCCTAATTCCTTGTCCTAGTTGTATATATATATATATATTCAACTCACTGTAATAATCAAAATACTTTCTAATCTTACGAATTATAAGAATCAAACAAGACGTACTACTCTACTGAAGGGGTAATATTGTCACTTCAATATGTATTGCTCCGCCGTTGTTATTTGAAACATGAAACCTTATGAACAATCTTATCTAGGGCAACTACGTCTATCGTTTATAGTTTATTTGAACTCTTCCCTCAGTAACTTTTTAAGTTTTCCAGCACCCTGCCTTTGGTCTAGTGTTATACTACTCTATGTGAGTGCGAGAGATTTTGATATCAATTTTGGTAAGGACAATTCCAACATACTTTTCATTTTTTTCCATAATAGAGAGTGAAATTGATGACTCTCTATTTTTATAAACTCTCTACTTCAATTAAAAAAGAAGTTTAAATTTTTCTAGTTTCTGCTCATAGTTTTGAAACTGTTAAATTGAGACATGATGTAAACTTTGTTAGAGATACCAAATTAAGGGAATCATAAGGTGTGAGTTGTCTAAAGCTTATTTTGCAACTTTGTGGAAAAGTCAACAATTGAGGCTTTGAAACAGCAACCAAATGGAGAAAAAGAAATTG
This sequence comes from Ehretia macrophylla, assembly GCA_037974665.1. NCBI lineage: Eukaryota > Viridiplantae > Streptophyta > Magnoliopsida > Boraginales > Ehretiaceae > Ehretia > Ehretia macrophylla. The sequence goes on from CM075776.1 coordinate 79,296,624, forward strand.
TGGTGCTGCAAATTTGTTGGCTCAAGAAACGGTGCATGAAAAGCAGTGTTGTGCATGCAGAGTTTGAAAATCAGCCATGCTCCATTAATGCATTGTCTCCTAGACTTCTCCTATAAAAGGAAGAGCTCCGGATGAAACATGTGTATCAATAAGCATCCAGAAAAACAAGAGAGAAAATATAGAGTCTTCTCTTGAGTGTGTTCTCTTCCTTGTTTGTTGTCTTTTTAGTGAGTGAGAGTTAGTTTTTCCTATTATTTAAGAGTGAGTAAAAATTGTTATCTCCTTATAACAGAGAAATCCTTTATTACTTACCTGTGGTTTTTCCCTCGATTTGTTTTAGGGTTTTCCACGTAAATCTTGTGTCTCCATTATTTCTTATTTTCATTCATATTTTAGCTGCGTGATACTGCTTGTCCCCGACCATTCCACTGCACCGATACCCAACATAAGGTTGTATAGTTTCCTTCAATAACATTTGACTTTTTCCAAATAGAATTATATATAGAAGGCAATCTATTCGAAAATATAGGATGCAAGTTGAAATAATTAATAGTTCGATAGGGTAGCAAACTGAGAATTCTCGAAAAGTACGTACGAGGCCAATTGTCTTTGAGCCTTTATGCATACTAGTCATCATCAGTTTGTGCATCTTCTTCCATGATTTGTTTGCCGAAACCCGAATGATTCATCAGTAACCAAACAAATGTAAGCAGCTCTCCACCTTGGCTTGCACTACAAGAAAACAGTCTTGAGGCTACCAAAAATGGTGACAAAAAAAGTTTGGTAGCCATTTGCAACGAATAGCGACGAAAGGGCGACAAAATAAAATATTTCGTCACCGTTTGGTGGCTAAAATGTGCGAAAATCATGTTCAAACTTCTAACAACATTGTACTAAACTACTTTAACTACATAAATAACTATTATGACACTCCTTAATTCATGAATCTTGCATTCGTCCTCAAATATCTCATTAAGCACATACGGGGTTCTAAAGCATTTAACTTCGCTAGGAGCATTATTTACATTCATTAAACTAAGATTACCAAGCTAAACCATCCAACGTACTAAAATCACTTAACTTAATTTACAAGACTTAACCACATTCTTGAGTTTCCTAACTTGCAATAACTCCATTTCATAGCTAATACTAACATTCATGGAACTACTATTTCTCTTGATTCACTAGATGGCATGTAACTATCTCCAATTCAATTGAGCATTCACACATAACCACCATTCATCACCATTAAGCTTCCTATTACCTAAAATTTCTCATTATTCGCTAGAACCAACCATCAAGGCATCTTAAACCTGTAGCAAGATAAGTTAAAATTTTAGTCTACATTGAATTGACTTTCCTGCTTTTGTTACCAGCCTAATTGTTCTCCAAAAACTCTAAAACTCCACAAAAATGTAGTTCATCGAATGTAAATGAGTTTAGCCTCAAACGAATTTCAAATCGGAGTTATATTCAATGAGATATGGCCTCTACAAAATCATCACGCAATTTGCCCCGCACTAGCGATTTTTCCCCGACACATTTAGGAAATGGCTAAATCAGAGGCCTAAAACGTTAGAATTAGCCCTAGTCTTAGAAATAAACATTTGCTCAAAACTACCTAGTATAGTTGATGTGTAAATTTCATTAAGTTTCGAGTACATTTACTAGGTCAAAAAAGCTTCGAAAGACAGGGCAGTGGACTGACCAAGCAGGGCATGAATTGATTTACCAATTTCTCTTGTAATTTAGCTAGTTTAGATCATAAACATGATATGTAGGCATAGCTTGTAGCATTTATTCTTCATTAGTACTTCTATCAAACACTTAGAATACAACTTTGAGCATAAACTACAAGTAAACACTACAACTAAAGTTAACATGTAAAAGCTTGTTTCATAAGCATTAGAGAGCTATAAACACACTTAGCATGCTAAATCCCTACTAAATTAAGCATTTCTAGCTCCATAAATCAATTCTCTACACATTAGCAATTTTTAACAAACAAGAAAATAATAAAAATACCAATTAGGATGATCCCCTCACCTTGTATAGCTAAGAAAATGAAGGAATTAGCTTGAAAACACCTTAGATCTTGCTAAAATGGAAGGAAAGTGAAGAAAAACCCAAACCCTAAGCTTCAAAGAGGTCACGGTTTTCTCTCTTTGTTTGCCAATTTCTTTTCCTTTTTTTTGTTATGCTTATTTGTGTGTTGTCTCTAGTATGATATATATATATATATATATATATTAAGTAGACAACTTAGTTTAACTAATAGATTCACCCAAAAAAAAAATACTATGCTGCTAACGGTTCCTATTCTTTTGCTTTTGTTATCTTTGACTATGATTTGCTTTATTTATCAAATAACACAAGTACAATAATATATTTAATTGGTTAAAAGGCCTAGCTAATGGATTGGGCTTAATTAAATATAATTGGGTTAAATTAACTTAGTAGGAAAAAAAATAGTTAGAAAGCTAAATGCTCAAAGAAACTAAATTTTACTACTCACTCAGGGACACTAAAAATATTTATTTTCCTCATGCTCGGGACATGAAATGCATATTCCAACAATGAACGAATATATTAAATACAGTAATGTTCAGGGGAAAAAAATATCAAATTCAAAAAATAAAGTAGTTTAAAATTTTATCCAGGTTCATTGTAAACATAATTTTTTAAGCAAATAAAGTAAATAAAGGTCAGATAAGGGCATTTATGCAATTATGATAATTAAATTTAATAAATAAAAGTCTCTCTAGGCTCGGACGTTACAATTATTATCCAGAATGGATGTACCTACGCGTTCAACCGTACCACCAAATGCATGAACAATATTATCCTCTAGTTTTCTCACAGCCCCAGTTTTTAGATTTTTCCCATCCTGAAACGCTGTCGTATGCTTAGTACCAACACGTGCAAATGATATTGGATGTAGAAATACATAAAGATGTAGAGATTCAGATAGATGTTCAAACTTCACTGGGAACAAAAGTAGCTAACAAAATTGAATCATCCACTGAAGTTGAAGAGATGTTATCCAATCAAACACAAATAGATATGGGGATTCATGAAAATGCTCCGCCGTCAGCCATCAATAATGTAGATTCTGATATTTCCAAAGCAAATGTTGGGATGACATCAACTTGTTCTGAGACGATTTTGTTGGATGAGGTGGCAAGACCTTCAGCTTCTCAAGGTGATACATCTGAAGTGATAAAAGTCAAAAGCCATCAACTAAAGGAAGAAGAATCGAGCTGGATACTAATGTCCGTGTCTGACTCAAGCGTGGCTTGTGTAACCGGTGACTTTGCAATGAAAAATGTGTTACTTCAGATGGATTTTGAATTTGATGTGATTTTGTTGACTGGGTTGCTTGAATTTTATGGCATTATGGGGAACTTGGGGTGTACGATAAAAGTGTTTAATAAAATGCCTGAGAGAAGTTCGGTGTCGTGGTCTACACGTTATGATAGGTATGTCAAGTGTAGAGGTTTTGTTGTTGCAAACAAGCTATTTGATGAGTTAGTAAATATTTCGTGGTGGATTCTGTGGAGTGTGTATTGGAATAAGAAGGTTATTGAGATGACTCGTGTCACGCCCCAACCTAACCCCGCATGAAAGGTTAAGTCCGGACTCGACAAATAGACAGAGTCTCCTCTATACCGTGGATATTCGAAAAACCTAAAAACAATCAATTTAAGCCATAAAACAACAAGAACATCATTTCTAATGAAAATCCTAGCTTCAAGGTCATCCGAGCCTTAAGTAGTAACAACAGTTTAGTTCATACAAGCATGCATTACATAATACTAAGTTCTTTACAAAAGATGCTTATTATACCATTCTATGATAGCAATTAAACATACTTAGAAATTAAAGTCAACCTTACAACCCATACAACCATACACAAGCATGCAGCAAACTAAAAGTAAGATCATAAGATATTACAGTCATCAACATACAAACCACAAAATAACCTGGCTATTACAATCCCTTCAACAAGCCACACATAAATACAAGTCCAAGGCACAAAGTAGAACATAATGTACAACAATTTAGCCTGCACATATATACAATCACACTCCAACCTCAAGCAAGCACAAGAATCAAGGCAAAGGCTCAATTTGTACCTCATCTTCCTCTCCTTCAACCACAACAAGCTGGGGATCACCCTCAGCACCTCCTGAAACATGTTAGCGAGGTATAAGAAAACCACAATTGCCCAGTGAAGGATAAAGTCTACCCAGGACGTGCAATGAAACAGTTAGAGCACATAAGCAGTATACGTAAGTAAAAGACAATTGAAATGGCAAATAACCACACATATCAAAGGATACGATACACTTAACCCCAACATTCCAGAAACGAACCACGATCAATGTGCCGGCATAACCCCAATCACTTCAATGGGTGTACTCCGGATGTACCCCGATAATCCTACGACCCAACACCCCCTGCCAATCTCCAAACCAGGCGAGTGAGGGACTAGGGCACGAAGATTGAATATCCACTAGCAAGCCCGCTGCCGCCCAGCCGATATTCAACTCATTCGCCCCTAACACTATGGTTGCACAACCACTATGCAATGCACTTATCAATGACAACACAATATCAATAATGAAAGCAATAACATATAGGAGGAACAACAAAGTAGGTTGTCCTTAGAACAATTAGAATAGAAGCATTAGCATAAACAACTAAACGGTTACAAATGAGCATTTACACATTTCACATAGAACTATCCCAAAAGCTCAATAATGCCTTAGAAACACATTTAAGCACTTAGAGAACAGTTACATGACCATGGAAGCGTGAGACAACCGATATCCCCCTTTAACCCTTTTATAACACAAACCGTTTTCCTTCCAAACTCATGTTATTGTTCTAGATTAGTAAGTGGCCTATTCCATGATTCTAATTAACCCATTAGGCACCCTCAAGACCCTCGAAGTTACCCCTTTACCCGCGTTTAGCACAAAAGTTTCAATTTTTCTTTTTATGACTTTGTACTACACGTACCTCAACCGGGACTCAAACGAAAGTTAGCAAAGCTTGTTTAGAACCTATATAGCCTAAGAATACCAAATGTGAAGGCCAAATTAACCCAGATTTGCGGTAACCCTAAAACCCCTTTCAAAAAGTCGCCTAATTCGTGCTTCTGTTAAGTTACGAGCAATTAAACCCTACGGGACCTTTACACTACATTTATTAGCACCTAAGGCATCTATTTGGACCATTGAATCAAGCTATAAGGTTCGATTTCACAAAATCTTAGAAATTTCGTCATTATTCATGCCATACAAACAACGAGCGATCTCAACCATTTAAAATACGAAACAATAGCATAAATGAGGTTTCTACTACTTGTATACAACATACATTAGCATATTTGAGTATTGCATAAACATTTAATAGCAAATCTACAAAGTTGATTACTTGTCAACATTTTCAAATAATGCAAAAACTCATGAAATCCCTCACTTATTGTGCGTAGGAGCTAAGGAAAGGCTAGAACACTTGGGGAAGGGCTTGAACCTAGCTTGGGAGGGCTTGGATTGAAGGTTTGACGACCAAAATCTCATTCTTCCTCTCTATTGCTACTGTCGGGTTTCTGCTTCTGTTTTTCAGCTTTTTTTTTGTGTTATAATAAGAGCTTATTAAGTTATGTTAAGTATATAAGTGAGTTAGGTCAAGTTAGGTGTGTTTATTATCTACTAAATATGAGTTTAGCTAGTTAAAAACAAGTCGTAAGGTGCAATTATGTGCTAGCTAATCAAATTATAAAGTTTAACTACGTAACTTTATTCATTAGTTCGGTAAAATATTTTCTAAACGGATGCTCCTATCGCTTTTAGCTCAAATGCACAGTTTTCTCATTGCTAAAACATTTAATATGATTTAAGAAAAATGCTAATTTGAAGAAAATAAAGAGTTGAAAAACGTGATGAATAGTAATTATGTAAAGCAGTAAGTAAAGCACAGTAAAATGCGCAAATAATGGATGCAACAGTAATTAAATGTACGGCTAAATTCTCAGGCGTCATAACTCGCATTTGGTTGGAGGAGCACTTAGTTCAAAAGTAGAGGTTGTCAAAGGCACTAACTATTCATGCCATCAATCAACCTATATCCCGTTGCGAAAATGGAGAGGGAATGAAGCATGGCTCAAGCAAAGGAAGTATTTGGCTCCGCTTTCTTGGACCTGATAAAGTGGGGAAAAGGAAAATTACTGCGGATAATGGTGAAGAATCAGGTGATAGTGATAAGGACCAAAATTTTACAGCACGCCACTGTGCTGCTGTGACTCTTGTTGATTCACTAGAGGAGAGAAAGAGACGTGAGAAAAAATTAAGGTGTTTTGAAAAGGGGCATAGAAATCGAGCAGAAAAGAATCATTTTAGGCAAAAAAGTAAAGAAAATAGGAATCTGTATGCCTGACGAGTTACTGCTTTGGTGTTTGAGCTACTGCTTGGGTGTTCAGAAAAATTTGGCAGACAGTGGTAGCAGGGCTGTTGAAGATATTGACTGGGATGCTCTTACTGTCAAAGGAACCTGTCAGGAAATTGAAAAAATGCTATTTACGCCCTGACCCTACCACGGTCAGACCTAAGGAAGTATTAGAAAATGCTCTGCATATGGTTCAAAATTTTGAGAAGAATTACCTTTACAAATTCGATCAGTTAAAATCTATACGACAAGATCTTACTGTACAACACATACGTAATGAGTTGACAGTAAAGGTCTACGAAACTTATGCTCGGTTAGCAATTGAAGTTGGAGATGTTACTGGAGATAGTACAGGGAGGAACCAAATATCAGTCATCGTTTCTGGACAGAAAAGTAAGCTGACTGGCAATGCTGCTGTTGTACAAGCTGCAATTCTTAGTGGTGAGGGTAACGAGAGGGTTCAGGTCTTGTTCTTGTTGGATGTCACCCCTCTATCCCTTGGACTAGAAACTGATGGAGGAGTTATGACTGTTTTGATCCCAAGAAACACTACTATCCCTCCAGCACCAAGGGGTGTGCCTCAGATCACTGTGTGCTTTGATATTGATGCCAATGGTATCCTTAATGTTTCTGCCGAGGACATGACCACAGGGCAGAAGAACAAGATTATAATCATCAACGACAAGGGTGGACTATCAAAGGAAGAAATCGAGAAGATGGTTCAAGAAGCAGAAAAATATAAGGCGGTGGACCAAAAACACAAGGAGACGGTAGAGGTGTAGAATGCGCTTGAGAATTATGCTTATAACATGAGGACCTCTGTAAAGGATGATAAGATTGCTTTAAAGCTAATAAGCCCAGATGACAAGAAGAAATTGAAGATGCTATTGATCAGGCAATCTCATGGCTTGACAGCAACCAGCTTGCAGAAGCCGATGAGTTTGAAGATAAGATGAAGAAGATTGAGAGCATTTGTAACCCCGTCATTGCCAAGATGTACCAAGCCCAACAATTGTGAGATGCTAAGATCCTCGTAGATATTGCCAAGTCACAAGAATCTGAAGTTGGTTATGGTGGAAACCAGTATATTGATAAGATTGAAATGCTTTGTTTTGAGCGTGCTTTGGTTGCTTTTGGGCTTGACCCTGAAAGTTGGGGTATGAAGGTGCAGCCATACTCGTGTACATCAGTGAATTTTGCTATTTATATTGGTTTGTTGTTGCCTGGTAAGTGGATAATGGGATTGGATATGCCGTTTGGTGGCATTACTAGTCTTGGATTTTATGTGCCGAATGGGAGGAAAGTTTCACGGGCCTCGATTTTCTTTGAGAATTTGCCATATAAGGTGAATCTACAAACTGGGTACATAGATTTCGATAAGCTTGAGGAGAGGGCGCTCGATTTTTACCCCAAGAATCTTATTTGTGGAGGCAGTTCGTATCCTCGGGAGTGGGATTATGCTAGGTTTAGACAGATAACAGATAAGTGTGGAGTAGTCTTATTATGCGACATGGCTCAGATTAGTGGTCTTATTGTTGCAAAGCAGTGTGTTAGCCTCTTTGAATATTGTGAGATGACCAAGAATGAGTTTCTGCCAACATACTTGAAGCGTGCTGCCACCATTTCAATATTTTTTGATAAAGATGATCCTGAGGCTGTAATTGAGATTTGGGAGTATATGATTAACAATGATGATTTGGGTGTTAGTGAAGAGGATGTTGAGATTATTCTCGACAAGGTTATAGTGTTGTTTCGTTATTTGCAAGAGAAAAATGTGTTAAAGGCTTGCCCGAATTTGAACCTTGAGGACAAGGTTCTTTTAAAAGAGGAAGACAATGTTATGAATCCGAAAGGCTACGGCCCAATTTCTAGTCAAGTCAAGCCCACACACAAAGAAGCTGGAACAAGCCCAAGTCACAGGCAGACATTCAGTTAGGCATTGTGCGTGAGCTGTGAAATAGCATATAAAAGTCATAGAGAGCACAGGGAGAAGCAAAAAAAAAAAAACATTACGTTCATTTATACTTTTCTTCTTCTTCTTGTTTAATTTTTCTCTAACTGTCCTCTTCATATTTCCTGCAATTAAATCAATTCAGTTATTGTTCTTTCTTTTCGGTTGTTTTTCTTCTCCCTAAAATCCAAGATCGTTACAGTGTGTTTGGTCTTCTAGTCTCAACTTCGTCCAATAATTGGTGGGATTCATCACCTCTCTGAATGGAGAAGACGAGATCAGATGGTTTACGAATCGTAATGGCAGATTTATATCCTCAACTACCTAGGAATGCATCAGGGACAAGAGGAAGATTATTAATGGGTGGCAATCATCTGGAACAAGGTGGTGGTTCCAAAACATGGACTTTGTTCTTCGCTCATGTGTCTGAATCGTGGTTCAACCGAATAAAGACTTCTTAATTGGGGAGACATTAATGATGTGAAATGTGAGTTTGGTGGTTTGGGTATGGAATGCAGAGATCATTTCTTTTTTGAATGTGCATTCTCCAATAGAATTTGGAAGTACTTTATTAATCTTCTCAGGATGCAGAACCTCAACGTTGGATGGGAGTTACTAATCCTTTGCCTTTGCAGATTATGCCGTAGAAAGAGCCTTAAGACTGACCTTGTTAAGACGACCTTTTGTGCATGTGTTTATCATATTTGGCAGGAAAAAAATGGCAGAATTCATGACATTGGTGGAACGAATCATTGAAAAAAATCTTTTGAATGTTCAAAACAAAATCTTTTTACAAAGTAAATATGTGAATAATATAGTAAATAGATCTCTATGCACATTGTGACAAATCACGGATAAACTGGTGTAAATGGCCTCATGTAAATCTTACTCATATTTTTAGTAGTGGAATGAAACAAAATTGTCTAGCAAAAAAAAAAAATCCTTGCCCAGCGCATTTATCTGCAATTCTATCCTCATCTTTTATTTTATGTTTCAATCGCCTTCTCCAGGCCGTTCTCTCAACACCTCACGGTTGTTCATATATTGAAGACCATTAACGTGTAAATCTTTAATTTAGAATATCAAAGGAATCAACAATGTTCTTTTGATAGTTTTCAAAAACATTTTACTTTTAATTTTCCATTGGACTTACTGATAGATGACAATCTAAAACCATCTGAAATATACAAGAGGCAAATTGAAAGAATATTGACTTATGTCTACTGTTCAGTTGGTGCGTCTTCTTCCAAGACCTGTTTGCCGAGACCTAAATGATTAAGCAATAACCAAACAAAGGTAAGCAACTCTCCACCTAGGCTTGGTTGTTGCGCGTGGATATTTGCTTCACAATGAAATGCAGCGTAGGTTAACAATTCCACCCAAACCTGGCTCATTAGCTTCCATTGATGATCTCCTTTCAATCCCTGAAGCTGTTTGGCCAGCATGCTGGCATCAACGAGCACAGATTTGCTTCCATCACCTATCGGCATTCGGTGAGGCATAATACCGTATGTGGAAACCATTAGCTCGCAAGCTTCACTTAGGTTTCTGACTGATCTTGTGAGGAAGAGGGTTTTGGCGTGTTCAAAGGTGTCATGAAATACGGTTTGCCAATTTCCGGCCACTGAGACCATCATTTCATGCTTCCAAACCAACAGATAGAACATATAGTCTGAGAGGATCTTACAAAACGTGCGTCTCTTTTCGATTTCATCACAATTTCCTTCAAATTCACTGTGTTTGTAATTGTAACATAGTTCAGTAGCAATATGCCACAGTATAAGGATTTCACCATACTCATGCTCGCCAAGACTCCATTTTAGTTGACTGTAAAGAAAGCTTTGCATTAGAGCCAAATCACCTCTTTGCTGTGACCATATCTTTCTCGCTAATTCTTTGTTTTCTGCAACAACAGATCTCATCCTCAATTCGTCAAATATTATTTCTTTGACATCTTCGGTGATAGGGTGGATAGAAAAAATTGGACGGAATTTGATGATGTCTATAACATCCTTGAGACCGAATAAAGCAACTGTTGGTGTAACACTCCGATCCCACTCAAGACCGGGAGTTATATCAATCAATCTATTCACAAACTAATTCTAAACCCGGGCAAAATTTTAGAAAAAAACGGACAGAGTCTTCCTTGTTTCTAGGCAAAGTACACAACTGCGACAGCATATAAGTGGACCAATACCATGTTCAAACATTCAACCACCTCGAGGCCATCCGAGCCTCGGTTCTCAACAATTAAACTCAGCAAGTATACATACATTTCCAATTTAAAAGCTAACATATCTCTTTACATCTTTTACAAGAACACTCATGCTTGACAATTAAACCGTACTAACCTATTTCATAAGTTAGACTATCAAACCATTCTAACTTTTTTTCTTTGGACATTACAAACATGCATTAAAGTTAAGCTATACTAACTAGATACATAATCTAACTTATCAAACTACTCAACAATCTAATGAAGCTTAAATTACATTCCTTTTGACATTAAATACATACAATACATGAAAGCATACATCTTTACAACTTCGACAACTCAAGCCACATAGGCACGCAAGATCTTCAAGCATGAAATTTCACAAAATCACGAACTTTCCAGCTAACATGACATTTCCTGAAATGTGGTGGTGAGGAGTGAGTATACACAACATGTATACTCAGTGAGTGCGAGACAGATATCGAAGTGGAGATAAAGAAGATCGTGCAATGCAAATAGGTACAGTTAAGCAATACATTCAATAAAAAGGCATTCAATATAAACAACAATACAATAAACAATTAAAGAAAGCATTAACACAACCAATCAAAGCTATACCACACTTTGAAGGCTATGGTTCACTCGAGCGAGTAATGTACCGATCACGATTCCGATGACTTTAATGATGACGCGCCGACTCACCCATATTATAACTTCAGTTTGGAATACCCCGGAAGTATCCATCAATTCTACGACCCAAATCTCCCTAGGAGGCAACCCAAGCGAGAAAAGGGAATAGGACACGGAGCTAGAGCAACCAACACTAGCAGCCCGAGACTAACCAGAGAGGCCCATCACTTAGGCGCCTGACACTATGCAATGCAAGACACAATACAAGCAATATACGAGCGATAGCATAACAATACAAATCAATGGCATTAAACGAGATATCAAGAACAATACTAACAAACATTAACAATAATTGATATACAAATTCAATCATAATCAACTTCAACAAGCTTAACAAGCAATATCTAGCATTCTATAGGCACTATACTATAAAAACACACAAAAACTCAAAATGACCCCAACTTTCAAAATGCTACTACTTTCAAACGAGCTACGAGTTTTGAAAACCGACTTCACCAATCCTCCTAGGTCACTATAAGGCACGTCTAAAGACCCCGAAACCCTACTTAGCCCTAGAATTCACGTAAAGCCCCGATTTTTCCCTTTGCTCGTTGGAACTACAACTGTCTCAACCGATTACCCAACCAATGTCACAATTGCACCAAAAGTGCTTCCATGATGTACCTCGACAATGCCTTCATGGAAATCGATAAAATGCCAAACTTGACCTAAACGACCCCAACTTTCCCTAAGCCATTTTTCTCCATTTTTCCATTACACAATCCAATTCAACCACACATTTAGGCATTCTAGCATATCTAGCATTTTTCTACATCAACAGAACGCGTAACGGAGCAACTTCATCGAAACGGGGGTTTACTATTAACAAATTACTATTCAATTAACAATTTATATTTCAATTTCAATATTTAACCGCAGAAAATATTAAAAAGCTATAAATACATGTTCTATGATTGCTAGAGAACATTCTTTAAGCCACAAAATGATTAAAATAATAATATACGGATAAATCCCAAAAACCAAAGTTAATACACAAAATATTCGAATGCGCAAATAAACATGAAACCCTCACCGTAAACGCTCCTAGACGCTAGGGAAACCTCGTAAGATGCCTCAGAAACCATCCCATGCAAGCTCACGAGAAGAATCGAAGATTTGAAGTTGAATTTTCTTTTTTTTTTCTCCTTCCATTTTTGGCCCTGCTTGTTTTCTGTTTTCAGCCTTTTTTTTTAATTTTGTGCTAATATAAGCTTTTAAAAGGTGACAAACAAGTCAATTGGTCGTGGGTTTGGTCAAACTAACTTAAACTTGGTCAAATAGGCTTATTTCATGCATTTTAAAGCTAAACAACTAACATAAATCCAATTCTAGTTAAATACAACTTAAAGAACTAAAATTAAAACACCAAATACTAGTTTTCACTATTTGCTGAGGACTAGAAATTATTTCCTAACTATCTCTCTCGATATGCTATGCACTTTGTGATAACAATTAAACTTCAAAGAATTTAAGAAAATACGATTTTCGGAAAGTAACATAGTTCAAAATTTACTCCGGCTCGGAGCTACTTTTTATTTAATTGAAATCTGAGCTTTAAGGTGCAAGAAAAATAAAACTGATTAACATAAATATGAAAAGTAGTTGATATTCCGTTAAAATAATTAGCTCAAGTATTATTCTAGTTACTTCTAAAAGAAATATGAAAATAAAGCTACAAATAAATGTTTAACTAAAAATAAACACAAATCCAATGCTAACATTTAATATGTCACTTAATTAAATGCACTTAAATGCCATTAAATCCACGCCGGGTTCGGGTTATCCCATCCTTCCCCCCTTAAACCAATTGCGTCCTCGCAATTCTTCTTCCAATAGAACTCTGCATCATCTGAAATTCAACTCTGACCACTCTTCATTGGTTGCTGGGCAAGGCACTGAATAAGAATGCTTGAAGGATACCTTACTAAGAAACCCCAATAGTACTGACTGAAAACTCCAAAGCAATAAGGCCAAATAAAGGCTTAATTGAAAATACCATCTTGAAATCCAAATAAGAATTCCGCTGGTCAAGAATATCATAAAAGAATTCCCCACTAAGAGTGCCGAGAAGATGCCAATAAAGACTAAAGCAAAGATACCGTAGATATTACCAATTCCACATATCATTAACAAGAAGAATACCGAAGGAATATTCTATATACGAATCCTCTATAAAAGTACAACAAGTATCAAATAAGGAAAGTCAAAGGATGGCCAAAGTAGATGCAGCACATATAAGACCAAGCTCCCAAACCTCATCGCCATTTGCCGAGTGCAAACTTTATACAACTTACCACCAAGGAAGCCTAAAGTATTCCACAGCATACCGTAAGTAATATAAGATAATAACTCTGAACAAGATTCCAAGTGTAAGACTTCCAATAGTGCCAACAAGAAAAATACTAGTAGAATACCCATTAAAAATTCCAAAGAATACCGTAAGTAGTGCTATACAATAAGCACGATAGGAATTCCAATTAACAAACCAACTGAGGAATTCCAGGAAAAATACCCGAACAATGCTCCGGTAAGAATGTAGCCAAGTTTGCCAATAAGTAAATGCTAAATAAATGGCCACTAAGGATCCATAGATAATACCATACAGTAAGTCCGATTGAGATTCCAATAACCAAGTCCACCGAGAAATGCCAACAAAAGTCTCCAAAGAATACCCGTTAAGAAAACCAAAGAATGTTCCAGAGAACAACCAAATAGATCCCCAAATAAAAATCTTACTAGACATGAATGTCATAATAGAATCCCAACTAAAAGTACCAAGAACATACCAATAAACAATCAGAGGCAGAGTCTAAAGTAGAATCCCAAGTACTGCTTAGGAAGATTCCAGACAAGAAATCCAGTCTATCATATTACAAAGGTTTCAAGGAAGTCTTTCAAAATATATAGCTCAAGAAGCTTCAGAGGGAATGTTGTGTAGGTGCATCATATACTATTGAGGAGTTCCAATCACGATTGCCAATAAAATACCAAGAAAGACTAGAGCAAAGGTATTATAGACAATATTATGCAGCAAGTCCAATAAGAGCTCTGATTGCCAAATCCACTGAGAAATGTCCACAAGGAATACCAAAGTAGTACGCCTTACACAAACTGATCATTGTAAACAGACTCAAATCAAAGTTCCCCATTAGAATGCAGAAAGAACGCCAATGATTGATTAAAATCCCAACCAAGTCTCCCACAAAATGCCAATATAAAAATACCCGATGAATGCCCAATCAAGAAGACATTAAGAAAATACTCCAAAGAATAATCATGTAGAACTCCAAAGGAAGTCATTTATACTAAGCATAGGGGATAACCTTAGAGGAATCCCAATAAACAAACTCCAACTACCAAATAAAGGCTAGTCAAATACTGCTCATTCCCGTCAATCCTCATAACTTGGAGGCTTGCTACTAACCACTTCTCTTCAGGGGAGAAAGAAGTCTTTCTTACCATTTCAATAGGTCATGTATGAATGCCAATATATCACAGTTATACACATGCCTTATACTATTATGCAAGCAAGTTTACAAAAGAGTTTATTCAACAAAGTCACTCAAGCACGGCAATCAAGTCAAGCACAACATAATCAATTCAAATCACAGCATAACCAATTGAAGACATTTCAATACACACATTACTCGCAATACTCCAAGCAAATAACAATTCACGAGGTCGATTCGATTCACAATGCCAATTCAATAGGTCAATTCTATGCACAACTAGACATTGCACTTTACTTGAGAAACATTTAACACATAACACATAACTATATCACATAGGTGCATACATTCAAGTCAAAACATACAATCTCACATACAAGCATACATTTTTAAGACACACTTAACAAGCACACATTCAAGGATCACTACCCACAAGACCGAGGACCCTGTCCCGGCTTATGAGCTAAACAAGCTCTGATACTACCTGTAACACCCCGATCCCTCTCGAGACCAGAAGTTCTATCAATCAATCTATTCACAACCCAATTCCAAACCCGGGCAAAATTTTAGGGAAAAACGGACGGAGTCTCTCCTTTTACGGAGGAGTGAGTATACACAACACGTATACTCAGTAAGGGCGAGACAGATATCGAGGTGGAGAGAAAAAAGATCGTGCAATGCAAATAGGTATAGTTAAGCAATACATTCAATAAAAAGGCATTCAATATAAACAACAATACAATAAACAATTAAAGAAAGCATTAACACAACCAATCAAAGCTATACCATACTTTGAAGGCTATGGTTCACTCGAGCGAGTAATGTACCGATCACGATTCCGATGACTTTAACGATGACACGCCGGCTCACCCACCTAATAACTTTAGTTTGGAATACCCCAGAAGTATCCATTAATTCTACGACCCAAATCTCCCTAGGAGGCAACCCAAGCGAGAAAAAGGAATAGGACACGGAGCTAAAGCAACCAACACTGGCAGCCCGAGACTACCAGAGAGGCACATCACTCACGCGCCTGACACTATGCAATACAAGACAAATCAGTGGCATTAAACGAGATATCAAGAATAACACTAACAAACATTAACAATAATTGATATACAAATTCAATCATAATCAACTTCAACAAGCTTAACAAGTAATATCTAGCATTCTATAGGCACTATACTATAAAAACACACAAAAACACAAAATGACCCCAACTTTCAAAACATTACTACTTTCAAACAAGTCACGAGTTTTGGAAACCGACTTCACCAATCCTCTTAGGTCACTATAAGGCACGTCTAAAGACCTCAAAACCCTACTTAACCCTAGAATTCACGCAAAGCCCCGATTTCTCCCTTTATTCGTTTAAACTACAACTACCTCAACTGATTACCCAACCAATGTCACAATTGCACCAAAAGAGCTTCTATGACGTACCTCGACAATGCATTCACGCAAATCGAGAAAATTCTAAACTTGACCGAAACGACCCCAACTTTCATTAAGCCTTATTTCTCCATTTTTTCATTACACAATCCAATTAAACCATACATTTAGGCATTCTAGCATATCTAGCACCTTCCTACATCAACGGAACGCGTAACGGAGCAACTTCATCGAAACGGGATACTATTCACAATTTACTATTCATTAAATAATTTATATTTCAAATTCGATATTCAACCACAGAAAATGTTAAAAAGCTATAAATACATGTTCTACGATTGGTAGAGAACATTCTTTAAGCCTCAAAATGATTAAAATAATAATATACGGATAAATCCCAAAAATTAAAGTTAATACACAAAATATTCGAATGCACAAATAAACATGAAACCCTCACCTTCGACGCTCCTAGACGCTAGGAAAACCTTGTAGGATGCCTCGAAAACCACCCCGTGCAAGCTCACGCGAAGAATCGAAGATTTGAAGTTGAAATTTCTTTTTTTTTTCTCCTTCCATTTTTGGCCCTGCTTGTTTTCTGTTTTCAGCCTTTTTTTTTAATTTTGTGCTAATATAAGCTTTTAAAAGGTGACAAACAAGTCAATTGGTCGTGGCTTTGGTCAAACTAACTTAAACTTGGTCAAATAGGCTTATTTCATGTATTTTAAAACTAAAACAACTAACATAAATCCAATTCTAGTTAAATACAACTTAAAATACTAAAATTAAAACACTAAATACTAGTTTTCACTATTTGCTGAGGACTAGAAATCATTTCCTAACTATCTCTCTCGATATGCTATGTACTTTGCGACAATAAAAGAATAACAATTAAACTTCAAAGAATTTAAGAAAATACGATTTTCGGAAAGTAACATAGTTCAAAATTTACTCCGGCTCGGAGCTACTTTTCATTTAATTGAAAACCAAGCTTTAAGGTGCAAGAAAAATAAAACCGATTAACATAAATATGAAAAGTAGTTGATATTCCGTTAAAATAATTAGCTCAAGTATTATTTTAGTTACTTCTAAAAGAAATATGAAAATAAAGCTACAAATAAATGTTTAACTAAAAATAAACACAAATCAAATGCTAACATTTAATATGTCACTTAATTAAATGCAATTAAATGCCTTTAAATGCATGCCGGGTTCGATTATCACAGTTGGAATATAGAAGAGGCTATTTTATCTTAGAGAGAAAATAATATGGAGACTCTAAACAAAATCTTTATTGCTCTAATATTTGGTATGTATTTGGTATGACTACAATTGAAAGGACTGACCCCTATTTATAGATTCACAAAAAACCTTTGTCAATTAGGATATGGTTCTAGGAAACTATTACCCACTAGGAAATACTATCTAGTAAAAAACAATTTAAATCTAACTATAACTTATTTAATAGAGTCCTAATCTAAATCAAGTTTATCTTCTAACACCCCCCCTTAAACTTGATTTGACTCTCGTAACTCTGAGCAAAGCTCTAAGCTTCATAAACACGTCACTCTTGAGTGGCTTTGTAAGAATGTCTGCAACTTGATCTTGAGACTTCACATACTCTATCTTCACTTCCTTCCTTGTGATGCATTCTCTGATGAAATGGTAACGTGTGTCAATGTGCTTGCTTCTTTCATGAAAGACTGGATTCTTGGCTAAGGCAATTGCAGACTTGTTATCAACATAGATCTCTACTGGCTCTTCTTGAGGCATCTTACGTTCTTTCATCAAATTCCTTAACCATAAAGCATGACAAACACATGAAGTAGCAGCTACATATTCAGCTTCACATGCAGAAAGTGTGACAATGGGTTGTTTTTTGGAACTCCAAGTGAATGTTGTATCTCCCATGAAGAAAAGATATCCACTAGTACTCTTTCGATCATCAAAATCACCAGCCCAATCGCTATCACTATACCCCACAAGTTTGAAATCCTCTGAGTAGGAGTATAAAAGTCCATAATCAACAGTTCCTTTGATATAGCGAAGTATTCTTTTGGCAATCTTCAAATGTCTATTAGTAGGGGCCTCCATAAAGTGACTCACAAGTCCTACACCAAAAAGAATATCTGGTCTTGTGCAGGTCAAGTATCTCAAGTTTCCAACCAGGCTCTTGAAAAATGTTGGATTTACATGTTCTTCTTCATCAACCTTTGACAATTGTACTCCACATTCAATAGGGGTGTTAACAGGTTGACAATTTTCCATCTTGAATTTCTTGAGAATTTCCCTTGCATAGCCTTCTTGAGAAACAAATATTCTTTCATCTGTTTGTTTCACTTGAATTCCAAGATAATAAGAAATGAGTCCAATATCAGTAATCTCAAACTCTCTTGCCATTGTCCTCTTGAAATCTTCAAATAATTTGGATTGTTGCCAGTAAAAATTAAGTTATCCACATACAAGAAAACAATCAACACATCGCCATTCTCATGTTTGGTATAGAGAGTATGCTCGTACGAACACTTGGAGAAATTATTACGACGGAAATATTCATCAATTCTACTATACCAAGCTCTTGGAGTTTGTTTTAGGCCATAGAGAGCTTTCTTCAACTTTAAAATTTTATTTTCACACCCTTTCTCCACATAACCTAATGGTTGTTGAATATATACCTCTTCATCAAGAAAATCATTCAGGAATGCAGATTTAACATCCAATTGATAAATCTTCCATCTGTGTTGGGCTGCTAGAGATATGATAAATCTTATAGTTTCCAAGTATGCAACAGGAGCAAATACCTCATCATAGTCAATGCCAGCTCGTTGACTATAGCCTTTTGCAACTAGTCTTGCCTTGTACCTTTCAACTTCACCTTTAGCATTCTTCTTTATCTTGTAAACCCACTTTACTCCAATGGCTTTGTGGCCTTTGGGTAAAGTTGCAAGCTCCCAAGTGTCATTCTTCTTTATTGCCTTGATTTCTTCATCCATGGCTTGTCTCCATCTTTCATTCTTATTAGCTTCCTCAAAGCTTATTGGTTCACAATCAGCAAGTAGACAAAAGAGAGTCAGTTCATCATTTAAATTTCGAGTTACCTCATAAATTTCATCCAAGCTTCTGAAACAAGGGGTCTTTTCATGCGAACTTGAACTTGTTGAATTTATGTCTCCTTGAGATGAAGTTGGAGCTTGATATGGAGATGGAGTTTGAGTTGGAGTTGGAGATGGATTTGGAGATATAGAGTCTTCATTGACTTCTACTTCTTGCTCTTGTATGGGTCTAAATTTGTATTCTTTTTGCTCTTTGACATTCCAATCCCATTCAACTTCTTCAACAAATAGGACATCTCTACTCACAATAATTCTCCCATTAGTAGGATTGTAGAGCTTGTATGCTTTGGAACTCTTTTCATACCCAATGAAAACTAGCTTTTGGCTTTTGTCATCAAGCTTGATTCGATTTTGATCAGGAACATGAGCATAAGCAATGCTTCCAAAAACCCTTAAGTGCTTGATTGTTGGCTTTCTTCCACTCTATGCTTCTAATGGTGTCTTGTTAGAGAGAGTCTTTGTGACACAACGATTCAACAGATAAACTGCACAATCAACTACTTCAGCCCAAAATTCTTTAGGCATACTTCTAGACTTTAACATGCTTCGAACCATCTCAAGAACAACTCTATTTTTCCTCTCAGCAACTCTATTCTATTGAGGTGATCGAGAAGCTGTCAAAGGGCGTCGAACGCCATTCTCTTCACAGAAATTGTTGAATTCTCTTGATGTGAATTCTCCACCTCTATCAGATCTCAAGGCTTTGATCTCCCAACCACTTTCTTTTTCAGCAAGAGCTTTAAATTTCTTGAACTTGTAAAAAGCTTCAGATTTTTCTTTTAAAAAATAAACCCAAGTCCTACGGCTATAATCATCAATAAAAATGATAAAATATTTATTTTTACCATAGGAGCAAGGATTAATTGGCCCGCAAATATCAGTATGGACAAGTTCTAGTGGTCTCGTTGCTCTTGATGTAGCCTCGTTTGGAAAACTTTTTCTAGCTTGTTTTCCAAAAAGACATCCCTCACAAATCTGTTCTGGATGATTGATGAAAGACAATCCATGCACCATATTTTTTCTTGACATTAAAGAAAGATTTTCAAAATTTATGTGCCCAAATCTCAAGTGCCATAACCAAAAAACTTCTTTTACACAAGCTTTAAGACATTTTGCAACATCATTTTAAATATTTAATAAAAAACAATCTATTTCTTATCATGGGCACTTTTGTTATCACAAATTTACTTTCATCTTTTATTACACAATGTTTAGCTTCCAATAAAATTGTGTAATTTTTCTCAAGAAGTTGTCCAAGACTCAAAATATTAGTTTTTAATTTTGGCACATAATAAACTTCAGAAATAAAATGATGCCTTCCATCTTTCAAACGGATTAAAATTTTACCTTTTCCTTCCACTGAGACCATAGAGGCATCTCCAAATTTAACATTGCCCTTGACAGTTTCATCGAGTTCTGCGAATATGCTCATTTGTCCAATCATATGATTACTTGTACCTGTATCAAGATGCCATGAAGTATCTTCTCCATCTTGTTCGCCATGATGAGTCATCAACAAGGTAATCTCTTCTTCCCCTTCTTATTTTTCAGCAAAATTCATTTTTTCGTCCACAACTTTAGGATTACTCCTACATTCATTAGCATAATGACCATATTTTTGACAATTGTAACATTGAACTTGCGATTTATCATACTTTTATCCTGAATAATTGCCTCTTCCATGCCCAGGTTTATGCGAATTTTGATTTTTCTCTTCTTGATTAAATCCTCCTCTTCCACCACGTCCTCGTCCTCGTCCTTGGTTTTGGCCTCGGCCTCTACCACGTCCATATCCACGACCACGTCCTTTTTCATCTTGTCTACCCCTTTTTTGTTATTTTTGGAGAGTTTCCCATGCTTGTTTGGCAATAGTTGCGCATGAGATTTTCTCGAACATAGTTTCATCCAAACATAGATGGATGATAGAGAGAGCTTGTTGATCCTTCTTGCGGTTTTTCACCAATGCGTCTTTTTGATTTTGACTCAAAACTTCATCTTCGTTAGGTTCCACGTAGCCTTTATCTACAATCTCCCAAGCATCTTATGAGCCAAGGAGAGTCTTCACACGAATAGACCAATTATCATAATTGTCCTTAGTGAGGCGAGGAAATTGAAAAGGAAACATAATATTCCCTATCATCTTTACCTAGCTGTAGATACCACTTTGTTGGAATATAGAAGAGGCTATTTTATCGGAGAGAGAAAAAATATGGAGACTCTAAACAAAATCTTTATTGCTCTAATATTTGGTATGTATTTGGTATGTCTACAATTGAAAGGACTGACCTCTATTTATAGATTCACAAAAAAACTATGTCAATTAGGATATGGTTCTAGGAAACCATTACCCACTAAGAAATACTATCTAGTCAAAAACAATTTAAATCTAACTAGAACTTATTTAATAGAGTTCTAATCCAAATCAAATTTATCTTCTAACAGCAACTACCTTGTGTACCAATATAACGAATTTAGAATGATAGCGGAGACACCAAGCTAACAAATTTATGTGGCGAACAGATTCCGACCACTTTCGTCTCCGGATACTCTTAGATAAAAATGCGGATATACAGTGGGAGAGGGAGGCACGGACGTGAGGACAACGTCGAATTTGTGCCACCCGAGTTTTTCTTCTCTACCAAATATCACCAAGGAAGCAATCAATATGGGGACGATCAAGAAAACATCAAATCTGAAGAAAAACAATCTTAATATGCTATGCTCGGCTTCATACATCAAGTAAAGCTCAAGTTCTAATAACTTGAAGGCTTCCATCGGTGTCCTTTGGCGGAAGATTTCTCGGCTAATAAGGCGATGTTTAGAGCTCCAAGTGACCTTTGTGATGAAACACTTGAAGGTGTTGTAGAGAAGAATTGCTTGCTTCTGTTCCTCGACAATATTTCGCACACCTTGTAATAAACCACCAAGTCTTTTAGCCTTAGGAGGCAAAGGCCGCTCAAGTCTCTCTATTGGCATGTTTGCTTTCGTCATTTCTGAGTATGTGTCTAACAGATTGGTATGGTCAAACCTTGGTGTCTTTCCTCTTGAATCTCTCACATCAAATCTCCGAAACAAAAGATAAAAGATTCGTACGAAGTTTCTGGAACTTGCTATGACAAACACCATGAGTGTTGGAATGTATAGCTTGCGAGGGAAAGACTTGACGAGTATGAGAAATATTGCCACGAGATGTGAATATAGGCCAACATACTGCTTGATCGGCAAGTAGAAATCATCAAGGGAAAGAGAAGTAATAGTCTGCGCGCCGATTAGGTGCAGTAAGAAAAAAGGAGACCAGAATGCTAGAAGTTCGTCGGGTACGGCGTATCTCGAGTCGCTTCCTTGGCTACTAGAGATGAGCCCAACGCCATAGGCTGCTATCCAATCTGCCAAGATGTGAGCGATCCGAATATAAAAGAGTAACCATGTACTTCTGGTGGTTAAAATGCGAGATGCAAACACCATTAAGAAAATCTGCAGACTCATACTCATGATGGTGATGATTCTCAGTTGCCAATCATTCCATAATTGTATTAATCGCTTAATGGTAGCAGCGGTAGGATTAGCCATTTTCGACAAGTTGCCGTCTTATAAAATAGAGACGATTGATAGTAGTTTTTGGATGAAGGCCAAAAATCAAGATAGATTGCATTTTTCACTGATATAGCTTTGCAGCTACACATGTTTAAATAGGTACTATTTTTTGTCTTCTTATTGTTTCAATTTGATTTCAATTTCATTTAGTATTAATAAAAGAAACTACTTCCATAGTTGTATATTATTGTATCAGTTGCTTGAGGTACTTTTTTTTTTTGGAAATCTATTTTAGATTTATAACTTTGAAGTCTTAAATCCTGCATATTATTTCCTCCAATTATGCTCAATCAACATCACTTTTATGAGAGTTTTTGAATTTGACATGGTCAAAGTTTTGACTATTAAATAAAAATACCCTAATGGATGTATTTAAGTCTAAAGATCTCTCAAGAGATTTTTGAAAGCATAGGAATTTGGTTGAAATAATAGGCATATATGTATCAAGACTTAGATATATTCTAATATTTCGGACAAATATAGGAAAAATACATAAATCTTTAAAAAACTTTTGGGTTCAGTAAAAGCTGTAGCTTCTACTAGCCATAAATTGAATTTGCCTATGTGTATTCTATTCTGAGCTCACTAGGTTTCCCAATCATTTAAATAACTATGCTGAAAGAGAATGAATAAAAAAAGACCCCCGGGGACCACAATCCAAAACTAGTTTTACTATGTTCGAGGAGTGACTGATTTCATTTGATTAGACCAATTCTAACAGCCTCTATATATATATATATTTTTTTTTTATTTAAGAGATTTGAATTTTTTTTTAATTTTTACATATTTTATATTTCAGTTTCATTCCAATAAATTTCATATTTTTAACTAATCCTTATTTTACAATTTTTTTTCCAATTTCACTCCAAGAGATTCTCCAAAATAGCTTTCCTATTTTAGGGAATACCTATTTTTATTATACTCCAATATCTATCTTTATTTTAATTAACACATTATTTTTTTCTATTTAATTTCATTTGTTTTTTTAGGACAATATTCTATTATCTTTTCAAGAAATTTCCAAATGAACATTTTAATTACTAATATTATTTTTTACTAATTTATTTTTTTAATTTTATGTTTCTCAATTGTAAATTTTCTAATCACTATATATTTTTATTTTTATTTGCTCAATGTTCATGATGATATATATTTTTAATTATTAATTTTATTTTTTGTTATTTATTTTTAAGAACTTTTTCAATAACATTAGATTCAATCACTCATTCATATGTGCCTTGTAGTGTCGCAGACACGTTTCGCTTTATGACCCATTTCTCCTTATGTCTTGTATTATCGATGACAACTTTGTGTTTAATTAGTCATTTCTCTCTATGCCATGTTGAATTATGTCTTGTATTACCGATGGCAGTTTTCTTTTCAATTGACTATTTCTTTTTATGTCTTGTATTGTCAATGACAAGATTTTGTTCAATCGGTCATTTTTTTTTATGTCTTGTATTGTCGATAATAACTATATGTTCTATCACATTTTGTTAGTTTTTGGTGGTTGGTGAGATTTGAAGTCTATAAATACTCATGTTTCAAACTCATAAAATGCAACAAAAATTTTCTGAAATTTGTTAGTCTTCTTTCTTGTTTTTCTTGTAATTCTATAAATTTGTGTTTAGAGGTATGGCTTCCGACGATCAATGCATAAAATATTTCGATGATTCTATCAAAGATGAATGACATAATGTATGTCTGGTTTCTACCCCCAGGACTTGGGACCAATATGCTAAATTAATAATCTCCGTATAAGATATATAGTACATTTAAATTTTTTCTTTGTATCCTATAGGTCAAAAATAGTTTATAAATTAACAATTAGCTTAAGTTAATGATAAATTGACTATAAGTTTCTCAAAATATAAATAAAGAGTAACTTGTCTTTTGTTAACTTCAAATCTAGTTGAATCTTGCTTGCATTCAAAAATTTTGGAGTTGTTATGTTGTATCATAACACAAAATTTTCAAGTGTTATTAATACTTTGAATGCTTCTTTGCATGATACCGGTCCCAAATGTTGTATCTGTCATCTTCAATTTTTTTTTTCTTAACTTAAAAGGAATCAACAATAGTTCCCTAACTTATACCCAAAGATGACTCAAACTCAAGATCATAGTTCTCAGTAAGGGGTGTCACCATGAGCTATACCCTCTTACCGCCTCTTGTCTATGTCATCATCAACTTACTAAATGCTTCCTTCTTTGAATTAAGAGTTCATTAAGTTAAGAGTTAACCGTACGTACTCTGTTGAACTAAATCATTATTACTTCATTGATGGATAAAATAGAAGATTGAAAGCTCATCGAACAATAATTTTTTTTTTACTTAATGATCAAGTTGCAGTTAATACAAACTTTCTATACGTCTATACGTTTCAAAGTTGGGTATTATTTATCTATGTCGATCTAGTGAGCCGTCTATTCATCCAGCTATGCCTTGGACTTTTTGCTATTCTAATGTAAAAGCATGCCGGCCGATAATTTTTTTATCCCAAATTATTAACTCTTGATTGAATCTGTCAAGCACTGAACGTATCCCTTTCAAGTGGGACCCATTTAACCTATGCTTTCTAATTGTTTTAGTTAAATTTTAGAGTTGCTCTCATGTTGATAGGTTGAGAAATAGATTAAGTAAAATTAGTTGGACTATATTCCTTTTGCTAATGGCTAATTGTTGATTGACTTAATCAATTAATGTTGGGTTAATATCATTTTTAGTCCATTATTTTTTAAATTATTGATATTTTGGTCTTTTATTTTTAAAAGTGATACATTTAAGTCTCTTATCTTTTTAAAATGGGACACTGTTAGTCCTTCCATTAAAAAAATAACGAAAAAAGGCACATGATAGTAAAATATCCTTACTTTTAGGGATAAAAGTGTCTTTTGCTTATTTATTTTTTTTAGCTTTTTTTTTTCTTCGTCTTCTTCATCTATCCTCCACCACAACATCCGACTCCCACCACCCATCACCCACCACCACCACCAGTTGGTGGGTGTTGGTGTTAGTGGCTATTGGTGGTGGTGTCGGTACTAAAAAGAATTCAGAACTATCTTACAACAAAGAATATAATTATGATGCCAACCGAAAGAACACAATGGTAAAACCAAATAGCAAAATCATTTGGTCACATACGCTAGCTTTTGCAGGATCCCATGAAAAATATGTTGTGAAGAAGCAAGGCTTGTTTTCCTTCTGTGACTTTGTACAATGGAACATTTGGAGACAATCCCTCAAAAGCTGCAACCATCTCTATATATTTCTGTGATGACATCCAGTGGTTAATATATCACATAAATTTGAAGAGTGCTATCACAAGGGATGAATGTCTATTGAAATATGAGCTTACCTGCCCGATTTCAAAAGCAATTTGCTTTTCTTTAGGGTCTACAAATTGACCAACCCAAACAAATACTTTAGCAAGCGTGTCAAGTATCAAGACATCCTCAGTCAATGGGTGGTGGTAACGGTGGTAGTGGTGGTGGGTGTTGGTGTCAGTGGCTATTGGTGGTGGTAGCAGTGGTAGTGGTGGTAGTGTTGGGTATTGGGTGTTGTGGTGGAGGATAGATTAAGAAGATGAAGAAAACAAAAAGCTAAAATAAATAAATAAGCAAAAGACGCTTTTATCCCTAAAACTAGAGATATTTTACTACCATGTGCCTTTTCCGTAATTTTTTTAACGGACGGACTAACGGCGTACTATTTTGAAAAGATAAGAGACTGAAATGTATCACTTTTAAATATAAGGGACCAAAGTATCAATAAGCTCAAAGATAAGGGACCAAAAGTGGTATTAACCCATTAATGTTTATCAAAGAATCGCTAGCTATTTGCATTTTCAACTTTGTTTATTAAAATTTGGGATTGTGATAATATTTTTTTCAGTAAATACAGGAACATTTGTAACTCTGTGTATAATGGCCTAACCTTATTAAGGTGAGGAGAGAATGATAGAAGAGAGAATATATTCTGTAGGAAAAAACGGGTAGAATCAGAATTTGGGATTAAGAAATATCTTGAATCATTGTTGATGAGGATAAAATTAACCAATTCGATCTCCATAAAGTGATCCGAGCTATCTGATGAATTCGGCGCCCCCTATGCTAAGATCACTGACGAGTTGGGGTTGTGGACTTCGACCCAAGTAGCTCAAGGTTGAACCATTCCTCGACCTGAGGTCTAACCATTCCACAATCTCGTGGCTTAGCAACAGGATCCCATAAAATTCATAAAATTTGTCAGAGGAAAAGGTATAAATATAACAATTATACCCACAAAAAATGTAACTTATCACTTACATACTACTCACTATACTTTCCAAATTATTATCATTCTCAAACAGAATACTAACTTAAGCATCAGAGTGCTTACATGGGCAAGACCCAAACCCATTTCATTCTTTGCAGATTAGCTCGAGAGGCACTCGACCAATTTTGATTATTAATACTTGGCGCCGTCTATGGGAAACGAAGTGTAATCTCACTAAGTTTCCACATTATGGTTAATACACGTAGCAATAGTCAAGCTATGGACAAGTGTTCGATCCGAGCTACACCCACCAATAGGAGTGTACTCTCCTGCTAGAACCACACAACCCACCATATAAGAGCCTCAAGCCAATAATTCCCCGGTCCCAATAGTGATTCTGAGACCAAGTCCTCCGGGACAAGCTTCCACATCTATACTACAAATCCTAAGTACGGACTTTTTTTTATAGCTTCGTGACACATTGAACTTCCTCCTACAACCCCAAAAAGCTCAGCTAGCCCAAAACCTACATATCCAAATAAACCAAACAGTTCCTCCACCTACAAACAAATACCAGCTTAGGTGAATGACCCAATTCGGCCATCAGCAGCAGTAGTTGATGAAACAGCTTCTTCTGGCCCAGCTCGCTGACCTGATCCAATTAGGCCCAGGCGATAGGTGACGATGCATAATGGGTCAAGGACCACGGGCGGAAGGGCCTACACCGGGCAAGGCCCTAATTCTTTCATCCTAAAGATCATGCATGGTAGTGCCGAGGCCCTCAAGGTACAAACTGCCATCTTTGCTGACATACGACGGAACAGGCGACCCCTTGGATCATATGACAATGTTCCGCCACAAGATGGATTTCTACGATGTTCCTGATGCGTTGATGTGTCGAGCCTTCCCAACCACTTTGATAGAAGTAGCTCAGCAATAGTATATTAGCTTGGAGCCAAACTCCATTGACGGATGTGATGGCAAAGGCAGAGGGGCACATACATTCAGAGGAGTTAATCAACGCCCAGAAGAAGGAGGATAAGCTGATGAAAAAGCAAGGCAACAATGCTCGCAACAATGCACATCTTTGTCAAGCCTTGTGAGGGCTACTAGAGTATATAGAGCTCCAAATCATTTTTTACTATCTCTTCATTATTGATTGTTGATTAACAATAGTTAATAATATTACTTTAAAGAAGCTACGAAGGTTGAAGTCAAAAGCAAATGGGAGCATGCTATGGATGAGACAATGTAGTCTATTTAATCTAATCAAACTTGGGATCTTAGTTGAACTATTAAGGAAATAATCCACTTTACAAAAAATGGTCCATTTAAATCATAAATATCATCCTAATTAGCTAATGGTGTTAATTTTGAAGGACGTGAGAAAATATTTCAAATACTCAATGACCCGTTCGAAAAAAGGAAAACAAGTCAGGGAACTGGATGTCATTGCGTGTCATAAATCCAATCTATGTTGATTTTTAGCCTTACATCCAAACTACAAATCCAAAATCTCTATATTGGGTATGGAGAAAGTTGTCGAAAATGATTCCCTCATCTCTCCTAGAGTCCTAAATTTATGGAATAATTGGGAACCCAGAATCATCATGATCCTCAGTATGAGTCTGCAGATTTTCTTGATGTTATCAGCATTGAGCAGAAAAACCACCAAAAATATGTGGTTAATCTCACTTTTCGGTATTGCTCATTCCTTGGCCGATTGGATTACAGCCTATGGTGTTGGGGTGATCTCTTGTAGCCAAGATAACACCTTGTGTGATGCAGTACCCAATGAAGTTGTAGCATTCTGGGCTTGTTTTTTCTTAATGTACCTGAGTGGTGCCAATTTTATTACTTCTCTTACCTTGACGATGAACACTCGTGTCTGAAGCAGTTAGTTGGCTTGGTTGCACATGTCTTGGCAATAGTTTTCATATTTCTCAAGTCTTTTCCTAACAAGCTATGGGTTCCAACTATCTTGGTCCTCATGGTTGGAATTTTTAGAATGCGCAGCGAGTTATTTCGTTATTATTTTGGAGTCATGAAAACTTAAAAAGGATCGTCTGTAATGTTTCACCATGCCAAAATACTCTCCGGTAAAAGACTCATTGTTCTATCACTGGGGATGCCTCAAAAGGGAAAGCTGGATAGCCTCTGGATATTAGAGTACGGAAATCTTCTCTATGACACCTTCAAGTGTTTCATCACAAAGGCCACTTTCAGTTCTGAGCATCGCCTTTTGGGCTGAGTATTCTTTCGTAATAAGACACTGATGGAAGCCTTCAAGATAATAGAACTGGAGCTTTACTGCTTGTATGAAGCTCTCCACACCCAATTTCTTAGTTTTCGTGGTATTTTAGGAAATGTGTTTTCCTTGTTCAGTGAATATTTACTTATTGTTTGCTTCGTGATTTTTGGTGGAGTAGAAAAAAACAAGTGGCAAAAATTCGACCTTGTCCTTACTTATGTCTTGCTAAGTTCCGCCATTGCCCAGGAATTCATTTGCACCACTAGATTCATGTTTTCACCCCAGATTGATAGAACATTGAAATATCTAGTCAGGTTAAAAATTGTTGATGACTATATTGTCTGGAAACAAAAATGGTCTGAATCTGTGTGCCAAATAAATGTATTAGCTTCGTGTGTCAGCTATCATTGTAAACTGAGTCTATTGGTTGATGAGATTGCCACTTCTTTTGCCTTAAGGATATCGTACATATTCCCAGACTCGAACGAAGTGTTTCCGTCCACGCAATCACAGAAGATGTCAATGAAATAATATTTGACGAACTGAGGATGAAATCTGCCATTGTAGAAAACAAAGAAACAACCATAAAGATATGTTCACAAAGAGGTAACTGGGCTTTAATGCAAAACGCTTTTTATAACAAACTAGAATGTAGTCTTGGCGAGCTCGAGTATGGCAAAAGCCTTATACTATGGCACATTGCCACTGAACTTTGTTACAATGACAGCGAATTTGAGCAAAATGGTGATGAAAAACGCACGTTTTGTAAGATCCTCTCAGACTATATGTTGTATCTATTGGTTTTGAAGCCTAAAATGATGGTCTCAATGGCAGCAAATTGGGAGATAGTATTTCATGACACGCGTGTGCATGCTAAAGGCTTTTTTCTCACAAGATCATCAAAAACAAGAAAGAAGCTTGCAAGCAAATCCATTCTGCATATCGGGACATGTCTCTAAGAATGCCTATAGGTGAACGAAGCAAATTTGTGCTCGTTGATGCCAGTGTGCTGGCCATATAGCTTCAGGATTTGCAGGGCAATCAATGGAAGCTAATGAGCAAGGTGTGGGTGGAATTGTTGGCCTACGCTGCATTTCATTGTGAAGCAGACGTCCATGTGCAGCAACCAAGCCAAGGTGAAGAGTTGCTTACATTTGTTTGGTTATTGATTAATCATTTAGGCATCGGCAAACAGGTGATGGAAGAAGATGCACTGACGATAGAATATTAGGCTTAAAGGTTCAAATACAATTTTCCTCCTATTGGTATTAATTATATTAACTTTGCTTTCCGTATTTCTAAAATAGATATAGATTCTAATCAATGAGTAATTCCAATTAGAAGAGTCAAATGCAAGTGAAGGTTTCAAAATCAACAGCAATATCAATGAGCTACCACTATGAATTTGTTTGTCTTTTCTTTCTCGTCTTTCTTCTCTTTCATGAAACAAATACTCTAATTTCAATTAAGAATTTAAAATCTTGACAAAAAAAAATTTTAAGAAAAATTTGGAGTGTACAAAGCCAGAAGTGATCAATTGATTAGTTCTGTTAGCTCCGGGAAGTTGAAAATGCAAACCGCGATTCTTTATTAGATACATGCGTTTCTGACTTCACATCAGAATAGGCTTCAATGGAGAGGTTGAGATATAGATATAGGCATTTTCCACTTTGTAAATTTTAAACAGAGTGTTTGAGAATGATCAGAGTCATTGATTTCTTGAACAATGATACATACTCAAGAAACGAACATATATTTTGAACATAGTGGCGGAATCAGACACCCAAGTTCAAGGTGTGCATTCATATAGTGAAAGTGTCGAATATAATGATTCTTTTTATAAAAAAAACTAAAAAAAAAAATTGATTTTTCTCAAGTTGAGGGTGTGCTCTTATCCACTTAGCTCGAAGATAGGCGGAGAAGAAAAATTCAGATACAATATGTACTTTCCTACATTGTTTATGCATTCCCAGCATCACGGATGTCTTCCTCTGATCTATTATTATCAGGTCTCCACTCTCCGTCAGCTGAGAAAGACACGAGCAGAGGGCAATCAATTTTGCCCACACGTGCATGAGGTCAGTCGAGGGTGGATCTCGAGAACAGTGGAGAGTGCGACCCTGCGATTTCATAAAAGCAATTTCATCCTACTATCGTTGGACCATACGCTGGGGCTTATTGGAAAGACACTATTACTCTTCCCCATGTGATCTCTACCAAGTTTCCGCTTGTTATTCTTATGACATTTATATCGGATAGCTTACTTCACCACTTTCTTATTTTCAAACTTTAGTTACTGTCTTTACCAACACTTTAAAGTTTGAGGATAATTCTACAACGTAAGTAATTGTACATTCACGCTTAAGTTGGAATTAGTAATATGCTGTTATAATAAAAAAAATTATTTTCTCTACTTCCCTAATTCCTTGTCCTAGTTGTATATATATATATATATATATATATATATATATATATATATATATATATATTCAACTAACTGTGAATAATCAAAATACTTTCTAATCTTACGAATTATAAGAATCAAACAAGACGTACTACTCTACTGAAGGGGGAAGATTGTCACTTCAATATGTATTGCTCCGCCGTTGTTATTTGAAACATGAAACCTTATGAACAATATTATCTAGGGCAACTACATCTATCGTTTATAGTTTATTTGAACTCTTCCCTTAGTAACTTTTTAAGTTTTCCAACACCCTGCCTTTGGTCTAGTGCTATACTACTCTATGTGAGTGCGAGAGATTTTGATATCAATTTTGGTAAGGGCAATTCTAACATACTTTCCATTTTTTTCCATAATAGAGAGTGAAATTAATGACTCTCTATTTTTATAAACACTTTATTTCAATTAAAAAAGAAGTTTAAAATTTTCTAGTTTCTGCTCATAGTTTTGAAACTGTTAAATTGAGACATGATGTAAACTTTGTTAGAGATACCAAATTAAGGGAATCATAAGGTGTGAGTTGTCTAAAGCTTATTTTGCAACTTTGTGGAAAAGTCAACAATTGAGGCTTTGAAACAGCAACCAAATAGAGAAAAAGAAATTGTGGTGCTGCAAATTTGTTGGCTCAAGAAACGGTGCATAAAAAGCAGTGTTGTGCATGCAGAGTTTGAAAATCAGCCATGCTCCATTAATGCATTGTCTCCTAGACTTCTCCTATAAAAGGAGGAGCACCGGATAAAACATGTATATTAGCAAGCATCCAGAAAAACCAGAGAGAAAATATAGAGTCCTCTCTTGAGTGTGTTCTCTTCCTTGTTTGTTGTCTTTTTAGTGAATAAGAGTTAGTTTCTCATATTATTTGAGAGTGAGTAAAAATTGTTATCTCCTTATAATAGAGAGAAGGTCATTATAAAATACTTCACATAATAGTGAAATCCTTTATTACTTGTCAGTGGTTTTTTCCTCAATTTGTTTGAGGATTTTCCACGTAAATCTTGTGTCTCCATTATTTCTTATTTTCATTCATATTTTAGCTGCGTGATACTACTTGTTTCTGACCATTCCGCTGCGCCGATACCCAACAGTAGTATCAGAGCCTCTGGTTACGGGTCATTGCTATACATACGGGTTACTGTTCATAGTTACTATTCATAAATACGGTATAATATTATTCACGTATATGATCACGATACTATTCCTATATACGGTTCTGGTACTATTCACGTATACAGTACTATTCAAAGTAAAATAGTGGGACTGGTTCAAGTTGCGAAACAGATCGTCATTAATACTATGGCGGCAAAATTTAAAATCGAGAAGCTTAACGGGGGTAATTTCTCTTTATGAAAATTGAAGATGAAGGCAATTTTAAATAAGGAGAATTGCTTAGCAACAATTGGAGACAGACCAGCGGGGGTGACAGACGACAAGTGGAAATAGATGGATGACAACGCTATGGCTAATCTGCACCTGGCATTGGCAGATTCAGTATTGTCAAGCGTTGAGAAAAAGAAATCGACAAAAGAAATTTGGGATACACTAGTCACTTCATAACAAGATCTTCTTGAAGAGGAGACTCTACACTATTCGGATGAGTGAGTCTATATCGGTGATAGATCATATCAACACCTTAAATACGTTATTCTCTCAATTGACTGCAATTGGGCATAAAATAGCAGAGTTTGAACGTGCGGAGATTCTACTTCAAAGTCTACCTGATTCGTATGATCAACTCATCATTAATTGCACCAACAATGTTCTTTCAAATTCTGTTACTTTTGATAATGTTGCAGCCGCTGTTCTGGAAAAAGAATCAAGGCGCAAAAGTAAAAAAGATAGGATCAAAAGTTTATAACAAGTAGAGGTGTTATCAATGGTGAGAGGTAGGTCAACGGAACATGGCTCAAGTAGGAGTAACAACCATAGTAGATCCAAGTCAATGAGTAGAAAGAATATCAAATGGCACAACTGTGGCAAAAATGGCACTTCAAGAAGGATTGTCAGAGCAACAAAAAGAATCCTGAGGTGATAAACTCTCAGGGAAATGTGGCGACTGCACCAGATGATGGAAATATTTTATACAGCGAAGCAGCAACTGGATCATGAGGCAGAAAGGAGCTCACTGATGTTTGGATAATGGATTCAGGAGCAACATGGCATATGACCTCTCGTAGAGAATGGTTCCACACCTATGAACCTGCCTTTAGAGGATCTGTGTATATGGGTAATGATCATGCCTTGGAGATTGCTGGTATTGGTCCCGTCAAAATAAAAATGTATGATCGTACCATTCACACCATTCAAGGGGTACGACACGTGCAGGGCTTGAACAAGAACCTATTGTCTATTGGACAATTGGATGACCTTGGCTGCAAGACCCATATCGAGGATGGGATTATGAAGGTTGTCAAAGGAGCGCTTGTGGTGATCAAGGCAGGAAAGATCGCGGTAAATTTATACATGCCTTTGGGAGATACGTTGCAGGAGGCAAATGTATCAGTTGTATCAGCCGATCAAGAAGAATCAACTGTAATGTGGTATCGCAGATTAGGTCACATGACAGAACGAGGCTTGAAGATTCTCGCTGAACGTAATCTCCTACCTGGGTTCAAGACGGTAAACTTACCTTTTTCTGAGTACTGTGTTACCAGTAAACAGCATAGATTGAAATTTGGGAGATATACTACTAGAAGCAAACACATTTTAGACTTGATTCATTTAGACATTTAGGAATCGTCGGTTTTGTCCCTAGAAGGAGCCAAATACTTTGTATCATTTATTGATGATTACTCTAGGAGACTGTAGATGTATCCAATTAAGAACAAGTCAGACATGTTTCCAGTATTCAAAACTTTCAAAGCGCTGGTAGAACTTGAATCCGGGAAAAGGTTCAAGTGTTTGAGGATGGACAACGGAAGAGAATACACTGACGGGAGCTTCCTGGCATTTTGCAAGCAAGAGGGTATTCAAAGACAATTTACTGTTGCACATACACCTCAGTAAAATGGTGTAGCAGAGCGGATGAACAGAACTCTTCTTAAAAGAATGAGAGCTATGTTGGAAACTACAGGTCTAGCCAAATCATTTTGGGCAGAAGCAGCTAGAACTGCTTGTTACATGATAAACTGATCACCGTCAACTGCAATTGAGTTGAAGACACCAATGGAAATGTGGACTGGAAAACCCACAGATTGTTCTACCTTGCACGTATTTGGATGTCCGGCATACGTGATGTATGGTTCTCAAGAAAGAACAAAGCTGGATCCAAAATCTAGAAAATATGTATTCTTGGGAAATGCTGATGGTGTTAAGGGGTATCACTTGTGGGATCCCACTGCACCCAAGATTGTCATCAGCAGAATATAATATTTGTAGAAGATAAACTGCAAAGTGAAAACGACAGCAACACTTCAAAGGAAAATACTACAATACAGATTAAGGATAAGTCAGAATAAGGAGATGCTTCTTCTGAAGCTGCACTAGAGCACGAGGAACAAGAACCAGATGATGCTGAGGTTACAGAAGTCTGACGTTCATCGCGTCAGACAACAAGACCAACTTAGCATTCAGATTATGTCATGATGAGCAATGCAGCATACTGTCTTCTAACGGAGGATGGAGAGCCATTTACCTTTCATGAGGCTATAAATAGCCTCGAAATTGTTCTGTGGATGACAGCAATGCAGGAAGAAATTGAAGCTCCCATAGAAATAATACGCGAGAGCTTGTTCTACTATTACCCGGACGGAAAACCATTGGTAACAAATGGGTCTACAAGATCAAACGAGATGGAAATGACCAAGTGGAGCGATATCATGCAAGATTGGTGGTGAAAGGATATGCTCAGAAAGAAGGAATTGACTTCAACGAGATATTTTCTCCTGTGATAAGACTTACAACTATCAGAGTAGTCTTGGCCATGTGTGTTGTGTTTGACTTACATCTAGAACAGTTAGATGTAAAGACGATTTTTCTTCATGGTGAGCTTGAAGAAGAGATTTATATGCTCCAACCAGAAGGTTTCGCTGAGAAAGGAAAAGAAAACTTGGTTTGCAGGTTGACCAAATCTCTGTATGATTTAAAGCAGGCGCCAAGGTATTGGTACAAGAGATTTGATTCCTTCGTGATTAGCCTCGGATACAACAAACTCAATTTAGACCATTGTACATACTACAAGGGGTTTAGGGATGATGATTTTATTGTTCTGCTATTGTACGAGGATGACATACTGGTAGCAAGCCCCAGCAAAGATCAGGTCCAAGAATTGAAGGCACAGTTGGCTAGGGAGTTTGATATGAAGGACTTGGGACCAGCAAATAAGATTTTAGGGATGCAAATTCACTGAGACAGAATAGGCAGAAAGTTATGGATTTTCCAGAAGAACTACTTAAAGAAAAACTTGTGGCACCTCAATATGCAAGATTGTAAGGAAATCTCGACCCTGCTTCTTGTCAGTTACAAATTATCATCAAGTATATGCCTTAGCATTGAAGTTGTAAATCTCCCGCATCGGCTGGCCAGGTCTTTGGGCTATTGAATATATAGAGGTATCTCGTATATTCGTGCAGACGTGTTTTCTTGTCAGGGTTCAAGCCTTGGCGGGAAGAACAAAACCGTGAGGGCACACTCGGGACTTTAAGCCTGGGGTGTCCAGAGCGGACAATATCTACATAGTAGCACCTTCCTCCATTGAGGGGTTAGGGCATTACAAAGTGGTATCAGAGCCGACAGTACGGTGTGCTATGACCAGCGAGGACGCGGGCCTCTTAAGGGGGGTGGAGTGTAAATCTCCCACATTGGGTGTCCAGGTCTTTGGGCAATTGAATATATAGAGATATCTCGTATATTTGTGTAAACACATTTTCTTGTTAGGGTTCACATTAACGAGAACCTAGTAGATGTCATGACAAAGCCGATCAATGTTGACAAGTTTGTTTGGAGTAGTTCCTCTTGTGGCCTAGCAAAGACGTAAGCAACATGGAAATGACAAGTATGGAAAGATTTGAAAGACGATTCAAAATAAGCTTTTAAGTGGGAGAATGTGAGTTGTCTAAAGCTTATTTTGCAACTTTGTGGAAAAGTCAACAATTGAGGCTTTGAAGCAGCAACCAAATGGAGAAAAAGAAATTATGGTGCTACAAATTTGTTGGCTCAAGAAACGGTGCATGAAAAGCAGTGTTGTCACGTAAATAGGAGAGAAAATATAGAGTCTTCTCCTGAGTGTGTTATGCTCCATTAATGCATTGTCTCCTAGACTTTTCCTATAAAAGGAGGAGCTCCAGATGAAACATGTGTATCAACAAGCATCCAGAAAAACAGGAGAGAAAATATAGAGTCTTCTCCTGAGTGTGTTCTCTTCCTTGTTTGTTGTCTTTTTAGTGAGTGGGAGTTAGTTTCTCCTATTATTTGAGAGTGAATAAAATTTGTTATCTCCTTATAATAGAGAAATCCTCTATTACTTACCTGTGGTTTTTCCCTCGATTTGTTTGAGAGTTTTCCACGTAAATCTTGTGTCTCCATTATTTCTTATTTTCATTCATATTTTAGCTGCGTGATACTGCTTGTCCCTGACCATTCCACTGCGCCGATACCCAATATAAGGTTGTATAGTTTCCTTCAATAACATTTGACTTTTTCCAAATAGAATTATACATAGAAGGCAACTTATTCGAAAATATAGGATGCGAGTTGAAATAATTAATAGTTCGATAGGGTAGCAAACTGAGAATTCTCGAAAAGTACGTACGAGGCCAATTGTCTTTGAGCCTTTATGCATACTAGTCATCATCAGTTGGTGCATCTTCTTCCATGATTTGTTTGCCGAAACCCAAATGATTCATCAGTAACCAAACAAATGTAAACAGCTCTCCACCTTGGCTTGCACTACAAGAAAACAGCCTTGAGGCTACCAAAAATGGCGACGAAAAAAGTTTGGTAGCCATTTGCAATGAATAGCGACTAAAGGGCGACAAAATAAAATATTTCGTCACCAATTGGGGGCTAAAATGTGCGAAAATCATGTTCAAACTTCTAACAACATTGTACTAAACTACTT
The DNA here is from genome assembly GCA_037974665.1 of Ehretia macrophylla. Taxonomy (NCBI): domain Eukaryota; kingdom Viridiplantae; phylum Streptophyta; class Magnoliopsida; order Boraginales; family Ehretiaceae; genus Ehretia; species Ehretia macrophylla. The sequence goes on from CM075776.1 coordinate 79,334,505, forward strand.
TAACTACATAAATAACTATTATGACACTCCTTAATTCATGAATCTTGCATTCGTCCTCAAATATCTCATTAAGCACATACGGGGTTCTAAAGCATTTAACTTCGCTAGGAGCATTATTTACATTCATTAAACTAAGATTACCAAGCTAAACCATCCAAAGTACTAAAATCACTTAACTTAATTTATAAGACTTAACCACATTCTTGAGTTTCCTAACTTGCAATAACTCCATTTCATAGCTAATACTAGCATTCATGGAACTACTATTTCTCTTGATTCACTAGATGGCAAGTAACTATCTCCAATTCAAATGAGCATTCACACATAACCACCATTCATTACCATTAAGCTTCCTATTACCTAAATTTGCTCATTATTCGCTAGAACCAACCATCAAGGCATCTTAAACCTGTAGCAAGATAAGTTGAAATTTTAGTCTACGTTGAATTGATTTTCCTGCTTTGGCTATCAACTTAATTGTTCTCCAAAAACTCTGAAACTCTATAAAAATGTAGCTCATCGAATGTAGATGAGTTTAGCCTCAAACAAATTTCAAATCGGAGTTATATTCAATGAGATCTGGTCTCTACAAAATTATCACGCAATTTGCCCTGCACCAGCGATTTTTCCCCGACACATTTAGGAAATGGCTAAATCGGAGGCCTAAAAAGTTAGAATTAGCCCTAGTCCTAGAAATAAACATTTGCTCTAAATTGCCTAGTATAGTTGATGTGTAAATTTCATTAAGTTTCGAGTACATTTACTAGGTCAAAAAAGCTTCGAAAGACAGGGCATGAATTGATTTACCAATTTCTCTTGCAATTTAGCTAGTTTAGATCATAAACATGATATGTAAGCATACCTTGTAGCATTTATTCTTCATTAGTACTTCTATCAAACACTTAGAATACAACTTTGAGCATAAACTACAAGTAAACACTACAACTAAAGTTAACATGTAAAAGCTTGTTTCATAAGCATTAGAGAGCTATAAACACACTTAGCATGCTAAATCCCTACTAAATTAAGCATTTCTAGCTCCATAAATCAATTCTCTACACATTAGCAATTTTTAACAAAACAAGAAAATAATAAAAATACCAAATACTATGATCGCCTCACCTTGTATACGTAAGAAAATGAAGGAATTAGCTTGAAAACACCTTAGATCTTGCTAAAATGGAAGGAAAATGAAGAAAAACCCAAACCCTAAGCTTCAAAGAGGTCACGGTTTTCTCTCTTTGTTTGCAATTTCTTTTCCTTTTTTTTGTTATGCTTATTTGTGTGTTGTCTCTAGTATTATATATATATATAATAAGTAGACAACTTAGTTTAACTAATAGATTGACCAAAAAAAAATATACTATGCTGCTCACGGTTCCTATTCTTTTTCTTTTGTTATCTTTGACTATGCTTTGCTTTATTTATCAAATAACACAAGTACAATAATACATTTAATTGGTTAAAAGGCCTAGCTAATGGATTGGGCTTAATTAAATATAATTGGGCTAAATTAACTTAGTAGGAAAAAAAATAGTTAGCTAAATGCTCAAAGAAACTAAATTTTGCTACTCACTCAGGGACATTAAAAATATTTATTTTCCTCATGCTCAGGACATGAAGTGCATATTCCAACAATGAACAAATATATTAAATACAGTAATGTTCAGGGGAAAAAATATCAAATTCAAAAAATAAAGCAATTTAAAATTTTATCTGGGTTCATTGTAAACATAATTTTTTAAGCAAATAAAGTAAATAAAGGTCAGATAAGGGCATTTATGCAATTATGATAATTAAATTTAATAAATAAAAGTCTCTCTGGACTCGAACGTTACAATTATTATCCATAATGGATGAACCTGCTGCTCAACTGTACCACCAAGTGCATGAACAATATTATCCTCTAGTCTTCTCACAGCCCTAGTTTTTAGATTATTCCCATCCTGAAACGCTGTCATATGCTCAGTACCAACATGTGCAAATGATATTGGATGTAGAAATACATAAAGATGCAGAGATTCAGATAGATGTTCAAACTTCACTGGGAACAAAAGTAGCTAACAAAATTGAATCATCCACTGAAGTTGAAGAGATGTTATCCAATCAAACACAAATAGATATGAGGATTCATGAAAGTGCTCCGCCGTCAGCCATCAATAATGTAGATTCTAATATTTCCAAAGCAAATGTTGTGATGACATCAACTTGTTCTGAGATGATTTTGTTGGATGAGGTGGCAAGATCTTCAGCTATTCAAGGTGATACATCTGAAGCGATAAAAGTCCAAAGCCATCAACTAAAGGAAACAGAACAGAGCTGGATACTAAGGTCCGTGTCTGACTCAAGCGTGGCTTGTGTAACCTGTGACTTTGCAATGAAAAATGTGTTACTTCAGATGGATTTTGAATTTGATGTGATTTTGTTGACTGGGTTGCTTGAATTTTATGGCATGGTGGGGAACTTGGGGTGTACGAGGAAAGTGTTTGATGAAATGCCTAAGAGAAGTTTGGTGTCGTGGTCCACACGTTATGATGGGTATGTCAAGTGTAGAGGTTGTGTTGTTGCAAACAAGCTGTTTGATGAGCTAGTAAATATTTCGTGGTGGATTCAGTGGAGTGCGTATTGGAATGAGAAGGTTATTGAGATGACTCGTGTCACGCCCCGACCTAACCCTGCATGAAAGGTTAAGTCCGGACTCGACAAACAGACAGAGTCTCCTCTATACCGTAGACATTCGAAAAACCTGAAAACAATCAATTTAAGCCATAAAACAACAAGAACATCATTTCTAATGAAAATCCTAGCTTCAAGGCCATCCGAGCCTTAAGTAGTACCAACAGTTTAGTTCATACAAGCATGCATTCCATAATACTAAGTTCTTTACAAAATACGCTTATCATACCATTCTATGATAGCAATTAAACATACTTAGAAATTAAAGTCAACCTTACAACCCATACAACCACACACAAGCATGCAGCAAACTAAAAGTAAGATCATAAGATATTAGTCATCAACATACAAACCACAAAATAACCTGGCTATTACAATCCCTTCAAAAAGCCACACATAAATACAAGTCCAAGGCACAAAGTAGAACATAATGTACAACAATTTAGCCTGCACATATATACAATCATACTCCAGCCTCAAACAAGCACAAGAATCAAGGCAAAGGCTTAATATGTACCCCATCTTCCTCTCCTTCAACCACAACAAGCTGGGGATCACCCTCAGCACCTCCTGAAACATGTTAGCGAGGTATAAGAAAACCACAATTGCCCAGTGAAGGATAAAGTCTACCCAGGACGTGCAATGAAACAGTTAGAGCACATAAGCAGTATACGTAAGTAAAAGACAATTGAAATGGCAAATAACCACACATATCAAAGGATACGATACACTTAACCCCAACACTCCAGAAACCAACCACGATCAATGTGCCGTCATAACCATAATCACTCCAGTGGGTGTACTCCGGACCTACCCAGATGATCCTACGACCCAATACCCTCTGCTAATCTCTGAACCAGGCGAGTGAGGGACTAGGGCACGAAGATCGAATATCCACTAGCAAGCCCGTTGCTGCCTAGTCGATATTCAACTCATTTGCCCCTAATACTATGGTTGCACAACTACTATGCATTGCACTTATCAATGACAACACAATATCAATAATGAAAGCAATAACACTTAGGAGGAACAACAAAGTAGGTTGTTCTCAGAACAATTAGAATAGAAGCATTAGCATAAACAACTAAACGGTTACAAATGAGCATTTACACATTTCACATAGAACTATCCCAAAAGCTCAATAATGTCTTAGAAACACATTTAAGCACTTAGAGAACAGTTACATGACCATGGAAGCGTGAGACAACCAATATCCCCCTTTAACCCCTTTATAACACAAATCGTTTTCCTTCCAAACTCATGTTATTGTTCTAGATTAGTAAATGGCCTATTCCATGATTCTAATTAACCTATTAGGCACCCTCAAGACCCTCGAAGTTACCCATTTACCCGCGTTTAGCACAAAAGTTCCAATTTTCCTCTTATGACTTTGTACTACACATACCTCAACCGGGACTCAAACGAAAGTTAGCAAAGCTTGTGTAGAACCTATATAGCTTAAGAATACCAAATGTGAAGGCCAAATTAACTCGGATTTGCGATAACCCCAAAACCCCTTTCAAAAAGTCGCCTAATTCGTGCTTTTGTTAAGTTACGAGCAATTAAACCCTACGAGGCTTTTACACTACATTCATCAGCACCTAAGGCATCTATTTGGACCATTGAATCAAGCTATAAGGTTTGATTTCATAAAACCCTAAAAATTTCGTCATTATTCATGCCATACAAATAACTAGCGATCTCAACCATTTAAAATACGAAACAATAGCATAAATGAAGTTTCTACTACTTGTATACAACATACATTAGCATATTTGAGCATTGCATAAACATTTAATAGCAAATCTACAAATTTGATTGTTTGTCAACATTTTTAAATAATGCAAAAACTTATGAAATCCCTCACTTATTGCGCGTAAGAGCTAAGAAAAAGCTAGAACACTTGGGGAAGGGCTTGAACCTAGCTCGGGAGGGCTTGGATTGAAGGTTTGGTGGCCAAAATCTCTTTATTCCTCTTTATTGCTGCTGTCAGGTTTCTGCTTCTGTTTTTCAGCTTTTTTTTTTTTTTGTGTGTGTGTTATAATAAGAGCTTATTAAGTTATGTTAAGTATATAAGTGAGTTAGGTCAAGTTAGGTGTGTTTATTGTCTACTAAAAATGAGTTTAGCTAGTTAAAAACAAGTCCTAAGGTGCAATTATGTGCTAGCTAATCAAATTATAAAATTTAACTACGTAATACTGTTCATTTGTTTGGTAAAACATTTTCTAAACGGATGCTCCTATCTCTTTTAGCTCAAATGCATAATTTTCGCATTCCTAAAACATTTAATATGATTTAAGAAAAATCCTAATTCGAATAAAATAAACAGTTGAAAAACGTGATGAATAGTAATTATGTAAAGCAGTAAGTAAAGCACAGTAAAATGCGCAAATAATGGATGCAACAGTAATTAAATGTACGGCTAAGTTCTCGGGCGTCATAACTCGCATTTGGTTGGAAGAGCAGTCAGTGCAAAAGAGCAGTCAGTGCAAAAGTAGAGGTTGTCAAAGGCACTAACCATTCATGCCATTAGTCAACCTTTATCCCGTTGTGAAAATGGAGAGGGAATGAAGCATGGCTCAAGCAAAGGAAGTATTTGGCTCCGCTTTCTTGGACCTGATAAAGTGGGGAAAAGAAAAATTACTGCGGATAATGGTGAAGAATCAGGTGATAGTGATAAGGACCAAAGTTTCACAGCATGCCACTGTGCTGCTGTGACTCTTGTTGATTCACTAGAGGAGAGAAAGAGACGCGAGAAAAAATCAAGGCGTTTTGAAAAGGGGCATGGAAATCGAGCAGAAAAGAATCATTTTAGGCAAAAAAGTAATGAAAATGGGAATCTGTATGCCCGACGAGCTACTACTTTGGTGTTCGAGCTTCTGCTTGGGTGTTCAGCAAAAATTTGGCGGACAGTGGTAGCAGGGCTGTTGAAGATATTGACTGGGATGCTCTTACTGTCAAAGGAACCTGCGAGGAAATTGAAAAAATGCTATTTACGCCCTAACCCTACCACGGTCAGACCGGAGGAAGTATTAGAAAATGCTCTGCTATGGTTCAAAATTCTGAGAAGAATTACCTTTACAAATGCGATCACTTAAAATCTATACGACAAGATCTTACTGTACAACACATACGTAATGAACTAGACAGTAAAGGTCTACGAAACTTATGCTCGGTTAGCAATTGAAGTTGGAGATGTTACTGGAGATAGTACGAGGAGGAACCAAATATCAGTCATCGTTTCTGGACAGAAAAGTAAGCTGACTGGCAATGCTGCTGTTGTACAAGCTGCAATTCTTAGTGGTGAGGGTAACGAGAGGGTTCAGGTCTTGTTCTTGTTGGATGTCACCCCTCTATCCCTTGGACTAGAAACTGATGGAGGAGTTATGACTGTTTTGATCCCAAGAAACACTACTATCCCTCCAGCACCAAGGGGTGTGCCTCAGATCACTGTGTGCTTTGATATTGATGCCAATGGTATCCTTAATGTTTCTACCGAGGACATGACCACAGGGCAGAAGAACAAGATTATAATCACCAATGACAAGGGTGGACTATCAAAAGAAGAGATCGAGAAGATGGTTCAAGAAGCAGAAAAATATAAGGCAGTGGACGAAAAACACAAGAAGACGGTGGATGTGTAGAATGCGCTTGAGAATTATGCTTATAACATGAGGACCTCTGTAAAGGATTATAAGATTGCTTTAAAGCTAATAAGCCCAGATGACAAGAAGAAGATTGACGATGCTATTGATCAGGCAATCTCATGGCTTGACAGCAACCAGCTTGCAGAAGCCGATGAGTTTGAAGATAAGATGAAGGAGATTGAGAGCATTTGTAACCCCGTCATTGCCAAGATGTACCAAGCTCAACAAATGTGAGATGCTAAGATCCTCGTAGATATTGCCAAGTCACAAGAATCTGAAGTTGGTTATGGTGGAAACCAGTATATTGATAAGATTGAAATGCTTTGTTGTGAGCGTGCTTTGGTTGCTTTTGGAGTTGACCCTGAAAGTTGGGGTGTGAAGGTGCAGCCATACTCGTGTACATTAGCGAATTTTTCTATTTATATTGGTTTGTTGTTGCCTGGTGAGCGGATAATGGGATTGGATACGCCGTTTGGTGGCAATACTAGTCATGGATATTATAAGCCGAATGGGAGGAAAGTTTCAGGGGCCTCGATTTTCTTTGAGAATTTGCCATATAAGGAGAATCTACAAACTGGGTACATAGATTTCGATAAGCTTGAGGAGAGGGCACTCGATTATATGATTAACAATGATGATTTGGGAGTTAGTGAAGAGGATGTTGAGATTATTCTCGACAAGGTTATGGTGTTGTTCCGTTACTTGTAAGAGAAAGATGTGTTAGAGGTTTGCCCGAATTTGAACCTTGAAGACAATGTTTTTTTAAACGTGGAAGGCAATGTTATGGATCCAAAAGGCTGCAGCCCAATTTCTAGTCAAGTCAAGCCCACACACAAAGAAGCTGGAACAAGCCCAAGTCACAGGCAGACATTCAGTTAGGCATTGTGCGTGAGCTGTGAAATAGCATATAAAAGTCATAGAGAGCACAGGGAGAAGCAAAAAAAAAAAAACATTACGTTCATTTATACTTTTCTTCTTCTTCTTGTTTAATTTTTCTCTAACTGTCCTCTTCATATTTCCTGCAATTAAATCAATTCAGTTATTGTTCTTTCTTTTCGGTTGTTTTTCTTCTCCCTAAAATCCAAGATCGTTACAGTGTGTTTGGTCTTCTAGTCTCAACTTCATCCAACAGTTGGTGGGATCCATCACCTCTCTGAATGGAGAAGACGAGATCAGATGGTTTACAAATCGTAATGGCAGATTTATATCGTCAACTACCTAGGAATGCATCAGGGACAAGAGGATGATTATTAATTGGTGGCAATCATCTGGAACAAGGTGGTGGTTCCAAAACATGGACTTTGTTCTTGGCTCATGTGTCTGAATCGTGGTCCAACCAAATAAAGACTTCTTAATTGGGGATACATTAATGATGTGAAATGTGAGTTTGGTGGTTTGGGTATGAAATGCAGAGATCATTTCTTTTTTGAATGTGCATTCTCCAATAGAATTTGGAAGTACTTTATTAATCTTCTCAGGATGCAGAACCTCAACGTTGGATGGGAGTTACTAATTCTTTGCCTTTGCAGATTATGCCGTAGAAAGAGCCTTAAGACTGACCTTGCTAAGACAACCTTTTGTGCATGTGTTTATCATATTTGGCAGGAAAGAAATGACAGAATTCATGACATTGGTGCTTGCTCAGAGGAACAAATCATTGAAAAAAATCTTTTGAATGTTCAGAACAAAATCTTTTTACAAAGTAAATATGTGAATAATATAGTAAATAGATCTCTTTGCATATTGTGACAAATCACGGATAAACTGATGTAAATGGCCTCATGTAAATCATACTCATATTTTTAGTAGTGGAATGAAACAAAATTGTCTAGCAAAAATAAAAATCCTTGCCCAGCGCATTTATCTGCAATTCTATCCTCATCTTTTATTTTATGTTTCGATCGCCTTCTCCAGGCCGTTCTCTCAAGACCTCACGGTTGTTCATATATTGAAGACCATTAACGTGTAAATCTTTAATTTAGAATATCAAAGGAATCAACAATGTTCTTTTGATAGTTTTCAAAAACATTTGACTTTTAATTTTCCATTGGACTTACTGATAGATGACAATCTAAAACCATCTGAAATATACAAGAGGCAAATTGAAAGAATATTGACTTATGTATACTGTTCAGTTGGTGCGTCTTCTTCCAAGACCTGTTTGCCGAGACCTAAATGATTAATCAATAACCAAACAAATGTAAGCAACTCTCCACCTAGGCTTGGTTGTTGCGCGTGGATATTTGCTTCACAATGAAATGCAGCGTAGGTCAACAATTCCACCCAAACCTGGCTCATTAGCTTCCATTGATGATCTCCTTTCAATCCCTGAAGCTGTTTGGCCAGCACGCTGGCATCAACGAGCACAGATTTGCTTCCATCGCCTATCGGCATTCGTTGAGGCAAAATACCGTATGTGGAAAGCATTAGCTCGCAAGCTTCACTTAGGTTTCTGACTGATCTTGTGAGGAAGAGGGTTTTGGCGTGTTCAAAGGTGTCATGAAATACGGTTTGCCAATTTCCAGCTACTGAGACCATCATTTCATGCTTCCAAACCAACAGATAGAACATATAGTCTGAGAGGATCTTACAAAAAGTGCGTCTCTTTTCGATTTCATCACCATTTCCTTCAAATTCACTGTGTTTGTAATTGTAACATAGTTCAGTAGCAATATGCCACAGTATAAGGATTTTACCACACTCATGCTCGCCAAGACTCCATTTTAGTTGACTGTAAAGAAAGCTTCGCGTTAGAGCCAAATCACCTCTTTGCTGTGACCATATCTTTCTGGCTAATTCTTTGTTTTCTGCAACAACAGATCTCATCCTCAGCTCGTCAAATATTATTTCTTTGACATCTTCGGTGATAGGGTGGACAGAAAAAATTGGACGGAATTTGATGATGTCTATAACATCCTTGAGACCGAATAAAGCAACTACCTTGTGTACCAATATAACGAATTTAGAATGATAGCGGAGACACCAAGCTAACAAATTTATGTGGCGAACAGATTCCGACCACTTTCGTCTCCGGATACTCTTAGATAAAAATGCGGATATACAGTGGGAGAGGGAGGCACGGACGAGGGCCTCACTTAGCAAGATATACGTGAGGACAACGTCGAATTTGTGCCACCCGAGTTTTTCTACTCTACCAAATATCACCAAGGAAGCAATCAATATGGGGACGATCAAGAAAACATCAAATCTGAAGAAAAACAATCTTAATATGCTATGCTCGGCTTCATACATCAAGTAAAGCTCAAGTTCTAATAACTTGAAGGCTTCCATCGGTGTCCTTTGGCGGAAGATTTCTCGGCTAATAAGGCGATGTTTAGAGCTCCAAGTGACCTTTGTGATGAAACACTTGAAGGTGTTGTAGAGAAGAATTGCTTGCTTCTGTTCCTCGACTATATTTGGCACACCTTGTAATAAACCACCTAGTCTTTTAGCCTTAGGAGGCAAAGGCCGCTCAAGTCTCTCTATTGGCATGTTTGCTTTCGTCATTTCTGAGTATGTGTCTAACAGATTGGTATGGTCAAACCTTGGTGCCTTTCCTCTTGAATCTCTCACATCAAATCTCCGAAACAAAAGATAAAAGATTCGTACGAAGTTTCTGGAACTTGCTATGACAAACACCATGAGTGTTGGAATGTATAGCTTGCGAGGGAAAGACTTGACGAGTATGAGAAATATTGCCACGAGATGTGAATATAGGCCAACAAACTGCTTGATCGGCAAGTAGAAATCATCAAGGGAAAGAGAAGTAATAGTCTGCGCGCCGACTAGGTGCAGTAAGAAAAAAGGAGACCAGAATACTAGAAGTTCGTCGGGTACGGCGTATCTCGAGTCGCTTCCTTGGCTAGTAGAGATGAGCCCAACGCCATAGGCTGCTATCCAATCTGCCAAGATGTGAGCGATCCGAATATAAAAGAGTAACCATGTACTTCTGGTGGTTAAAATGCGAGATGCAAACACCATTAAGAAAATCTGCAGACTCATACTCATGATGGTGATGATTCTCAGTTGCCAATCATTCCATAATTGTATTAATCGCTTAATGGTAGCAGCGGTAGGATTAGCCATTTTCAACAAGTTGCCGTCTTATAAAATAGAGACGATTGACAGTAGTTTTTGGATGAAGGCCAAAAATCAAGATAGATTGCACATTTCACTGATATAGCTTTGCAGCTACACATGTTTAAATAGGTACTAGTTTGTGTCTTCTTATTGTTTCAATTTGATTTCAATTTCATTTAGTATTAATAAAAGAAACTACTTCCATAGTTGTATATTATTGTATCAGTTGCTTGAGGTACTTTTTTTTTGGAAATTTATTTTAGTTTTATAACTTTGAAGTCTTAAATCCTGCATATTATTTCCTCCAATTATGCTCAATCAACATCACTTTTATGAGAGTTTTTGAATTTGACATGGTCAAAGTTTTGACTATTAAATAAAAATACCCTAATGGATGTATTTAAGTCTAAAGATCTCTCAAGAGATTTTTGAAAGCATAGGAATTTGGTTGAAATAATAAGCATATATGTATCAAGACTTAGATATATTCTAATATTTCAGACAAATATAGGAAAAATACATAAATCTTTAAAAAACTTTTGAGTTCAGTAAAAGCTGTAGCTTCTACTAGCCATAAATTGAATTTGCCTATGTGTATTCTATTCTGAGCTCACTAGGTTTCCCAATCATTTAAATAACTAAGCTGAAAGAGAATGAATAAACAAAGACCCCCGGGGACCACAATCTAAAACTAGTTTTACTATGTTCGAGGAGTGACTGATTTCATGTGATTAGACCAATTCTAAGAGCTTTTATATATATATATATATATATATATATATATATATTTTATATTTTATATTTAAGAGATTTAAAATATTTTTTTTATTTTTACATATTTTATATTTTAGTTTCACTCTAATAAATTTCATATTTTTAACTAATCCTTATTTTACAATTTTTTTTCAATTTCACTCCAAGAGATTCTTCAAAATAGCTTTCCTATTTTAGGGAATTCTTATTTTTATTTTACTCCAATATTTATCTTTATTTTAATTAACACATTATTTGTTTTCTATTTAATTTCATTTGTTTTTTTAGGACAATATTCTATTAGCATTTCAAGAAATTTCCAAACGAATATTTTAATTACTAATATTATTTTTTACAAATTTATTTTTTTAATTTTATGTTTCTCAATTGTAAATTTTCTAATCACTATATATTTTTATTTTTATTTGCTCAATGTTCATGATGATATATATTTTTAATTATTAATATTATTTTTTGTTATATATTTTTAAGAACTTTTTCAATAACATTATATTCAATCACTCATTCATATATGTCTTGTATTGTCGTTGTAACTTTACGCTTTATCACCCTTTTCTCCTTATGTCTTGTATTATTGATGACAAATTTGTGTTTAATTAGTCATTTCTCTCTATGTCATGTTGAATTATGTCTTGTATTACCGATGGCAGTTTTCTTTTCAATTGACTATTTCTTTTTATGTCTTGTATTGTCAATGACAAGATTATGTTCAATCGGTCATTTTTTTTTATGTCTTGTATTGTCGATAATAACTATATGTTCTATCACATTTTGTTAGTTTTTGGTGGTTGGTGAGATTTGAAGTCTATAAATACTCATGTTTCAAACTCATAAAATGCAACAAAAATTTTCTGAAATTTGTTAGACTTCTTTCTTGTTTTTCTTGTAATTCTATAAATTTGTGTTTAGAGGTATGGCTTCCGACGATCAATGCATAAAATATTTCGATGATTCTATCAAAGATGAATGACATAATGTATGTCTGGTTTCTACCCCCAGGACTTGGGAGTTGGGACCAATATGCTAAATTAATAATCTCCGTATAAGATATATAGTACATTTAAATTTTTTCTTTGTATCCTATAGGTCAAAAATAGTTTATAAATTAACAATTAGCTTAAGTTAATGATAAATTGACTATAAGTTTCTCAAAATATAAATAAAGAGTAACTTGTCTTTTGTTAACTTCAAATCTAGTTGAATCTTGCTTGCATTCAAAAGTTTTGGAGTTGTTATGTTGTATCATAACACAAAATTTTCAAGTGTTATTAATACTTTGAATACTTCTTTGCATGATACCGGTCCCAAATGTTGTATATGTCATCTTCATTTTTTTTTTTCTTAACTTGAAAGGGATCAACAATAGTTCCCTAACTTATCTCCCAAAGATGACTCAAACTCAAGACCCATAGTTCTCATTAAGGGGTGCTACCATGAGCTATACCCTCTTACCGCCTCTTGTCTATGTCATCATCAACTTACTAAATGCTTCCTTCTTTGAATTAAGAGTTCATTAAGTTAAGAGTTAACCGTACGTACTCTGTTGAACTAAATCATTATTACTTCATTGATGGATAAAATAGAAGATTGAAAGCTCATCGAACAATAATTTTTTTTTATTTTGTGATGTAAAATCAGCATACACTTTGGAGGAACCAATATCTAATGGTCAATCTTGCAAATCCGAGAATTTATTTTTTAAAAATTGTTTAGTTAGCAAACTAGTAGGGGACCTCTTGGATTTAAGCATGGATTAGGTAAAAGTAAATATCTTCGATTTAAGCATGTTGACATATTTTGATTAGTCGATAATGACCCTCTGGTTGAGACTTGAGATAATTAACAAAGTTATTAATTAATTTAATGGCGAAAGGGGACAAAAAGGCAGAAGTCATTAGGCTAACACTACAGTTGGGGGAATGACAAATATAGCAATTTGCTTTCTCAGTTTTCCCTTATTGACCATCAATTGCAGACTCGAAAAATTACATGTTATCGACTCAACGCAAGCAAAATTGTGGAAATAATCCAGTCTATTCAATGTTAGACACAATGAGTATAAGGATCACAAAGAATGCCTATCCGGTCCATGGGTCTTAGATCACTTTCCGGAATGTTTCTAGCAAGAACTTAATGATCAAGTTGCACTTAATACAAACTTTCTATACGTCTATACGTTTCAAAGTGGGGTATTATTTATCTATGTCGATCTAGTGAGCCGTCTATTCATCCAGCTATGCCTTGGACTTTTTGCTATTCTAATGTAAAAGCATGCCGGCCGATAATTTTTTTATCCCAAATTATTAACACTCGATTGAATCTGTCAAGCACTGAACCTAGTGGGACCCATTTAACCTATGCTTTCTAATTGTTTTAGTTAAATTTTAGAGTTGCTCTCATGTTGATAGGTTGAGAAATAGATTAAGTAAAATTAGTTGGACTATTTTCCTTTTGCTAATGGCTAATTGTTGATTGACTTAATCAATTAATGTTGGGTTAGTATCATTTTTGGTCTATTATTTTTTAGATCATTGATATTTTAGTCTCTTATTTTTAAAATTGATACATTTAAGTCTCTTATCTTTCTAAAATGGGACACTGTTAGTCCTTCCATTAAAAAAATAACGAAAAAAGGCACATGATAGTAAAATATCCTTACTTTTAGGGATAAAAGTGTCTTTTGCTTATTTATTTTTTTTAGTTTATTTTTTTCTTCATCTTCTTCATCTATCCTCTACCACAACACCCAACACCCATCACCCACCACCCATCACCCACCACCACCCACCACCACCACCACCACCAGTTGGTGGGTGTTGGTGTTAGTGGCTATTGGTGGTGGTGTCGGTACTAAAAAGAATTCAGAACTATCTTACAACAAAGAATATAATTATGATGCCAACCGAAAGAACACAATGGTAAAACCAAATAGCAAAAACATTTGGTCACATACGCTAGCTTTTGCAGGATCCCATGAAAAATATGTTGTGAAGAAGCAAGGCTTGTTTTCCTTCTGTGACTTTGTACAATGGAACATTTGGAGACAATCCCTCAAAAGCCGTAGCCATCTCTATATATTTCTGTGATGACATCCAGTGGTTAATATATCACATAAATTTGAAGAGTGCTATCACAAGGGATGAATGTCTATTGAAATATGAGCTTACCTGCCCGATTTCAAAAGCAGTTTGCTTGTCTTTAGGGTCTACAAATTGACCAACCCAAACAAATACTTCAGCAAGCGTGTCAAGTATCAAGACATCCTCAGTAAATGGGTGGTGGTAACAGTGGTAGTGGTGGTGGGTGTTGGTGTCAGTGGCTATTGGTGGTGGTGTCGGTGTGGATGGTGGTGGCGGTGGTAGTGGTGGTGGTGTTGGGTGTTGGGTGTTGTGGTGGAGGATAGATTAAGAAGATGAAGAAAAAAAAAATGCTAAAAAAAATAAATAAACAAAAGACGCTTTTATCCCTAAAACTAGAGATATTTTACTACCATGTGCCTTTTCCGTAATTTTTTTAACGGAAGGACTAACGGTGTCCTATCTTGAAAAGATAAGAGACTAAAATGTATCACTTTTAAAGATAAGGGACCAAAGTATCAATGAGCTCAAAGATAAGGGACCAAAAGTGGTATTAACTCATTAATGTTTATCAAAGAATCGCTAGCTATTTGCATTTTCAACTTTGTTTATTAAAATTTGGGATTGTGATAATATTTTTTTCAGTAAATACAGGAACATTTGTAACTCTGTGTATAATGGCCTAACCTTATTTAGGTGAGGAGAGAATGATAGAAGAGAGAATATATTATGTAGGAAAAAACGAGTATAATTAGAATTTGGGATTAAGAAATATCTTGAATCATTGTTGATAAGGATAAATTTAACCAATTCGATCTCCATAAAGTGATCCGAGCTATCTGATGAATTCGGTGCCCCCTATGCTAAGATCACTGACGAGTTGGGGCTGTGGACTTCGACCCAAGTAGCTCAAGGTTGAACCATTCCTCGACCTAAGGTCTAACCATTCCCCAATCTCGTGGCTTAGCAACAGGATCCCATAAAATTCATAAAATTTGTCAGAGGAAAAGGTATAAATATAACAATTACACCCACAAAAAATGTAACTTATCACTTACATACTACTCACTATACTTTCCAAATTATTATCATTCTCAAACAGAATACTAACTTAAGCATCAGAGTGCTTACATGGGCAAGACCCAAACCCATTTCATTCTTTGCAGATTAGCTCGAGAGGCACTCGACCAATTTTGATCATTAACACTTGGCGCCGTCTATGGGAAACGAAGTGTAATCTCACTAAGTTTCCACATTATGGTTAATACACGTAGCAATAGTCAAGCTAGTGGACAAGTGTCACTACCGCCGCCGCAAGTTGACCTTGTTCGATCCGAGCTACACCCACCAATAGGAGTGTACTCTCCTACTAGAACTACACAACCCACCATACAAGAGCCTCAAGCCAATAATTCCCCGGTCCCAATAGTGATTCTGAGACCAAGTCCTCTGGGACAAGCTTCCACATCTACGCTACAAATCCTAAGTACGGACTTTTTCTTACAGCTTCGTGACACATTGAACTTCCTCCTACAACCCCAAATAGCTCAGCTAGCCCAAAACCTACCTATCCAAATAAACCAAACAGTTCCTCCACCTGCAAACAAATACCAGCTTAGGTGAATGACCCAATTCGGTCATCAGCAGCAGTAGTTGATGAAACGGCTTCTTTTGGCCCAGCTCGCTGACCTGCTCCAATTAGGCCCAGGCGATAGGTGACGATGCATAATGGGTCAAGGACCACGGGCGAAAGGGCCTACACCGGGCAAGGCCCTAATTCTTTCGTCCTAAAGATCATGCATGGTAGTGCCAAGGCCCTCAAGGTACAAACTGCCATCTTTGCTGACATACGACAGAACAAGCGACCCCTTGCATCATATGACAGTGTTCCGCCATAAGATGGATTTCTACGATGTTCCTGATGCGTTGATGTGTCGAGCCTTCCTAACCACTTTGATAGAAGCAGCTCAGCAATTGTATATTAGCTTGGAGCCAAACTCCATTGAGGATTTTGATCAGCTATCTGAGGCCTTCGTTGGCAGGTTCGTGAGCAGCAAGAAGCCTACTAGGCATACGGCGACCCTGTTAAACATCAAGCGGGGCCATGAGGAGTCTTTTAAGTCTTACTGCACCAGGTTTAACTAGGCGGCCTGGAGATCACCGACCTAGATGATAAGTTCTCTATGATAGCGTTCATGAAGGATCTTTGGAACATGACATTCTTGTTGTCCTTGGCCAGGAAGACCCCGAGAACATTGACAGATGTGATGGCGAAGGCGGAAGGGCACATACATTCAGAGGAGTTGATCAACGCCCAGAAAAAAGAGGATAATCTGATGAAAAAGCAAAGCAACAATGCTCGCAACAATGCACATCTTTGTCAAGCCTTGTAAGGGCTACTAGAGTATATAGAGCTCCCAATCATTTTTCACTATCTCTTCATTATTGATTGTTGATTAACAATAGTTAATAAGATTACTTTAAAGAAGCTACGAAGGTTGAAGTCAAAAGCAAATGGGAGCATGCTATGGATGAGACAATGTAGTCTATTTAATCTAATCAAACTTGGGATCTTAGTTGAACTATTAAGGAAATAAGCCACTTTACAAAAAATGGTCCATTTAAATCATAAATATCATCCTAATTAGCTAATGGTGTTAATTTTGAAGGACGTGAGAAAATATTTCAAATACTCAATGACCCGTTCGAAAAAAGGAAAACAAGTCAGGGAACTGGATGTCATTGCGTGTCATAAATCCAATCTATGTTGATTTTTAGCCTTACATCCAAACTACAAATCCAAAATCTCTATATTGGGTATAGAGAAAGTTGTCGAAAATGATTCCCTCATCTCTCCTAGAGTCCTAAATCTATGGAATAATTGGGAACCCAGAATCATCATGATCCTCAGTATGAGTCTGCAGATTTTCTTGATGTTATCAGCATCGCGCAGAAAAACCACCAAAAATATGTGGTTAATCTCGCTTTTCGGTATTGCTCATTCCTTGGACGATTGGATTACAGCCTATGGTGTTGGGGTGATCTCTTGTAGCCAAGATAACAACTTGTGTGTTGTAGTACCCAATGAACTTGTAGTATTCTGGGCTTGTTTTTTCTTAATGCACCTGAGTGGTGCCAATTCTATTACTTCTCTTACCTTGACAATGAATACTCGTGTCTGAAGCAGTTAGTTGGCTTGGTTGCACATGTCTTGGCAATAGTTTTCATATTTCTCAAGTCTTTTCCTAACAAGCTATGGGTTCCAACAATCTTGGTCCTCATGGTTGGAATTTTTAGAACGCGCAGCGAGTTATTTCGTTATTATTTTGGAGTCATGGAAACTTAAAAGGATCGTCTGTAACGTTTCACCATGCCAAAGTACTCTCCTGTAAAAGACTCATTGTTCTATCACTGGGGATGCCTAAAAAGGGAAAGCTGGATAGCCTCTCGATATTAGAGTACGGAAATCTTCTCTATGACACCTTCAAGTGTTTCATCACAAAGGCCACTTTCAGTTCTGAGCATCGCCTTTTGGGCTGAGTATTATTCCACAATAAGACACTGATAGAAGCCTTCAAGATAATAGAACTGGAGCTTTACTGCTTGTATGAAGCTCTCTACACCCAATTTCTTAATTTTCGTGGTATTTTAGGAAATGTGTTTTCCTTGTTCAATGAATATTTACTTATTGCTTGCTTCGTGATTTTTGGTGGAGTAGAAAAAAACAAGTGGCAAAAATTCGACCTTGTCCTTATTTATGTCTTGCTAAGTTCCGCCATTGCCCAGGAATTTATTTGCACCTTTAGATTCATGTTTTCACCCCAGATTGATAGAACATTGAAATCTCTAGTCAGGTTAAAAATTGTTGATGACTATATTGTCTGGCAAAAATGGTCCGAATCTGTGTGCCAAATAAATCTATTAGCTTCGTGTGTCAGCTATCATTGTAAACTGAGTCTATCGGTTGACGAGATTGCTGCTTCTTTTGTCTTAAGGATATCGTAGATATTCTCAGACTCGAACGAAGTGTTTCCGTCCATTCAGTCACAGAAGATGTCAATGAAATAATATTTGACTAACTGAGGATGAAATCTGCCATTGTAGAAAACAAAGAAACAACCATAAAGATATGTTCACAAAGAGGTAACTGGGCTTTAATGCAAAACGCTTTTTATAACAAACTAGAATGTAGTCTTGGCGAGCTCGAGTATGGCAAAAGCCTTATACTATGGCACATTGCCACTGAACTTTGTTACAATGACAGCTAATTTGAGCAAAATGGTGATGAAAAACGCACGTTTTGTAAGATCCTCTCAAACTATATGTTGTATCTATTGGTTTTGATGCCTAAAATGATGGTCTCAATGGCATCAAATTGGGAGATAGTATTTCATGACACGCGTGCGCATGCTAGAGGCTTTTTTCTCACAAGATCATCAAAAACAAGAAGGAAGCTTGCAAGCAAATCCTTTCTGCATATCGGGACATGTCTCCAAGAATGCCTATAGGTGAACGAAGCAAATTTGTACTCGTTGATGCCAGTGTGCTGGCCATATAGCTTCAGGATTTGCAGGGCAATCAATGGAAGCTAATGAGCAAGGTATGGGTGGAATTGTTGGCCTACGCTACATTTCATTGTGAAGCAGACGTCCATGCGCAGCAACCAAGCCAAGGTGAAGAGTTGCTTACATTTGTTTGGTTATTGATTAATCATTTAGGCATCGGCAAACAGGTGATGGAAGAAGATGCACTGACGATAGAATATTAGGCTTAAAGGTTCAAATACAATTTTCCTCCTATTGGTATTAATTATATTAACTTTGCTTTCCGTATTTCTAAAATAGATATAGATTCTAATCAATGAGTAATTCCAATTAGAAGAGTCAAATGCAAGTGAAGGTTTCAAAATCAACAACAATATCAATGAGCTACCACTATGAATTTGTTTGTCTTTTCTTTCTCGTCTTTCTTCTCTTTCATGAAACAAATACTCTAATTTCAATTAAGAATTTAAAATCTTGACAAAAAAAAATTTTAAGAAAAATTTGGAGTGTACAAAGCCATAAGTGATCAATTGATTAGTTCTGTTAGCTCCAGGAAGTTGAAAATGCAAACCGCGATTCTTTATTAGATACATGTGTTTCTGACTTCACATCAGAATAGGCTTCAATGGAGAGGTTGAGATATAGATATAGGCATTTTATACTTTGTAAATTTTAAACAGAGTGTTTGAGAATGATCAGAGTCATTGATTTCTTGAACAATGATACATACTCAAGAAACGAACATATATTTTGAACATAGTGGCGGAATCAGACACCCAAGTTCAAGGTGTGCATTCATATAGTGAAAGTGTCGAATATAATGATTCTTTTTATAAAAAATAAAAAATAAAAAATAAAATTGTTTTTTCTCAAGTTGAGGGTGTGCTCTTATCCACTTAGCTCCAAGATAGGCGGAGAAGAAAAATTCAGATACAATATGTACTTTCCTACATTGTTTATGCGTTCCCAACATCATGGATGTCTTCCTCTGATCTGTTATTATCAGGTCTCCACTCTCCGTCAGCTGAGAAAGACACGAGCAGCGGGCAATCAATTTTGCCCACACATGCATGAGGTCAGTCAAGGGTGGATCTCGAGAACAGTAGAGAGTGCGACCCTGCGATTTCATAAAAGCAATTTCATCCTACTATCGTTGGACTATACGCTGGGGCTTATTGGAAAGACATTATTACTCTCCCCCATGTGATCTCTACCAAGTTTCCGCTTGCTATTCTTATGACATTTATATCGGATAGCTTACTTCACCACTTTCTTATTTTCAAACTTTAGTTACTGTCTTTACCAACACTTTAAAGTTTGAGGATAATTCTACAACGTAATTAATTGTACATTCACGTTTAAGTTGTAATTAGTAATATGCTGTTATAATAGGAATTTTTATTTTCTCTACTTCTCTAATTCCTTGTCCTAGTTGTATATATATATATTCAACTCACTATGAATAATCAAAATACTTTCTAATCTTACGAATTATAAGAATCAAACAAGACGTACTACTCTACTGAAGGGGTAATATTGTCACTTCAATATGTATTGCTCCGCCGTTGTTATTTGAAACATGAAACCTTATGAACAATCTTATCTAGGGCAACTACGTCTATCGTTTATAGTTTATTTGAACTCTTCCCTCAGTAACTTTTTAAGTTTTCCAGCACCCTGCCTTTGGTCTAGTGTTATACTACTCTATGTGAGTGCGAGAGATTTTGATATCAATTCTGGTAAGGGAAATTCCAACATACTTTCCATTTTTTTCCATAATAGAGAGTGAAATTGATGACTCTCTATTTTTATAAACTCTCTACTTCAATTAAAAAAGAAGTTTAAATTTTTCTAGTTTCTGCTCATAGTTTTGAAACTGTTAAATTGAGACATGATGTAAACTTTGTTAGAGATACCAAATTAAGGGAATCATAAGGTGTGAGTTGTCTAAAGCTTATTTTGCAACTTTGTGGAAAAGTCAACAATTGAGGCTTTGAAACAGCAACCAAATGGAGAAAAAGAAATTGTGGTGCTGCAAATTTGTTGGCTCAAGAAACGGTGCATGAAAAGCAGTGTTGTGCATGCAGAGTTTGAAAATCAGCCATGCTCCATTAATGCATTGTCTCCTAAAGGAGGACCTCCGGATGAAACATGTATATCAGCAAGCATCCAAAAAAACCAGAGAGAAAATATAGAGTCTTCTCTTGAGTGTGTTCTCTTCCTTGTTTGTTGTCTTTTTAATGAATAAGAGTTAGTTTCTCTTATTATTTGAGAGTGAGTAAAAATTGTTATCTCCTTATAATAGAGGGAAGGTCATTATAAAATACCTCACATCATAGTAAAATCTTTTATTACTTGTTAGTGGTTTTTCCCTCAATTTGTTTAAGGGTTTTCCACGTAAATCTTGTGTCTCCATTATTTCTTATTTTCATTCATATTTTAGCTGCGTGATACTACTTGTTCCCAACCATTCTGCTGCGCCGATACCCAACAGTAGTATCAGAGCCTCTGGTTACGGGTCATTGCTATACATACGGGTTACTGTTCATAGTTACTATTCATAAATACGGTATAATATTATTCACGTATATGATCACGATACTATTCCTATATACGGTTCTGGTACTATTCACAGTGAAATAGTGGGACTGGTTCAAGTCGCGAAACACATCGTCATTAATACTATGGCGGCAAAATTTAAAATCGAGAAGCTTAACGGGAGTAATTTCTCCTTATGAAAATTGAAGATGAAGGCAATTTTAAATAAGGAGAATTGCTTAGCAACAATTGGAGACAGACCAGCGGGGGTGACAGACGACAAGTGAAAATAGATGGATGACAACGCTATGGCTAGTCTGCACCTGGCATTGGCAGATTCAGTATTGTCAAGCGTTGAGAAAAAGAAATCGACAAAAGAAATTTAGGATACACTGAGCAAACTATATGAGGTCAAGTCACTTCATAACAAGATCTTCTTGAAGAGGAGACTCTACACTATTTGGATGAGTGAGTCTATATCGGTGATAGATCATATCAACACCTTAAATATGTTATTCTCTCAATTGACTGCAATTGGGCATAAAATAGCAGAGTTTGAACGTGCGGAGATTCTACTTTAAAGTCTACCTGATTCGTATGATCAACTCATCATTAATTGCACCAACAATGTTCTTTGAAATTCTGTTACTTTTGATAATATTGCAGTCGTTGTTCTGGAAAAGGAATCAAGGCGCAAAAGTAAAAAAGATAGGATCAAAAGTTTATAACAAGTAGAGGTGTTATCAATGGTGAGAGGTAGGTCAACGGAACATGGCTCAAGTAGGAGTAACAACCATAGTAGATCCAAGTCAATGAGTAGAAAGAATATCAAATGGCACAACTGTGGCAAAAATGGCACTTCAAGAAGGATTGTCAGAGCAACAAAAAGAATCCTGAGGTGATAAACTCTCAGGGAAATGTGGCGACTGCACCAGATGATAAAAATATTTTATACAGCGAAGCAGCAACTATATCATGAGGCAGAAATGAGCTCACTGATGTTTGGATAATGGATTTAAGAGCAACATGACATATGACCTCTCGTAGAGAATTGTTCCACACCTATAAACCTGCCTCTGGAGGATCTGTGTACATAAATAATGATCATACCTTGGAGATTGCTGATATTGGTACCGTCAAAATAAAAATGTATGATGGTACCATTCGTACTATTCAAGGGGTACGACACGTGAAGAGCTTGAAGAAGAACCTATTGTCTATTGGACAATTGGATGACCTTGGCTGCAAGACCCATATCGAGGATGGGATTATGAAGGTTGTCAAAGGAGCGCTTGTGGTGATCAAGGCAAGAAAGATCGCGGTAAATCTATACATGCCTTTGGGAGATATGTTGCAGGAGGCAGATGTATCAGTTGTATCAGCCGATCAAGAAGAATCAACTGTAATGTGGTATCGCAGATTGGGTCACATGACAGAACGAGGCTTGAAGATTCTCGCTGAACGTAATCTCCTACCCTGGCTCAAGACGGTAAACTTACCTTTTTCTAAGTACTGTGTTACCAGTAAACAGCATAGATTGAAATTTAGGAGATATACTACTAGAAGCAAACACATTTTAGACTTGATTCATTTAGACATTTAGGAATCGTCGGTTTTGTCCCTAGAAGGAGCCAAATACTTTGTATCATTTATTGATGATTACTCTAGGAGACTGTAGATGTATCCAATTAAGAACAAGTCAGACATGTTTCCAGTATTCAAAACTTTTAAAGCGCTAGTGGAACTTGAATCCGGGAAAATGATCAAGTGTTTGAGGACGGACAACGGAAGAGAATACACTGACGGGAGCTTCCTGGCATTTTGCAAGCAAGAGGGTATTCAAAGGCAATTTACTGTTGCACATACACCTCAGTAAAATGGTGTAGCTGAGCGGATGAACAGAACTCTTCTTAAAAGAATGAGAGCTATGTTGGAAACTACAGGTCTAGCCAAATCATTTTGGGCAGAAGCAGCTAGAACTGCCTGTTACATGATAAACTGATCACCGTCAACTGCAATTGGGTTGAAGACACCAATGGAAATTTGGACCGGAAAACCCACAGATTGTTCTACCTTGCACATATTTGGATGTCCGGCATACGTGATGTATGGTTCTCAAGAAAGAACAAAGCTGGATCCAAAATCCAGGAAATGTGTATTCTTGGGAAATGCTGATGGTGTTAAGGGGTATCGCCTGTGGGATTCCACTGCCCCTAAGGTTGTCATCAGCAGAGATGTGATATTTGCAGAAGATAAACTGCAAAGTGAAGACGATAACAACACTTCGTTCATCGCATCAGACAACAAGACCAACTTAGCATTCAGATTATGTCATGACGAGCAATGCTGCATACTGTCTTCTAACGGAGGATGGAGAGCCATCTACCTTTCACGTGCCTATAAATAGCCTCGAAATTGTTCTGTGGATGACAGCAATGCAGGAAGAAATTGAAGCTCCCATAGAAATAATACGCGAGAGCTTGTTCTACTATTACCCGGACGGAAAACCATTGGTAACAAATGGGTCTACAAGATCAAACGAGATGGAAATGACTAAGTGGAGCGATATCATGCAAGACTGATGGTGAAAGAATATGCTCAGAAAGAAGGCATTGACTTCAACAAGATATTTTTTCGTGTGGTAAGACTTACAACTGTCAGAGTAGTCTTGGCCATGTGTGTTGTGTTTGACTTATATCTAGAACAGTTAGATGTAAATACTGCTTTTCTTCATGGTGAGATTGAAGAAGAGATATATATGCTCCAACCAGAAGGTTTCGCTGAGAAAGGAAAAGAAAACTTGGTTTGCAGGTTGACCAAATCTCTGTATGATTTAAAGCAGGCGCCAAGGTATTGGTACAAGAGATTTGATTCCTTCGTGATTAGCCTCGGATACAACAAACTCAATTTAGACCATTGTACATACTACAAGGGGTTTAGGGATGATGATTTTATTGTTCTGCTATTGTACGTGGATGACATACTGGTAACAGGCCCCAGCAAAGATCAGGTCCAAGAATTGAAGGCACAGTTGGCTAGGGAGTTTGATATGAAGGACATGGGACCAGCAAATAAGATTTTAGGGATGCAAATTCACCAAGAGAGAAAAGGCAGAAAGTTATGGATTTCCCAAAAGAACTACTTAAAGAAAAACTTGTGGCGCCTCAATATGCAAGATTGTAAGGAAATCTCGACCCCACTTCCTGTCAGTTACAAATTATCATCAAGTATGTGCCTTAGCATTGAAGTTGTAAATCTCCCATATCGGCTGGCCAGGTCTTTGGGCTATTGAATATATAGAGGTATCTCGTATATTCGTGCAGACGTGTTTTCCTGTCAGGGTTCGAGCCTTGGCGGGAAGAACAAAACCGTGAGGGAACACTCGGGACTTTAAGCCTGGGGTGTCCAGAGCGGACAATATCTACATAGTAGCACCTTCCTCCATTGAGGGGTTAGGGCATTACAAAGTGGTATCAGAGCCGACAGTACGGTGTGCTATGACCAGCGAGGACGCGGGCCTCTTAAGGGGGGTGGAGTGTAAATCTCCCACATTGGGTGTCCAGGTCTTTGGGCAATTGAATATATAGAGATATCTCGTATATTTGTGTAAACACATTTTCTTGTTAGGGTTCGAGCCCTGGCTGGAGGAACAAAACCGTGAGGGCACGCTCGGGACTTTAAGCCCGGGCTGTTCCAATGCGGATAATATCTACATTGTAGCGCCTTCCTCCATTGAAGGGTCGGGGCATTACAGAAGAGGAGAGACTAGAAATATCTCGAGTACCGTATGCATCAGCAGTGGGAAGTCTCATGTTCGCTATGATATGCACGAGACCAGATATTGCTCAAGCAGTTAGTGCGGTTAGTCGGTTTATAGCGAATCCTGGTAGAGAGCATTGTAATGCTGTTAAGAGGATCCTAAGATACATCAAAGGGATCTCGGATGTTGCATTATGTTTTGGAGGATCAGAATTTACTATCAAAGGTTTTGTTGATTCAGATTTTGCAGGTGATGCCGATAAATGGAAGTCCACTATAGGCTATGTGTTTACACTTGCAAGAGGCGCGGTAAGCTAGATATCTAAGTTACAGACTGTTATGGCTCTATCTACAACAGAGGTTGAATACATGGCAGCTACACAAGCCTGCAAAGAAGCAATCTGGATTAAACGGTTAATGGAGGAGCTCGGGCACAAACAAGAGAAAATTCTCTTGTATTGTGACAGTCAGAATGCCTTGCACATTGCAAGGAATCCTGTCTTTCATTCCATGACAAAATACATAGGTGTTCAATATCACTTTGTTCAAGAAGTAGTGGAGGAAGGGAGTGTAGATATGCAGAAGATTCACACTAACGAGAACCTAGTAGATGCCATGACAAAGCCGATCAATGTTGACAAGTTTGTTTGGAGTAGTTCCTCTTGTGGCCTAGCAAAGACGTAAGCAACATGGAAATGACAAGTATGGAAAGATTTGAAAGACGATTCAAAATAAGCTTTAAGTGGGAGAATGTGAGTTGTCTAAAGCTTACTTTGCAACTTTGTGGAAAAGTCAACAATTGAGGCTTTGAAGCAGCAACCAAATGGAGAAAAAGAAATTATGGTGCTGCAAATCTGTTGGCTCAAGAAACGGTGCATGAAAAGCAGTGTTGTGCATGCAGAGTTTGAAAATCAGCCATGCTCCATTAATGCATTGTCTCCTAGACTTCTCCTATAAAAGGAAGAGCTCCGGATGAAACATGTGTATCAATAAGCATCCAGAAAAACAAGAGAGAAAATATAGAGTCTTCTCTTGAGTGTGTTCTCTTCCTTGTTTGTTGTCTTTTTAGTGAGTGAGAGTTAGTTTTTCTTATTATTTGAGAGTGAGTAAAAATTGTTATCTCCTTATAATAGAGAAATCCTCTATGACTTACCTGTGGTTTTTTCCTCGATTTGTTTTAGGGTTTTCCACGTAAATCTTGTGTCTCCATTATTTCTTATTTTCATTCATATTTTAGCTGCGTGATACTGCTTGTCCCCGACCATTCCACTGCACCGATACCCAACATAAGGTTGTATAGTTTCCTTCAATAACATTTGACTTTTTCCAAATAGAATTATATATAGAAGGCAATCTATTCGAAAATACAGGATGCAAGTTGAAATAATTAATAGTTCGATAGGGTAACAAACTGAGAATTCTCGAAAAGTACGTACGAGGCCAATTGTCTTTGAGCCTTTATGCATACTAGTCATCATCAGTTTGTGCATCTTCTTCCATGATTTGTTTGCCGAAACCCGAATGATTCATCAGTAACCAAACAAATGTAAGCAGCTCTCCACCTTGGCTTGCACTACAAGAAAACAGCCTTGAGGCTACCAAAAATGGCGACGAAAAAAGTTTGGTAGCCATTTGCAACGAATAGCGATGAAAGGGCGACAAAATAAAATATTTCGTCACCGTTTGGTGGCTAAAATGTGCGAAAAAAATATGTTAATGAAAAAATTACAAATGGTCGCCATTTGGTAGCCAAATGGCGACGAAATAGCGACAAACAAAGATAATTTTTGATTAACTAATTTTTGGTTGTCATTAGGTCGCCAAATGATGACCACATGGCCACCGTTATCATTAATTTTTGTTCGTATCTTAATTACCAAAAATAAATTATAAAAAATAATTATAAAATAGAAAAAATATAAATATGGTATCCATTTGGTCGCTATTTAGCGACCAAATGGCGACCAAAAAACATAAAAATTTATAGAAGTAAAAATTATAAAAAAAAATAAATTGACAAAAAAAAAGTTAAATAAATAAACTAAATAAGGGTCGCCCTTAGGTCGTAAAAGGGCGACCATATGCGACAAATATCATTTAATTTTTTAAAAAGAAATTACAAAAAAAGTAAAAAAGTTATAAAATAAAAGAATTAATTATATCAACTAAATTCTATATTTTGAATGATAGTTTGTAGCCCCGTGGTGGCCATTGGCCACCAAACGGCGACAAAAAGTAAAAGTTTGATCGTCCTTTGGTCGCTAATGGCCACGAAGGGGCTACGAAGTATCCATGTTCATAAAATGTTAGGTAGATTTAAAATATCAAAATAAATAATAATAAATATATTAGAAATTTGTTCAAACTCTATTTTGTTTTGATTAAAAATATATTATAAGGTTTACTCAATACTATAAAGTTATACATATTTAAGATATAAGAGTATGAAAATGAATTAATGATTAATAATTTTATATTTAACAAAAGTGGGATTATGAAATACAAAGTGAAAAACAATGAAGATTTTTTCATTGTCATTAGTTTTTCGCACACCAATCAAAATGTAATTTCGCACTAACATCAATGAATTAGTATAAATTGAAGAATGACTATAATAAAATATAATATTTAGCTTAGAAGATCTACTTAAAACAAAATAATTGATTATATGAAAGAAATTTTATTTTTTGCATGCAAGTTCGTAGCCTTGTGGTAGCCAATCGACGACAAAAAGTAAAAGTTTGGTCGCCTTTTGGTCACCAATGGCTACGAAGGGGCTGCGAAATGTTCATGTTCATAAAAATTTAAGTTGATTTAGAATATAAGAATTAATAATAACAAATACATTACAAATTTGTGTAAGATCTCTTTTGTTTTGATTGAAAATATATTATAAGATTTACTGAATGGTATAAAGTTGTACATATTTAAGATATAAGAGTATGAAAATGAATTAATGATTAATAATTCTATATCTAACAAAAGTGGGGTTATGAAATATAAAATGAAAAACAAAGAAAATTGTGTTATTGTCATTAGTTAAAAATTTATTTAAATCATATAGATATTTAAAAATTTATAAAATCAGTGTTAGTATCTTGCAATATTTTATTTAAACTTTTTCTCTTGATATTACATGACAAAGTAATTGGATTAATTAAAATTACTGAAATACAAAGTAAAAAACAATGAAGATTTTATGCATTGTCATTAGTTTTTCATATATTAATCAAATTCTAACTTCGCACTAGTATCAATGAATTAGCGTAAATTAAAGATTGACTATAATAAAAGATGATATTTAGCTTAGAAGAGCTATTTATAACAAAAGAAGTAATTATATAAAATAAATTTAATCTTTTGCATAATAGTTCACAGCCTCGTGGTGGCCATTGGCCACCAAATGGCGACAAAAAATGAAATTTTGGTCGCACTTTGGTCACCAATGGCTACGAAGGGGTGACGAAATGTCCATATTCATAGAAGTTACATTGATTTAAAACATAAGAATTAATAATAACAAGTACATTACAAGTTTGTACTAGATCTATTTTCTTTTGATTGAAAATATATTTAATGGTATGAGGTTTCACATTTTTAAGATATAAGGGCACGACAATAAATTGATGATTAATACTTCTATATTTTAATTAACAAAAAGTAGTGTTGCTGAAATACAAAGTGAAAAACAATGAAGATTTTATGCATTGTCATTAATTTTTCGTATACCAATCAAATTCTAACTTCGCACTAGTATCAATGAATTAGCGTAAATTGAAGATTGACTATAATAAAAGATGATATTTAGTTTAGAAGAGCCATTTAAAACAAAAGAAGTGATTATATGAAATAAATTCCATCTTTTACATAATAGTTCGTAGCCTCGTGGTGGCCATTGGCTACCAAATGGCGACGAAAAGTGAAATTTTAGTCTCCCTTTGGTCGCCAATGGCCACGAAAGGGCAACGAAATGTCCATGTTCATAGAAGTTAGATTGATTTAAAACATAAGAATTAATAATAACAAGTACATTTCAACTTTGTGCTAGATTTATTTATTTTTGATTGAAAATATATTTTATGGTTTATTTAATGGTATAAGGTTGTACATATTTAAGATATAAGGACACGAAAATAAATTGATGATTAATACTTCTATATTCTAATTAACAAAAAGTAGTGTTGCTGAAATACAAAGTGAAAAATAATGAAGATTTTATGCATTGTCATTAGTTTTTCGTATACCAATCAAATTCTAACTTCGCACTAGTATCAATGAATTAGCGTAAATTAAAGATTGACTATAATAAAAGATTATATTTAGCTTAGAAGAGCTATTTAAAATAAAAGAAGTGATTATATGAAATAAATTTCATCTTTTGCATAATAGTTCGTAGCCCTGTGGTGGCCATTGGCCACCAAATGGCGACAAAAAATAAAATTTTGGTCGCCCTTTGGTTGCCAATGGCTACGAAGGGGCGACGAAATGTCCATATTCATAGAAGTTAGATTGATTTAAAACATAAGAATTAATAATAACAAGTACATTACAAGTTTGTACTAGATCTATTTTCTTTTGATTGAAAATATATTTTATGGTTTATTTAATGGTATGAGGTTGCACATATATAAGAAATAAAAGCAAGAAAATAAATTGATGATTAATACTTTTATATTCTAATTAACAAAAAGTAGTGTTACTGAAATACAAAGTAAAAAACAATGAAGATTTTATGCATTGTCATTAGTTTGTCATATACCAATCAAATTCTAACTTCGCATTAGTATCAATGAATTAGCGTAAATTGAAGATTGACTATAATAAAAGATGATATTTAATTTGGAAGAGCCATTTTAAACAAAAGAAGTGATTATATGAAATAAATTCCATCTTTTGCATAATAGTTCATAGCCTCGTGGTGGCCATTGGCTACCAAATGATGACGAAAAGTGAAATTTTGGTCGCCCTTTGGTCGCCAATAGCTACGAAAGGGCGATGAAATATCCATGTTCATAGAAGTTAGATTGATTTAAAACATAAGAATTAATAATAACAAGTATATTACAAGTTTGTGCAAGATTTATTTTCTTTTGATTGAAAATATATTTTATGGTTTATTTAATGGTATAAGATTGCACATATTTAAGATATAACGGCACGAAAATAAATTGATGATTAATACTTCTATATTCTAATTAACAAAAAGTAGTGTTGCTGAAATACAAAGTGAAAAACAATGAAGATTTTATGCATTGTCATTAGTTTTTCGTATACCAATCAAATTCTAACTTCGCACCAGTATCAATGAATTAGCGTAAATTGAAGATTGACTATAATAAAAAAATGATATTTAGCTTAGAAGAGCTATTTATAACAAAAGAAGTAATTATATAAAATAAATTCCATATTTTGCATAATAGTTCGTAGTCCCGTGGTGACCATTAGCCACCAAATGGCGACGAAAAGTAAAATTTTGGTCTCCTTTTGGTCATCAATGGCTACGAAGGGGCGACGAAATGTCCATGTTCATAGAAGCTAGATTGATTTAAAACATAAGAATTAATAATAACAAGTACATTACAAGTTTGTACTAGATCTATTTTCTTTTGATTGAAAATATATTTTATGGTTTATTTAATGGTATGAGGTTGCACATATTTAAGATATAAGAGCACCGAAATAAATTGATGATTAATACTTCTATATTCTAATTAACAAAAAGTAGTGTTGCTGAAATACAAAGTGAAAAATAATGAAGATTTTATGCATTATCATAAGTTTTTCATATACCAATCAATTCTAACTTCGCACTAGTATCAATAAGTTAACATAAATTGAAGATTGACTATAATAAAAGATGATATTTAATTTAGAAGAGCCATTTAAAACAAAAGAAGTGATTATATGAAATAAATTCCATCTTTTGCATAATAGTTCGTATCCTAGTGGTGGCCATTGGCTACTAAATGGCGATGAAAAGTAAAATTTTGGTCGCCCTTTGGTCGCCAATAGCTACGAAGGGGCGAAGAAATTAGAAACATATAAATTAAAAATAAATTAAAAATAGGGTTTTTGGGCGACCAAAGTGCTCGTCGCCCTTTGATCGCGAGAACCACTTCAATTGGAGGGCAGCGTCGCTTCCCTCTAATTTAAGAGGGCGACCAAAGGGCTTGGTGGCCCTTTGGTCGCCCCGTTTTACTAAAAACAGGGGGCAGAACGTTGCCCCCTAGTTTCAGTAAGACTTAGATTTTTTTTTTCTTTCAAAAACCCACCCCATCCCACCCTATCCCACCTCTCACCCCACCCCACCCCACCCCATCCCACCACCCTACCCGACCTCTCAAAGGTATGTATTATTTTTTACTTTGTTTATTACATTATGAATATAGTATGTATGTATATGTATATATGTATATATATATATCTATATGTATATATATAGCTTAAAATAGATATATGTATAGCTTAAACTTTATACATATATGTATATGCATTCTTTTTTTTCTGTTTTTTTGTATTTTCGTTTTTGCCTTTTTTTATATATATGTAGATCATACTTTTTATATAGATCCTATATAAATATGTATAATATATATATATGCATTTTTTCTGTTTTTTTTTTATTTTCATTTTTCCCTTTTTTCTATTTTTTTTATTATCGCTTTACCCTTTTTTTATATATAGATCCTATATATATATGCATTTAGCTTTTATTTTAATGTTATTTTTTTTATTTTCATTTTTTTCGGATTTTTATTTTCTATTTTTTTTTATTTTTGTTTTTCCCTTTTTTCTATTTTTTTTATTTTCGCTTTTCCCTTTTTTTTATATATAGATCCTATATATATATATGTGTGTGTGTGTGTGTGTGTGCATTTAGCTTTTATTTTACTGTTATTTTTTTTTTCATTTTTTTCAGATTTTGTTTATATACATTTTCTCTTTTTTCTATTTTTTTATTTTATGTTATTTAATTGTAGATTTTTTTTCTGTTTTTATTAATGTTGGATCTTTGAAATATTTTTTTGCAGGATTGGAGTTTGTTTTGTGTGATATGCCAGATTATTACGGCTCAAGTTAGTCTTCTAATTCACTATCTTTTATATTCGTGTTGAGATATTATATTTGAAATAATGTTGTAGGTGAGATATTGTTATGATGTTTGTTGAGATAATAATTGCGTATATAATTGATTATTTATGATGTTTGTTGAGATATTTAGCTAAAATTTAAGTTGATTCTTGAGTTATTTCTTGTATATGAAGTATATATGCGTACTTGTATCAATATTACATAGCATAATGACCTTACAACGCAAAATGGTAGAAATGTTTATGGTGTTTGTGGGCTGAATTTTTCAGCGCCGACTGTGGGTTTGCCGGTGATGGTTGGGCTGATTTTGGGAGCTATTTGGGCTACCCTCGGGGTGGCTTAGGTGCATGCTTCGTTGGTGAATTGATAGATGTTTGATTGAGTAATTGCGGAATATGTTGCTAAAAAGTTGAAGTATTGTTAAAGAAAGTTAGTTTAAGTGTTGTTTTACACTCTTTTGTGTTGTGTTATTAGAGCTTGACTTGGAATCAAGTGGGGTTGGAATTGGTTAACATATGGACATATATGCTTGAGGTTATGTAACTTACTTCGTTACCTAATCAATGTGTTTTAAGTGATTTTTACATGTGAAATTACTAAGTGTTGAAATTGGCCTTTGTGATGAAACCCTTGAAGATATCGTAAAGAAGATCTGCACACATGACTATCCAAAGGTTTTTCCGCTTCTCCTCTTCAGGCACTCGCAGTGATAGATAACGTAATCTTTCGGCTTTAGGAGGCAATGGCTGGCGAACTTCCTCTATCGGCATGTTTGCGTCAATCATTTCCTCGTATATTTGTCTGATTCTTATATTCTCAAGCGCTGAAGTACTCGTCGAATCTTTCAAATCTTCAGGACTAGTCCGATAACGTAACAACAAAATCACTCATTGTGCGTTTCTTACAATCCCGGCCACAAACACCAAGATTTTTGGAACCAGTAGCTTGTTGGGAAAAGACTTGAAATATATGAAAACTATTGCCAAGACATGTGCAACCAAGCTAACTAACTGCTTAAGCCACAAGTAGTCATCATCAGAGGAAGAAGAAGTAATAGTATCGACACCGCCTAGGTGGTAGAAGAAAAAAGAAGCCCACAATGATAGAAATGGAGTGGCTACAGCGGTATCACTTGAGTTATTACTCTCTTGGCTACTAGAGATGAGCCCAACACCATAGGCTGCTATCCACTCACCCAAGGCGTGTGCGATACTAATCAGCGAGATTATCGACCTACTTTTGGTGGTTTTTCTGCGAGATGCAAACAACGCTAAGAAAATTTGCAGACTCATACTCAGGAGCATAATAATTCTGAGTTCCCAATCATTCCATAGTTTTTGGAGATTAGGAGACATAAGGGTATCGATGTTTAACCATTATGAACTAGTTTTGGCGTCGTCGAGCAAAATGGAGACGGTGGGTGGATTACAGTTTGGATGGAGGCCAAAAATCAAGATAGATCGGATTTATGACTGGAAGGGGAATCACAGGGCATGTGGAAGTGACATTCATTGTTAGCAGAAATCCAACAAAGAGAAGATATATATATATAAAGGGAATAAAGACTGACCCATCTCGAACTGTTGAACAATTTTTCATATATGAATAAGAAATTTCCCAGTGAATTTTGGTTTAATTAAGGAGTTAAAGCCATTTAACCCATGAATTTGTGACTAAAACCCAAAGTCTCCCATAAAATATCAACATTATCCACTTTTCCCTATCAAAATGAATTAAAGCCATTTTCTCCCCTGACTTTATAGCTAAAACCCAAAGTCCCCCATGAAGTCTCAACATTACTCACTTTCTCCCATGAAATCTAACAGAGGTAACAAATCGTTAGTTTATAGGGATATTTTTGTCCTTTCAGCTCAATATTCTTTTTTTTGTCTTTTTCTTTCTTTTTTCTATTCTCTTCCTCATAGCCTCACACGTACACATTCACCCACAATAACCCATCTTCGCAAAATCACACACACCACATATGTCACAAACCTACACAACACACACAATCTTGCACACATACCTCACAGTACCATACCATAAGACTACAAAACATACACGTAACACAACCTTTCATATACGCACACAACCTGTACACATTCAGCACATCTGTGATGCTTTCTATAGTTAAATATGGTGGCGTGAAAGGGATTGGGATAAAGACATCTAAGTCCCCAAGTTATTTGTGTTGGATCATTTAGGTCCCTGGGTTTTTTTTTTTTCCTCTACTAAGTCCTTCCGTTAGTCAAAAGTTAGTCAAATTTAACTTATAAAGGATATTTCAGTAATTTTGGTTATCACAAAAAAGAAAAAATAAATCTTTCCATTTTTTTTGTCCGGAAAAACTTCTCAGAGGCACCTAAAATCTTATCACAGCCTTACCTTCGAACAGGAAAAAAAAAAACTCAAGCAGAGGCAAAGATCTCATCTTGCTGAGCGATTGAATGAGATCAAAAACTGCCCACCTACAATCTCAACAAGATCCAAAAGTTTGAGGTAAATTTTCGTTACTTTTTTTTTTGAAATTCCAGCCCTTCTCTTGGAAATCAAGGCTTAATTTTTTGTCTATTGTTGGGTTATGATCAATGCAGGATGTCAATGATATTCTTCACATCTCGTGGTCTTAACTTTCTACGGTTATGCTCTTCTTTAATCAGAGACACGAGAAACAGAGAAAACAAATTTGTGGTAGGCTTTTTTGTATTGGGTGAAAGAATAAGTTTGCATTATAATAGTCTATAAGATTTAGGTTAAATTTTTCTAAAGAAAAAAATAAACAATTAGATATTTGGTTTCATAATGATGCTGAATTTAAATCAAGCACTTTTCTTTCATTTGAATATTTTCAGAAATTTTAAATATTTTCAGAAATTAAGAAAGCACTCTGGTTTCGATTTGAAACATCTTATGCATTCCATTCTTTCTAAAAATTAAGCATGTGTTTACTTTTTTTTATAATTTCAGGCAGAATGTTATTCCATCTGAATATTTATTATAATGGGGAATACACGCTTGTGCCTAATCTTGACTCAAATGGATATGATTATACTAAGCTTACAACTGATATTTGTTTATCAATGGGCGGAGAATGGTTGGGACAACTTGTGTATTTTGAGGGCATTCATCCGAAGATAGGAACAACCATGAAAATAGAGAATGATGAAGATGTTCAAAGACTTATGAGATTGTACTTCGATAAAGGTGAGACATATATCCATTTGAACCTTCAGCTCCAATCTTGCACTTCGCAAATGTCGCAAATAACACAAGCTTTCACCCAAAACAATCCATCTCTATCTGAAACTATAGACAATTCACAAGAACCTCAATCTCCTAATTTTGAAGTACCACCACAAAAGACCACTAGAGACAGGAAAAGTGTTAGTGATGAAGAGTGTCATTGGAGTGACAATACCGATGACAATGGTGAAAAGAGAGAGCATGAAAAAGTTAATTGGAGCAGCGACAATGATGACAGCATGTCAAATTTGAATTCAGAAAATGAAAACTATAATGTTAGTGAGGAAGAATTTAGTGATGACATTGGTGCACGCATTGGAAAGTTGAGTGACAAGATGGAGGGGGATTATTTCAAGAAGATAGTTGATGCTAAAGGGAAAGAAATTATTGAGCTTAGAGTTGGCCATATATTTGATGATGTCGAGCATTTGAGGAAGGTTTTTGAAGATTATGCCGTTCAAGTTGGATTTAAACCTATCTGAAAGAAGAATAATAGACAGCGATTCACTGCTATGTGTGGCAATGAAGGATGTAGTTGAAGGATTCATGCATCTGCTTATGTTGATGGCAAAACATTTAAAATAAAGTCTGTGAGTCTGTGCCATACTTGTGTAAGTAATTCAAAAGGTATTGGAGCATCATCAAAATGGATAGCCGAACAATTGTTGCCTGAGTTCAAGAACAGCATTAATAAATCGATACATGAGTTGGACTCAAAAATGCATGAAAATTTTGGTATCCATGTTGACAAACAAAAATTGTATAGGGCTAAACAGAAAGCTATACAGTTGGTGTCAAGTGATTGGGCTGAAAGCTATGCCCTTGTTCCTAGATATACAAAGGCCCTCCTTCAAACCAACCCGAGGGCTTATGTGAAAATGAGGTGTAATGGATTTCATTTGTTGAATCCTGCATTTGATAGATTATTTATTAGCTTCGTAGCACAAAGGGATGGCTTCAGAAATGGCTTAAGGCCATTCATTGGCCTTGATGGTAGTTTCTTGAAAAGCCCATACGGTGGTCAACTACTTTCAGCAGTAATGCTTGATGCAAATTCTGGAATTTTCCCTCTCGCAGTCATGGTGTGTCAGCAGGAATGCGAAGATACATGGGCATATTTTCTAGATGCCTTGACTAATCATCTAGCCTATACAGGGACTATCACATTCATGAGTGACAGGCATAAAGGATTACAAAATGCATTGCGCGATATATGTTACAATGATAGGCAAAGATGTTGCTCAAGACATCTATATGCAAATTTCATAAAAAAAATTTCCAGGGGTAAGACTTAGAAAGTTATTCTGGGTGGCTTCAAAGGCATAAAATGAATACGAGTTCAAAGAAACAATGGAAGAAATTTATAAGGTAGATCCAGAAGCTCATAAATGGCTAATGGTGGATTGCAAAGAGGATTTGGGTAAATGAGCTAGGCATGCATTTGATGAAGTCACCAAAAATGATCACGTGACAAACAACATCTCTGAATCATTTAATAGCATTCTTGGTACAAATAGAGGTAAGCCAATTCTTACTTTATTAGAGTGGATTAGAACAAAGATAATGAAAAGGTTTGTGACAAGGTATAAAAAATCTTTACAATGGGTCACACCTCTTCCTCCAAAAGTTATGGACAAAGTTAAAAAGAATTTTCAGATGGGCAGACAATTGAACCCATTATCTTCTTCGGATTGGGAATTTCAAGTTTGTGATAACGGAAAAGTTTATGTGGTGAAATTGGAGGATCATACTTGCCATTGCAGGGAATGGCAAGTGAGTGGAATACCATGTAGACATGCAATGGTTTGTATAACAAAGATATATGAGATATAATTTTGTAGATTATGTGCATCCCTATTTGAGCATTGAAGCATACAAAAGGACTTATGGAGGTATGATTCACCCAGTCCCTGATAAATCCATGTGGCCTGATGATGATACACCTCGGTGGGTAGCTCCAGAAATGGCACGGAAAAAGGGAAGACCAAAGGTTAACCGAAGAAGAGAAGTTGGAGAGACTACACGACCTTGTGAGCAGAGATCTATCCACCATAGATGCACATTATGCAAGACATTAGGACATAATAGAGCTACATGTCATCTACGAGAGGGCACAAAGTAACAGAAATGTTGATAACAATTCACAACAAGAGGTGATAATTAATTGCTTTAAATTTCAGTTATTAGAGTATTGTACTTTTTAACATTCTTTCTATCTAACTAATCATTTTCAATTTTGTTATTTGAATAGGCTTAAGGATATAATGGGGCTACAATTTACAATTCTTAGCATGGAAACTTTTCATATCAAGAAAAGTAGGCGGATTTTAGGTATGATGGAAATGTTTGGATTGTTATTTTCACTTGATAGCATGGATTTCGTTTATGTGAACAGGATGTGAGATCTTTTCTTGTCCTTTGGATGCGTTTAGTTTTTGAAATTTGTGGATATCTACAGTTTTTGGTTGTGCAAAATTATTGATATGTATGACTTTTGACCATGTGAATACAGATGGTTTTTTTATCAGCAAATGTAGAGGCTAAATGTTCAATTTATATATTGATCTTACATTTTCTTCCGTAATTTTCCATCCTATGTATATTCGAATCTGGCAAATTTAGACAAAGATGCAACATTTTTTTAATAGCCTTGTGAAGCTAATAAGTGATTTAATCTATTAAATTTGCTTTCTAGCGGACTTCATCTTATCCTATTATAATTTTTGCGGATATTTTAATAGTAAAAAATTTTATATTATAGATAAAGCGTACGATGCTAATATTTTTTATTGAGCAAAAAAAAAACATTATCAAATTTAAATAATTGTGAAGTAAAAAAATTAAGATATATCAAAATGAACAATATCAATATTTTTTATTGGGATAATTTTTCATTTTTCAATTTAATTTTTTAAGATTCATTGATATGTCATATTGGCAAGGTAAAAAAAAAATGTCTTACTCTTGCCCCATTAGTTCTTCATTAGGGGCATAAAAGACTTTTTGCATAGTCAATGCCTTTTCTGTTAAATTTGACTAACATCTAACTAGTGGAGATAATATCTAAAATCTTTTAAAAATATTTAATGCGGAAATAATATCTAACAAATAATAATAATCCCCTAGAAGTTCTTGTAGGCAATTTATCAAACACTTAGTAAGCATACAAGTATATAACACTAGATAAGTAATTTAGAACTTTAATAATTAATCTCCAAGTAAATAAATCAATAATTATCAATCAATCAATATGAGCAATATCCACAAGAAGGTAAATGACTTGAAAATAAAGAGAGTAGAGTAAGAAAAATCAAACACGATGATTTTCAAGTGGTTCGCACTTCCGGAAGCCTAGTCCACCACCTAAGGTCTTCCATTCCCTTAGGATTTAACTTCTCTTCACTAAAATACTTCTTCAAATGTTGGTGAAGCAAAAACCAACTACAATTATTCTTGAGTCCACAAGAGTTACACGAGCTTCTTCAAGTGCTCTTCCTTTGAGTCCATAAAGGATTATAACACTTCTTCTCACAATGATTCTCTCAATCTATGTGCAAGAGTGTAATACAATGATTGTGTGAAAATATGAATAAGAATAACAACTCCTATTTGGGTTTGATATTACAATTGAAAAGTACTTTGAATGCTC
The DNA here is from genome assembly GCA_037974665.1 of Ehretia macrophylla. NCBI lineage: Eukaryota > Viridiplantae > Streptophyta > Magnoliopsida > Boraginales > Ehretiaceae > Ehretia > Ehretia macrophylla. The sequence continues at coordinate 79,373,584 of CM075776.1, forward strand.
AAAGATATAAATGTGATAGCTCAAGATTTCTCAATGAAGAATGATATGAAAAACTCTCTTGAATTGCAAAGAAATCAGAAGTTAAAGCTTGGAGAGATTTTTGAGATGGTGAAAGAGCATGACTTAAAAAGAGGGAAAAGTTAGACATAAAACGGATAAAATGCAAAAAACCCGGATTTTCCCATTAAGCCATCTGGTCGCTGACCCCTTCATCTGGTCAACCGGAAGGGGCAAGTAACTCCCGGACAGCTCTCTGCCGGTGTTGTGGCCTTCATCCGGTCTATCGAATAAGGCTAGTAACGCCCAGATACTTAAAATGCTAAAAGGTGATTTTTTGAGCCCCAAAACAATTTGTTTAATGGTAAAGCATTTGGGTACTTTTAAGGGCACTTTATACAAAAGTGTTTTTAGCATTTTTTAACATCTCAAAACATTTGCAAAACTCTTGAAGAGATTTAAAACTATTTTTATAACACAAGAGATTGAAATCCAAAAGTTTGTGTTTTTCAAAAATTGAATTGATTTTTTTGAAACATATTTGTTCAAAGATATTTTGCGAAAAATTTTATGAAAAACCATTTTGGAGATATTTATGAGCTACACAAAATCATACTTAGGCAAACAATATTTTTAAAGCCGGTATCCCTTATGTCCCCACGTCTATTTCCTTGTAACTCCATTTTTATCTTCGAGTCTTCAACTCTAATTCTTCGAGTTAACAAGTCTTTTTCTTTGGGTCTTCATAACTTGATTTCCCATGAGAGACTTCATTTGAACGAGACAAGACAAAGGATTACCTTTTTGGCTTTGATACATTTTCTGATTGGGCTTTGACTTTGATCCAAAAAGCTTCTAGCCTTTGATTGAATTGAACTAATCCATGTTGACGTCGGCTTGCTTTGTTGGATTGAATGACTTACCCAAAATACAAAAAGAATATTAAAGCACAATTAAGTTGTTTTATTATTATCAAAATAAAGATTATAAGCTTTTTAGGCCAACAATCTCCCTTTTTTTGATGATGACAAAACATTGAATTTAGTAAGCATGAAATAGTTGAATTTGAAAAAAATAAAACTGGAATTGAGGTCTCCCCCTTAATTTGTACTTGATTGAATCATTAGGTTGCATATGAAAAGCAAGCCCCCCCCTGAATAAGTGCATAGCATTATAAAGTATATTCATACATAAGTATATTTATACACACTTACTTTTTTCTTTTCATGCTTGAATTCAATATTCTTTTTCTCACCTATTTGACATCAACAAAATATAGTTTGCAGAACATAGAAGAGCAAATAGTCATAAGAGGAGTTGTAACCAAAAGCAATGGAAGCATTTAAAGAAATAAACCAAAATATCCAATCAATGTTAAAACGAGATGAAAATGCAAAGGAGTAGTTGATGCAAGTAAAACATGAAAGCTGAAAAAGTTGTTTGAAGAAAAACAAATCTCAAAGCATCCACAAACTAAGAACCAAGATGATGGTCATGTAAGGTTTTCAATATTTGCTCCATACGAACCAAACGAACATCTTGTGCATCAAGGCGAGCAATGATTTCATCATGTGTAGATGGTTGAGAGGAAGATGATCCAACTCTTCGAGAGCTACCAACACCACCTCTACCAGCGCCTTGTCTTTCCATAGGATCTCTAAAGGAATCAGGATCAATATCAAGAGATTCAAATACAATATGATCATCGCTTGTATCATCATCGATGTCAAGAACTTGGGTGTTATGAATCTTCAACTTTTGACGGGTGATACTAATGAGATTTAGAAGATATGATCGAACACTTATGGATTCAAACTCTTGATCTTGTGGAACATGTAAAGACTCAAGGAGATGTGTTAAGGGCACCCCATAAGCAAGTTGATTTTCGGCTTCCTTAGTGTGGACGATATGATTGACAATGATGTGTGGAAGATTGATCCTTTTGGCCTCATACATCAAATACATCAACAAAGCAGTGAATTTCGGAATAAAACCATCCTTAACTTCCCTTGGAATAATAACTTCATGAAGAATGTAGAATAAAAGCTTCTTTTCCGGGGTGATTTCCTTTTTCTTAGGATAAAGGGGGAAGGTAAAGAAACTTATTGCTACTTAAAATCTCCATACTTTTCTAACTAAAAAAATGTAAAATAACATCGGCTTTTTCCTCATGAGTGTTAATCTTCCTTGTTCCTTCCCAAAGGAATTCTATAACTCTTTTTTCTAAATTATCATGAATGCCTTCCGGCATGCCCTTGTAAGAATAAAGCTTAGTCCCTTGATTTGGAATTCTGAAAGCTCTAGCAAAATCACTAGTAGTAAATTCTAATACCCTATCCTTAACTTGGCTTTGCAATTTCATGGTGTCAAAGTCTAAATTAGCATAGTAGTAGAATTCATGAATCCAAAAGGTACAACCCTTGTTTGCAAAACTTAGCATAGGAAGCCAACCTTGAGCATCTAAAATCCTCAAAATTCTAGTGCCATTAAGAAATGTAAGAGGGTTCAAAATCTTACCCCATAGGATTTTTTGTTGTAGAAAAGCATCGGGATTGATAATGATTTGAGGAGCGGAGGATGATGATTCTCCCGTCTTGCGCTTCTTGGAGTCAGCTCTTGGTGGTGCCATTGAGAATGTGCAAGAATTTGATTTGAAGAATATTTCCTTTGAGGAATTTTGTCGAACACCTTGTAGGCTAGATTTTTGAAGGCTTTTCTTTGAAAGGTTTTGAAACTTTTAATGAAGATAATGAGAGGTTTTGATGTTATAGAAGTGTTGTGATGCTAGCAATGATAAAAAAAAAACAACGATTTTGAGAAGTTAACATAGAGGGTATTGAGAGAAATTGAGAGATTTTGAGGTTTTCTAGGAAGGATTTTGAAAAAATGAAGCCAAAAATGTGTTTTTATCAGCGTGGTCCAGTCGCCAGGCCCCTGATCGGGGAGCTCGGATGAGGGCAGTAACGCCCAGCAGTGGCGCTTGATCCGGTCATTGCATGCTTCATACAGTCGACCGGATGAATGCAGTAACGCCCGGATCACCATTTTTTGAAGAAAAAAAAATGCACTTATTCAAAACTTCAAGTGACCCATAGCATTCCCAATTCTCTTCTAATAGTACAAAATTGATTTTCATGCAACGATTTTGTAAAAATGTCAGCCAATTGATGCATAGAATCAACGAATTCAAGTTCAATATCACCTTTTTGCACATAATCTCTTAGAAAATGATGACGAATTTCAATATGCTTAGTTCTAGAATGTTGAATTGGATTCTTTGAGAGACTTATAGCACTTGTATTGTCACATTTGATCAGTACATGATCATATTCTAGACCAAAGTCAAGCAAAGTTTGTTTCATCCATAAAATTTGTGCCACACAACTACCCATAGCTATATACTCGGCTTCCGCTGTTGAAAGAACTATACTATGTTGTTTCTTACTAGACCATGAAACTAAAGCATGTCCTAGAAGTTGAGAACTACCACTAGTGCTTTTTCTATCAATCTTACAACCCGCATAATCGGCATCGGAATATCCTAAAAGTTCGAAAGATGTGCCTTTTGGATAAAGGAGTCCTAAATCAATGGTACCTTTGAGGTATCTAATAATTTTTTTTACGGCATTTAAGTGAGATTCCTTAGGAGAAGATTGAAAATGAGCACATAAGCATACAAAAAACATAGCATCGGGTCTAGAGGTAGTTAAATATAGAAGGCTTCAGATCATACCTCAATATTGTTTTTTATCAACCGATTAATCTTTTTCATCTTTGTCAAGCTTTGCTGAAGTTCCTATTGGAGGGCTTATCTCTTTTGTAGTTTCAAGCCATAACTTTTTAATGAGTTCCTTAATGTACTTGACTTGATTTATGAAGATCCCTTCCTTTGTTTGTTTGATTTGAAATCCAAGGAAGAAATTTAATTGTCCCATCATGCTCATTTCAAATTCTTTATGCATGCACTCAGAAAAATACTCACAGAGGGATTCAATAGTAGCACCAAAAATAATATCATCAACATATATTTGTACAAGCAAGATATCTTTATCTTTTCTTTTTACAAATAAGGTAGAGTCTAGTTTACCTCTAGAAAAATCTTTATCAATCAAATAGCCATTTAATCTATCATACCAAGCCCTAGGTGCTTGTTTAAGTCCATTAAGAGCTTTTTGAAGTTTGAGCACATGATTTGATAGATTGGAATTTTCAAATCCAGGTGGTTGTTCAACATAGACTTCTTCTTCAAGATAACCATTTAGGAAAGCACTTTTGACATCCATTTGATAAAGTTTGAAGTTCATAAAACAAGCATATGCTAGCAACATTCAAATGGATTCTAGTCGAGCTACTGGTGCAAATGTTTCTTCATAGTCTATCCCTTCTTCTTAGTTATATCCTTGTGCAACTAACCTAGCCTTGTTTTTAGTTACATTACCAGATTCATCTAGTTTGTTTCGAAAAACCCATTTCGTACCAATAATTGGGTAATCACTAGGTCTTTCAACTAAGGTCCAAACTTGATTTCTTTCAAATTGATTAAGTTCTTCTTGCATAACAATAATCCAATCATCATGCAATAATGCTTCTTTTATGTTCTTGGGTTCTACTTGAGATATAAAAGCAACATGGTCACAAAAAGTATTTAGACTAGAACGAGTTCTTACTCCTTGTGATGGATCTCCGAGAATTTGATCATTTGGATGATTTTTGACAAATTTCCAATATTTTGGGAGATCTTGATTTGTTGACACAATTTGATCATTTGATGTTGGTTGTTCTTCCTTATTTAGAGTATCAATTTGATTGCTTGAGGATGTATTGCCTTTTTCACTTGTAGAGATAGGTTGACTTTGTTCTTCAACTTGTTGAACACCTACATCATCGTCTTAATCTTTTCTTGACATAAAAGGGTTAGTTTCATCAAAATTAACATTCATAGGTTCCTCAATTACTGAGGTTCTTCTATTGTAAACCCGATATGCCTTGCTTCTAAAAGAGTAACCTATAAAGATACCTTCATCGGATTTTGAATCAAACTTACCAAGGTATTCTTTATTATTTAAGATGAAGCACTTACATCCAAAGGCCTTAAAATGTGAAATGTTTGGAGTACGTCCTTTCCATAGCTCATATGGAGTTTTCTTTAGAAAATGTCGAATTAATACTCTATTTAGAAAATAGCAAGCCGTATTTACAGCTTCTCCTAAAAAATATGTAAACAAGTTGTTTTCTTTCAACATTGTTCTTGTCATTTCTTGTAGAGTTCGATTTTTCCTTTCAACTACCCCATTTTGTTAAGGAGTTCTAGGAGCCGAGAAGTTATGCTCAATTCCATGTTGTTCACATAATTCCACAAAAGATGCATTTATGAATTTCGTGCCTTGATCACTATGAATGCATGAAATATAGTAGCCTTTCTCATTTTGCACTATTTTACAAAATTTTGCAAATTCATTGAATGCATCACTTTTAAGAGCAAGAAACATGACTCATGTGTATCTAGTATAATCATTAACAATAACATAGATATATCTAGATCCTCCTAGACTACCCATATCCATTGGTCCAAAAAGGTCCATATGAAGTTTTTGTAAAGCTTTTGATGTGGTCACATGACTAATAGTTTTGAAAGATGTTTTATGTTGTTTTTCAAATTGACATGCATCATATAAATGATCTTTTTCAAACTTGGTTTTAGGAAGACCTCTCATAAGATCTTTTCGAGAAAGTTTAGCAAGTAGGTCCATCCTAATGTGTCCTAACCTTCTATGTCACAACCAAGAATCTTCGCTTGTTGTGATTAAGCAATCAATATTTGGACATGAGATACTATAAAAGTCAATGATATAAACATTTTCATGTCTATTTGCAATAAAAAGCACATTTTTCATTTTATCAAAAACGGTGCAACATGATGATTTGAATTCAACTAGATAACCATTGTCACATAATTGACTTACACTAAGCAAGTTATGTTGCAATCCTTTCACAAGTAGCACATCATGGATATATAAATTACTTTTATTTCTAATGCTACATTTGCCAATGATTTTACATTTCTCATTGTTTCCAAAGCCCACATTTCCTTTGAATTTGTTGAGCTCATAGAAAATAGATGGATCACCAGTCATGTGTTTTGAACATCCACTATCAATGACCCAATTTCCTTCAAACTTCATTCTTAGGGTGACCTATATATAACAACAAAATATAGGCCCCCAAGTTCTATCGGATCCTAGAATGTTAGTATTGATTTTTAGCACATTTAATAATCCATTTTGGTTTAAGAATAAGGAATTTTAGAGTCTTTACCCACCATATTTTGAAATTTACAATGTGATGCTGTATGACCTTGTTTTTCACAATAGGTACATATTTTTTTAGATGTTGATGCTTCATTTGTAGGAGATGATGCTTTTACAAAATAACTTTTGAAGGATTTTTGTTTTAGAGAAGGTTCATATCCTAATCCTCTGTTATCAAAAGCCAATTTTTGTGAACCAAGCATTTTATCAAGATTTTCTTTTCCTTTTGTAAATCTTGCTAGGCTTTCATTTAACCATTGATTTTCTTTTTCAAGCTTTTCAATTTTTGTTTGAAGTATCATTTTCAAAATGAAATTTAAGTGTCTTTTCATGAGCACAATCTTGATCTTTTTTCAAGCAACTTATTTTTTTCTTTCAAAACATTATTTTCCTTTTGAAGTTCATTTATTTTGATAATTACAATTTCAAAACTATCATGCATTTTTGAAAATTCATATTGTAGTTTTTCAAATGAACATTTATCATCAATTAATGAACTAGAGGAGTAATATCCGGAGCATACCTCATCATCTTCTTTTGCCGTAAGACAAACAATATTCGTCACTTCTTCATTTTTTCTTTCTTCATTGGTTGATGCATTGTCATCAACATATGTTGCTTTCAAGGCTTTTTCTCCCTTGGTTTTGATTAGTTTCGAACAATTTGCTTTTATGTGACTCGTCTTGTCACAATTGAAACATCTTGTTTCTTCCTTTGATTTGTTTCTTCCTTTGTTCATAAACTTATTGTAAGATGGAGCTTTACTTACATTTTTGTATTTGAGGAATTTTTTAAAGTTCCTTGTAAGAAGAGCTATTTCATCTTCATCTTCTTTGTTTTATTCTTCTTCATCACTTGAGTGAGCCTTTGATGCAAGAAGTGCAAGTGACTTCTTATTATTCCTTTTTTCTTCTTCTCGATCCCTCTTCTTCAACTCATGGCTCATGAGAGATCCCATAAGTTCACTTAGAGTGAGAGTTTTGAGGTTTCTACCTTCCTGAATAGCCGTCACTTTTGTTTCCCATGGCTCAGTTAAGTTTCGGAGAACTTTTCCTACCAATTCTTCATCAGAATACTATTTTTCAATAGATTTAAGAGCATTAACAATATCGGTAAATCTAGAAAACATTTGTTCAATATTTTCATCATATGACATTTTGAACATTTCATATTTATGAACAAGCATGTTTATTTTAGTTTCTTTAACTTGGTTAGTTCTCTCATATATGATTTCTAATTGATCCCAAATTTCTTTAGCACTTTTGCATCTGAAAATTTTGTTAAACTCATTTGGATCTAAAGCAAGATATAACATGTTCATGGCTTTAAAGTTTATTTCACACATTTTGAAGTCATCTTCATCAAAGTCTTTTTCTGGTTTTGGGATGGTGGTAATTTTGTCTCCTACCTTTTTAGTTAGAGTAGGGGTGATTGGTCCATTTAGTATCACTTTCCAAACTCTTATGTCATTTACTAGAATATAAATTCTCATCCTAGTTTTTCAAAAAGAATAGTTTGTTCCATTAAACAATAGTGGTCTAGAGGAAGATTGACCTTCAACTATAGGAGACATTGATGAACTTGTCATAGGGATCCTCTACTAGATGTTAATCTATATGTAGAGTACTAGCTCTTGATACCACTTGTTGGCCCTTGATAACCTAAAAATGTGGGGGGGGGGGGTGAATTAGGTTGTTTGGCAAGATTAAACAATTTAAAAATCTTTAATGCAGAAATAATATCTAACAAATAATAATAATCACTTAGAAGTTCTTGTAGGCAATTTATCAAACACTTAGTGAGCACACAAGTAAATAACACTAGATAAGTAATTAGAGCTTCAAGAATTAAACTACAAGTAGATAAATCAACAATTATCAAGCTATCAATATGAGCAATATCCACAAGAAGGTAAACGACTTGAAAATAAAGAGAATAAAATAAGAGAAAGCAAACACGATGATTTTCAAGTGGCTCGCACTCTCGGAGGCCTAGTCCACCACCTAAGGTCTTCCCTTCCCTTATGATTTAACTACTCTTCACTAAGATGTTTCTTCAAATGTTGGTGAAGCAAAAAACCAACTATAATTACTCTTGAGTCCACAAGAGTTGCACAAACTTCTTCAAGTGTAGGTGAAGCTCAACTTACTAATCTCTCTTCCTTTGAGTCCACAAAGGATTGCAACACTTCTTCTCACAATGATTCTCTCAATCTATGTGCAAGAGTGTGATACAATGATTGTGTGAAAATATGAATAACAATATCAACTTCTATTTGAGTTTAATATTACAATTGAAAAGTACTTTGAATGCTCAAAGATATGAAGGTGATAGCTCAAGATTTCTCAATGAAGAATGATATGAAAAACTCTTGAATTGCAAAGAAATCAGAAGATTAAAGCTTGGAGAGATGTTTTGAAATGGTAAGAGAGCATGACTTAAAAAGAGGGAAAAGTTAAACACAAAACGGATATAATGCATAAATCCTGGATTTTCCAATTAAACCATCTGGTCGTTGAGCCCTTCATCTGGTCGATCGGATGAGGCAAGTAACGTCCGAACCAGAGCTCTCTGCCGGTCGTTGTGGCCTTCATCCGGTCTACCGGATGAGGCTAGTACCGCCCGGATGCTTAAAATGCTGAAAGGTGATTTTTTGAGCCCCAAAATAATTTGTTCAATGGTAAAACATTTGGGCACTTTTAAGGGCACTTTATACAAAAGTGTTTCTAGCATTTTTTAATATCTCAAAACATTTTCAAAACTCTTGAAGAGATTTAAAATGATTTTTATAACACAAGAGTTTGAAATCCAAAAGTTTTTGTTTTTCAAAAATTGAATTGATCTTTTTGAAACATATTTGTTCAAAGACATTTTGCGAAAAATTTTATGAAAAACCTTTTTGGAGATTTTTATGAGCTACACAAAATCATACTTAGGCAAACAACATTTTTAAAGCCAGTACCCCTTATGTCCCCACGTCTCCTTCCATGTAACTCCATTTTTATCTTTGAGTCTTCAACTCTAATTCTTCGAGTTAACAAGTCTTTTTCTTTGGGTCTTCATAACTTGATTTTCCATGAGAGACTTCATTTGAATGAGACAAGACAAAGGATTACCTTTTGGGCTTTGATACATTTTTTGATTGGGCTTTAATTTTGATCCAAAAAGCTTCTAGCCTTTGATTGAATTGAACTGATCCATGTTGATGTCGACTTGCTTTGTTGGATTGAATGACTTACCCAAAATACAAAAATAATATTAAAGAACAATTAAGATGTTTTGTTATTATCAAAATAAATATTATAAACTTTTTAGGCCAACAGTATATATTTAAACACTCCTCCTCACGTGTGTCTAATTTGAGAGGGGTTACATGTGGACGATTAAATACGCATGGATTTAATTTTGAAATGGGTCACACTTGGACTATAGAATACACATGGTATATTAACACATGTGGAAGATTGAAGACATGTGGAACATGACACACGCAAAAGATTGTACACAAGTAGACCTGATTTGAGATGGATAGCACGCGGATGAATAAAACTGGACCAACGACCCACTCTAATACTATGTTAAAAATCATGAGATTTCGATCTTAAAACCGACTAGCGTTAAGTGGATTAACCCATGATCTTTTAAGGCAGCCTAGAAATTTAAGATATTCGATGTGAGAAAGTATATATTCTGACACATAAGAATAGTTTTCCTTCTGAACTTCCCGAGGGGAGAAGGTTTATAATTCTCATCTCATGGAGTTGTCACATATCTTTTCTGCCAATTCCTTCCCTGATATAAGAGACATCCATTTTCAGGATTTGGTCACATTATACACGTCCATTAGGTCAACTTAAATAGTTCCCTTATTTTTTTTTCCTTAAATTTAGTGAATTTGAAGCATTTTCTCTATTTTTATAGATTTTCTATTTTAGTCTCACTTCAATAACTTCCTTATCTTTAACTAATTCCTTTTTTATGGGACCTTTATGTCAATTTCACTCTAACAACTCCACTATACTTTTTTTTCTAAGAGTCATTTGACTTCTAGTGTATGGGGGGTGAGATTGGGGATCTATTAAGGTATGAATTTGGAAGGGTTAATGCACGCTATTTGAGCTCCTGCTAGTATGGTAACTGTTGCACCAACCTGTATTCCTGCAAAACAAAGGACACTGAGGGAGCTCCTAAGTTCTTCCTCCGATGCCCAAGTCAATTGTAGAGTTTAGGATTGCTAGAGAGATAGGATAAGTGCAAAAGTGTTTAAGTTAGAATTGTGTACTATTAGTGATAGTATTCCGCCATATTTATACTTTGTGCTTGAAATTATGATAAGAACATATCCCTAAAATCATAGTTAGGGGATCTTATCTTTAGTTTGAGCTTTACCCTTATCTTTATCCTTACCATTGCCTCATCTACACATGGGAAGCGTTCTGCAGGGCCTTTATCCCATGTGTTGTTGTTTAGGTCCGCTGCCCGCCCTACTGGAGTATGGGCTAGGACCTGTCATTTCCCAAGCTCCTAGGCTACATGTATTTTATAACCCTCGTCACTTCTATTAATGTTTCAGCACATCACTTGGATCTTCGCAAGCATTTTTCATTAATGTTAGTCTTATTTTTTTCTATTAATGTTTCTCTATTAGTTTCTATCTATTGAGTTAGTCTTGAGTTTCCTATTTTGTAATTTTGTTAACATTAAGGGAATAGAGATGTGATATCTTTGTTGGGCTAGTTTATCTTGATCACGTATCTCTGCCATGATATCTTTGTTGATTGTAATTATAAATAGCCAAACTCAAGTTCTAAACATTCTGAATGAAATAGCACAACACATATGATATCTTTGTTGTTTGGAGAGATTGAAGACGATGGGGTGTTAGTACTAAGTCTAAACTATTTTTTTTTTTTGGTAAAATAAACTGTTGTTGTGAAAGGGTCACAAAAAAAGCAAATTAACTATAAATGAGACCACTGTCATATACTTTTACAATTTTTGCGAACTTAGCCACATGTATGTTTTCTTTAAAAAAAAAAAAAAAATTCATATTATAATTTTCTTTTCAACATTTAAATTAATACTTTCTACAAACTTTTGGGCTGATTTTCTATTTAAATTATTTTTTTAAGTTATCGGTGTCGATTTTGATTACTCGTAATTTTTTTTATACTTGGCGATTTTAATTTTGGATAATAATTTTTTAAGACTATCGGGTTTTGATTTCGAAACGGTTTCGATCTTAATCTTTTTTAAAAAAATTTTGGTTAACTAAACTGCTGCCACTCTTAAACAAATATGGTAGACAATTATGTCTAGATTGGAGATCGAAGTAAGTAATTAATCCTGCGACTCATTGTACCGCGCTGATCTTTTTTTTAATTAATGCTCCTCTTTTTATGTCACTTCATAGGATGTCAAGAAATGTGACATCATCCAATTGGGGTTTGTTTAATTAATTTATTTTTAGTCGGGCTAAATGCCACTAGTGATTATTTATTTTTAAGAGTTGTGACACTTTAATCTTATATATTTTGAAATAAATATTTTAGTCATAAATCTATTACAAATTTGACATTGTTGATCCAATTTGCCTATTCTGTTAGTTTGTTAACTTTCTTGCAAGTGATTGGCACATGTCATGTAAAAAACAATATTTTGTAGGGCAAAACTGGAAGCACAATAATTCAAGCTTGTGGTTGTCGCTTCAAGCATGTGACCATCGCTTCTTTTGCTATAAAAATCACCAACCCCAATTGCAAAGCCCTAATTGTTTTAAACCCTGTAATTTCCAATCGTGCACAAAAAAAAAGGCCCAATTGTTCTCTAACTCAAAAAAAAAAATAAAAATAAACAACAATAATAAAGCTTAGATTTTGCTAAAAAGTGAAACCGTCAACCCCAATCATGCACACTATTACGAAAATGGTGACAACTTGCTATTGTGGAAAATCTAGTAAGCTCAATACTTCTTGGACAGATTACAATCTTGGTAGCGAGATCGGCATAAGATGGATCCATAACTTCCACAAATTGCGCACCAAATAACTAACGCGAAAATTCTCCAAATCGGGTTCAACAAAACCCTAGCCCAGGTTCTGAAATTTGCGCAATATAAAACCCTAGATCTCTCCAAAATGAGCAAAACCCCAATTTCGTAACAAATAGATGAAACCCTAAAGCAATTTTTGATAAAATCTTGCTAGTTGAAACCCTAGACTAATCCCCAAATCGGGACCAATGCACAAAATCTAATTTCTTTTTTTTTTGTTTTTTAACCTAACCCACCACACGTGTATATAGGAATTGTCTAATTTGACCCTAAAAAAAGTGCCATAAAAAAGCATGTGTCAATCACGTACAAAAACTGTTAAATAAACTAACGAAATAAGTAAGTTGGGTCAACAATATCAAATTTGTAATACATTTAGGACTAAGAGGTTCATTTCAAAAGATATAGGACAAAAGTGTCACAACCCCCAAAGATAAGGAACCACTAGTCGCATTTACCCTTTTTAGTCGAAAGAAAGTCTTTTTATTTATTTTTTTATTTTTTCCTGATCAAGGAAAAAAATCATTCATTAATTAGATTCAACCATTAGGGCTTACTATTGTCAACTAATAGCATGCTCCTTTAATTGTGATAGAGCTGGCATTGGACTCGGTCGGTACAAGCCCAGTATAACTTAGCACATTGAAACTCAGACCCAAACCAGCCTAGTTAAAATCAGGCTCGACTAGTCCCAACCCACCATATATAGGTAGGTTGAGTTAGGTTATGAAATTTATAACCCAGCTCATTTAAGTTTAGGCCTATTTCCCCTAGAAACCAGCCCAGCTCGTGAACCCAGCCTAGCTCAAACCTATCCCAGGCCCTGCTTGAGCCTACCTATAAATTAAAAAAAATTGAAATAGTTCATACAAATATGTGATGTTTTCAACTCTATTATATTGTGGCATTACACAATAAACATACTACTATTCTTCTACAATTGAGTCATTACTCCTATCAATCTTATGGACCATATAGTTGTAGCAGAAGAATTGCCACCATGACCATTACGAGCATCAGAACTTTAGAATTTCACATTTTTTGAAGAATATGGACATGCAATTTTTTAATTATTGCTAGCATATATTTATATATTTTCTTAATTTTGGAACTAGAAAATTTGTAAGATACCTTTCACCTAAACACCCAAACTATAACAATGACAATCTTGAAATGGAAATTCAACTATCACCTTCGCTACCACTACAACAAGTATCTATATAGCTACTGCCACCGGGCCTGTTGTCACCATCCATGGCCAACAAGCCTAATACCCCTACATTTGAGCACAATAAAATGGAGAACTTTCTCCACTAGAGCTCCGTTTGTTTGCTGTAAAATAACTTGTTAATAGAAAATATTTACAAGAAAAACTATATTCCTAAAAAGTAGAATATTTTCTAGGGTTTGATTGTCACACTGGAAACTATTTTCTGGTGTTTGGATCTACTAGTAAAAAATTGATTAAAATTATTCATTTTGTTTAAAATTATTAATTAATAATTAATTAGTTGATTATAATTATTAATTTAACAATAAAAACATAAAATATCAATTAATAAAAATATAATTAATAAATAAGAAATAAATTAATTATTATTATTGATGAAAATAATAATTTAACACTAAATTAGTTGAATAATTAAGTAATATTTAAAAATGATTTTAAATAATGAATAAAAAATCTAAAATAATTCAATAATTAATTAGTTAGTTAACTAGTTATTATTAGTTAATATTAATTTATTAATTACTAATTTAATTAATTTTAACTAAATTTAATTAATCATGAAATTAAAATTATTAATTTTTTATTATTTAATTAATTAATAATAATTAATTAAAAATGTGATAGGAATGGGGCGAATGTGAGGGTAGGGTCGGGATAAGATGGGGTGGGGTAGGATGGGGGTGGGGTTGGGGTGGATGAAGGTGAGATCGAGTGAGTGAAAAATATTTTCTTCTCCTAAAGGAGATGAAAACATTCTCACTCTTTTTAACTAAATATTTTCCTTTGATCGGAATATATTTTCTGGTTGATTAATTTTACGGTGTTATCAAACATCGAAATATTTTATGGCAAACAAACGGAGCCTAAATTTCCTCTAGCTTCAATATAATGTTTTATTTTTATGTTCATGTTACGAATATATTCGTGTCATATGAGATTGTGGTTCGCTATATAATATTTTATGTTAATGTTATTGATCTACTTATGTCCCGTTAACTATTAAATTGACTTTTCTTATGAAATTCAAGTATAAGTCACATTTAGATTATCTTTTATTAATCCAAGTGCACCTCAATTAATTTATATATATATATATATGTGTGTGTGTGTGTGTGTGTGTGTGTGTGTGTAATATATTCAAAATACACTAATTACAAGAAGTATTAAAAAAATTGTGCTAGCCCAACTCAGCCCAACCCACTAAAACCTTGGGCTGAGGTAGGTCAAGTTTTATCAATTTATTAGGCTAACGTTGGTGCGATTGGAGGAACAAAAAAATGCCAATTTGCGTTCCAAGTTTTCCTCAATATATCGACAATCAATAAATAAATAAAAGAATGAACTTCATTAACAATTTCTGTTAAAAGGAATTTCTGTATACGTTGGTGGGTAAGAATACTTGCCTTTTTGTACTTCCCTGGGCAAAAAAGTTAACAAATTAACGGAATAAGCAAGTCGGGTCAATAGAGTCAAATTTATAATACATTTAGGACTAAAAGGTTCATTTCGAAAGATATATGACCAAAGTATCACAACCCCCAAAGATAAGGAACCACTTGTGGCATTTACCCTTTTTAGTTGAGAAAAGTCTTTTTATTTTTTTTCCTGATCAAGGAGAAAAGTCATTCATTAATTAGATTCAACCGTTAGGGCTTACTATTGTCAACTAATAACCTGCTTCTTTAATTCTGATAGAGCTGGCATTGGGCTTGGTCGGTACAAGCATAGTATAACTTAGCACGTTAAAACTTGGACCCAAACCAACCTAGTTAAAATCGGGCTCGACTAGTCCCAACCCACCATATATAAATGGGTTGAGTTAGGTTATGAAATTTATGACCTAGCTCATTTGAGCTTAGACCCATTTCCCCCTAAAAACCAGCCCAGCTCAAACCTATCCCGGGCCCAGCTTGAGCCCATCTACAAATTAAAAAAATTTGAAATAGTTCCTATAAGTATGTGATGTTTTCAACTCTATTATATTGTGGCACTACACACTAAACACACTACTATTCTTCTACAATTGAGTCATTACTCCTATCAATCTTATAAACCATATACCTATAGTAGAAGAACTGCCACCACGACCATTACGAACATCAGAACTTTGGAATTTCACGTTATTTGAAGAACAGGGACATGTAGTTTGTAATTATTACTTGCATCTATTTATATATTTTTGCAATTTTGGAACTAGAACATTTGTATGATACTTTTCAACTAAACACCAAAACTATTAAAATAACAACCTTGAAATGGTTATCAACCATCGCCTTTACCAGCACTACAACAAGTGTTTGTACAGCTACTGCCACCATGCCCGTCATCACCATCCACGGCCAACAGGCCTAATACCCTTAGATTGGAGCACAACAAAATGGAGAACTTCTCCATTAAAGCTTTATTTGTTTGCCGTAAAATAACTTTCTGGTAAAAAATATTTACAAGGAAAAATATTTTCTTGAAAAATAGAATATTTTCTGGTATGTGGTTGTCACACATGAAAATATTTTTTAGTGTTTGTATGTGTATTAGTAAAAAATTGATTAAAATTATTAATTTTGTTGAAAATTATTAATTAATAATTAATTACTATTAATTCATTAATTGATTAAAATGATTAATTTAAAAAAATAATTAAAATAATTAATTATTAAAATTAATTAATAAGTAAGAAATAAATTAATTATTATTAATTTATGAAATTATTAATTTAAAACTAAATTAGTTGAATAATTAAATAATATTTAAAAATGAAATTATTAATATTAACTTATGAAATTAATAAGTAATATTAAATTATTAATAGTTAATATTAAATTATTAACTAGTAATATTAATTTATGAAATAATTAATTTAAAACTAAATTAGTAATATTTAACAATGATTTTAAATAATGAATAAAAATCTCAAATTAATTAAATAATTAATTAGTTAGTTAACTTATTATTATTAGCTAATATTAATTTATTAAATATTTTATTAATTATTAGTGTAATTAATTTTAACTAAAATTAATTAATCATAAAATTAAGATTATTTAATTTTTTATTAATTAATTAATTAATAATAATTAATTAAAAATATGACGCATGTGGTATGGAGGTGAGGGTAGAGTCATTTTGGGGTGGGGTGGGGTGGGTGAAGGTAGGATGGAGTGAGTGAAAAAAAATTTCTTCTCCTAAAGGAGATGAAAATATTTTCACTTTTTTCAATTAAATATTTTTCTTTGATCGTAACATATTTTTTGGTTTATCAATTTTAAAGTGTTACTAGATATCGAAAAATTAGGAAAATTTTTACGGCAAACAAACGGAGCCTAAATTTCTTCTAGCTTCTATATAATGTTTTATTTTTCTGTTCATGTTACTAATGTATTCGTGTATCGTGAGGTTGTGGCTTGTTATATAATATTTTATACTAATGTTATTGATCTACTTATATCCCGTCAACTATTAAATTGACTTTTTTTTTTATGAAAGTTCAGTATAAGTCACATTTAGATTATTTTTATTAATCCATGTGTTCCTCGATTTCGATTAATTTTTTTCACTTATATGTACATGTGTGTATGTGTATATGGGTCGGTGTGTCCGTGTTCGTATATTTATATATTTATATGTATGTATATAATATTTTCTAAATATACTAATATAAAAAAAAAAAGATATGGGTTAGTCCAACTCACTAAAAGCTTGGGCTGATGTAGGTCCAGTCCTGTCAATCCACAACTCGTATGGGTGGGTTGGGATGGGCTAACCCAAATGCTAACTGATGCTGGATAAAAACAAATGGTGAGAATCTTCTTCCAAAATAATTTTTGACATGTAACGGCTTCACTTATATTAAATTTAGAAAATATATATATGGTAGGTAGAGATAAGGCCGTGAACACCCAACCATTGTGTGTGTATATATAAATATGTTAGTTGCTAGGGGTTTTTCTAGTATCCAACCAATCTTGCGCCTTGTCCTTCTATTTCACGCATAATAACAACAAATTAAAAATTGATTAATATAAACTATTATTGTCATTACTTTAATAGTGTGAAAAAATTAGTAATCTAGACCTTTTTTTTTTTTTTTTATATTCAAGAGAGGCCTAACCTCTATAAATTATGGCCTCGATGATTTGAAACTCACACTGCCATTAGCAAAGTTCCCCTTGCTGAGATTTCCCATTTCTCTTCCTTCAATATCCTGTTCAAGTCAACTTGTTTAAACTTCTAAGAGACTATAGCCTTTGCCTTTTCCTGCTCCCAATAATTCACCTCTGTACTTGTTCACTTCTAATGTCGTCTTCTACAGCATCCAGCGTCGAGGAGATTGTTGATCAGCCAGAAACACCTTTGCCAGAGACATCTTCCACTGAATCCAATTATGAATTTAATGGTTCTAAGTACCCCAATTCCTTTGACCTCGAGCTAGCCATATCTCTTGAATTCCTATCTTGCATCCAATCTGACCAAATCATACCAATCCAGAGGATCTGCGATGTGGTCATGCCTGCATTTTTGCATTACTTGTCCAAAGGTAATCTCATCAACAACAATCAGAATGGTCCTTCTTCTGATATGTATGACTTGTTCTTGAAAATTCAGAGCGATATTCAAGCTGCCCGAAGGAACTTTGAACGACTCAAGCAATGGGAGGAAACTCTTGATCATCTTATAAAGGATTTGCTTGTCCGTGACTGGGACTGGGAGGGCAAATTCAGTCACACCACTGCAGGCAATGCCGGAGAATTGTCTGTGCGCAGCAGGGAATTGTATAAGACGCTTCGCGAGATCGACACAACGGTCGCCAAACTTGGACAGCATATTGAACCTCCTTGTAATGCGATATCAATCAGACCTGTCGATGATCGTGTTCAGTCTTCGTCATCAAATGCCTCTACTACTGAGGAGGAGAGTGCGGATCAAAGCTTCAGTATGAACGTTTCAGGAACTGTTCCCTCCCATGTCTTTGATCAAGCACGTTATGATAGTCTAAACCCCCAACTCAAGAATTGTTTGCTGTACTTCTCAGCTTTCCCAGCCAATTCAAAGATCAGGAAGAAGGCTCTCACATACTTGTGGATCGGAGAGGGATTCATAAACCCTACGACCGCTGATGGTTTGACCTCTGAGGAAATTGCAGCAAAGTACTTTGAAGAACTTGGCAGCAAAGGTTTCATCGAGCCGGTAGACGAGAAGGAATCTGGGGACTTCAGTAGCTGCAAGATGAACCCATCAATCCACTCTGATGTTGTTCTGCACGCCAAAAACTCTGACTTCTTCGACTTTGATGCTAGAGGTAAACCAACGACAAATTACATCAGATCTCACAAGGCATGCCTGAGTAGAACAGAAGATGGATCTCTGGAGCAGTTTGTTGAACGTGTTGATGATTCAAATCGCGACAAGCTTTACACTTTATTCAATCTTGATGAGACTTATCCTGAGTTTCCAACAGGTTGGTTTTCGAAGGTGAATAATGTGACAACTCTTTGTCTTGGTAGCTGGCGAAGCTCAAACAAGACTACCTTCCTGGTCGAAAACACAGAGTTCTTACAAGACTTGCGCGATCTGAAACTCCTGAGGTGCTTAAGCCTCAACAGGATATATAAGATCAAAAAACTTCCAGCATCAATTTCTAAACTTCGCGATCTGATGATTTTGGATCTGAAAGCGTGTTACGATTTACAAGAGCTACCTGATGCAATCGGGTCACTCGAGAACCTGACACACTTGGACATGTCAGAGTGTCATTTGATTGATTACATGCCAAAAGGACTTTCCAAGCTTGTAAAACTCCTAGTCCTCAAAGGTTTTGTGATTTCTGGCGATCCAACAACCTCTCAAGATCAGTGCAGTCTTGCGGATTTAGTGAAATTGGAGAAGTTGAGGAAACTGACTATTTATACCAACAGAAGGGTCACAGGAAATGAGGGACAACTAAATAGTTTGTCGCAGTTCAAGGTTCTTCAAGTGTTGACAATATCATGGACGAGAGCTCCTTCACGAGCTCCACCGCGAAAGCTAGTTTCCTTGCAAACATTCAAAAGCAAGAGGCATGAGAAGGTTGAGGTGACTAATCCTAGTTCACTTCCAGGCAGTTTAGAGAAACTTGACCTAAGGTGTTGGCCTATGACGGCAATGCCCCGTTGGGTAAATCCCTTGGAACTTCAAAAACTGAACAAACTCTATATCAGGGGTGGTAGCCTCAGTGATCTGCACCAAGAGATGCAGTGGACAGTCAAAATTCTGCGTCTCCAGTATTTGAAGGAACTGGAAATGAATTGGCAAATAGCGGGGCAGCTATTTCCTAAGTTGGTTTATTTGGACAAAATTGATTGCCCTTTACTCGTGTCTTTTCCAGATGATGGGGTGTGGAGACCTGATAATCAACAGATCAGAGGAAGGCATCCATGATAGATGCTGGAAACGCATAAACAATCATCATTCAGTGCATTTTGTATTTGAATTTTGCTTCTCTTCTTGAAGCCTATCTTGATATGATTAAAGTTTCTGGTTTTTTTTTTTTTTTTTGAGTACTGTACTTTGTTCAAGAAATAATGGTTGTGATTTTTCTCAAACAATCTAGTTAAATTCTCCCTTGAAGCCTATCTTGATGTGAGTGGGAAATTACTATGTTCACTAGGCAAGAGTTTAGATCAATCAATGTCCAGTAAAGAATCGCTATTTGCATTTTCAACTTCCCAGAGCTAACAACACGGATCAATTGAAGTGAGGCAGAAAGTGGAAGAAGATAAAATATCTTCACTTGGGGAAATGGGTTGCAGTTAGGGTTTCGAATTATGAAATATCTTGATTCATTGTAATATCCTAATTTTAGTGAACTTCGTTGATATTCGTTCATAGATTTTTTATTAGTAAAAAATAGCTCCATTCATAAAAGAAAGGAAGCGACGGATTGAGACGCGGGCCTAAAATACTCTTACGACCCTAAAAAAATGACTTTTAAATCTCAAGAGTTGTATCACCATTGACCAATCAAACCATGTCAACGGACTTAAATCAAAGTTATTAAGTTGCCCTAATGCATGCTTAAATCCGAGGTCCTTACCATATAGGTTTGCTATTAAACAATTTTTGAACATTAAATTATTTGACCAAAAAAAAATAACATTAAATTATCGATTTTGAAAAATGGCCATTGGATAATTGGGTCCACCCTATCGAATATTAGCTCACTGTTCAACAAAAGAGCTTTCTTATCTCCTGATCTTAACTCGTGGTCCACTGCCAGTCACATAAATATAATTGCTATTTTTTTTTTCTTATATTATAAATGTTATACAACTTATATTATAAATGTAATTAGAAATACCCTAAATTTTCAAAGGGAATTAGTTACTTATTAACTTTGGGCCATGTGACCACTCAAGAAAAAAAAAAATTGTTGAGTTCATCAACTTATGATACGTATTAAGTTAAAGAGAAAAAAAAAAAAAGGACTCTTTTGCTGAAGGGTGAGAATCTTTGTAGAAAAAGTTACCTATCCTCCATGTCTCTCTCACCTTACAGCCTCCCTTCGCTTTGATAATACCAAAAAAAAAACAAACATACAAACAAACTCTATCATTATGTTTTATCATTAAACATATTACGCAATCCTCAATCCGTTTTGTGTTTAGATTCTGGAAAGCTCATGAGAAAATCATAAAAATCTTAAAGCTTAGGCTTAGTTCACCAAAAAGTCCCGTATCTAGATTATATTGTGTATATGATTTCAGAAAGTATATATGAACATTATGTTTAATTTGTGTATCTTGAATTTTGAAATTGATGCTTGACAATTTAAAGTTGGCATATGGGCTAACTCAGCAAGGACTGACTGAATCATGAATTGAGAAAAATGAATCCTGCTTGATACAGATATTTAGTGGGTTGAATTCATTGTCAGAATACAGGATATAACCCAGCCCCCGAGCCCGCTATCATGAGTCGTGAGTTGGACAAAGCTGAACTGGGCCAACCCATTTTTTTGTGATCAGTGTTTTCTGAATATATAATATATATACTAATAGACAAACACATATACATATCCAAACACCAACACACACACACACACACACACACACACACACACACACATATATATATATATATATATATATATATATATAATAATTAAAAAAAGTTTAAACTTATTTTTTTAAGAACAATTAATTTAACTATTAACGAAATAGTACAAAAGTTGATTGATAATACTAACAATTAACATGAATGATAAAATGCTGCTTAACAAACTACAAGGTAATGAGACACGTGTATATTAGTGATATAAATATAAAAACAAACATTACATAAACGCTTGAGAAAAGCTAATGCAAAAGTTATCCATTTTGTTGTGCTCTTTATACGAGTGTTACGCTTGGCGATGGCGGTGGTTGAATAACCACTTCAGAATTAAAATAGTTTGTGACATTTGGGTGTTGACGTACAAGATGTCTTATAAGCGTCCAAATTCTATATTTACGTCAAAATATAAATTGACATTGGTAATAGTTATAAATTACAGACCCATGTTCTTCAAAGTACGTAAAATGATTCCAAACATCTGACAAATGTAAACGTCGTGAAAATTTTTCTTCTCTCAAGGTATAATTATATATAATGTTGTAGACTTGTAGTAAAAATGTGTAAAACACATTGTACAAGAATCATACAATTTACTGTGATTTGGTATGATTAATCTGCAATTTGTGCATATTCCCAATCACAACTAATTCGAACCATTTTGTTCGTGAATCAAATCAAATCATAAGATATCAACCACAAATTCTACAAGTATAATAACTATGGTTTTGAATATTAGAAGGCTGGATTGCAAAACTGAAGTTGAATTAATGTTCAAATAGTGGCGTAACCAGGAACCCAAGGTCATGGGGTGTACTCTTACAGTGAGAGAAGTCGGGGGTGCCCTTGTACAATGAAAGTGTCTAATATAATATTTTTTTCTAAAAAAACCAAAAAAAAAATCCAAGTTGACCTCCTCCTTATTATTATTATTATTATTATTATTATTATTATTATTATTATAATTATGTATATTAAATTGCTTGATTATGAACTTCAAACAAAATGTGACAATTTTTAAAGTACTAGATTGAATGTTAATTAACATTAATGCAATATTTAATGAAAATATGTTAAGTTTATTTTTATTTGGAAAGCTTGCAAGTCAAGTGAAGTTTTATTACGTTGTAGGTTGCATCACATTTCTATAATTCAAATTAAAAGCGATAACCCTTATTTTTGTTTAAAGGTACGTAGCTCATTCGTGACCCACCCGTAGTCCCTAGTTCATCTATAGCCCATATGTGGCCATTTTCTATGGATAGGCTATGGAAATGAAGAAGTCCGTAGCCCTTAGCTACGGATGGGCTACGAACCCCTAATAGTATTTATTCTAACTTGGTAATAGGTAGGAACAACATATTAAAACGTGTTAATATATTCATATTTTTCTTGTTTATGAAATTCAAATACAATCTGAAAGTTTTTGGACCACTAGATTGAACGTTAATTGACTTTAACACAATGTTAATTGAGAACAAGTTAAATTCGATTTAAACGACTATTGATTTCCTATGAGATTTCTCTATAAAAGTACACATGCTAATGAAATACGAACTAAGTTTATTTTTATTTGGAAAGCTTGCAAGTCAAGTGAAGTTTTATTACGTTGTAGGTTGCATCACATTTCTATAATTCAAATTAAAAGCGATAACCCTTATTTTTGTTTAAAGTTCCGTAGCCTATCTGTAGTCCATCCATAGCTCATAGCTTATCCATAGCCCATTCGTGGCCATTTGTTATGAATGGGCTACGGAAGAGAAGAAGTCCGTAGCCCATCCGTAGTCCCTAGCTACGGATGGGCAGGGACTACGGACCACTAATAGTATGTATTCTAACTTGTTAATAGGTAGAAACAACTTATTAAAATGTGTTAATATCTTTATATTTTTCTTGTTTATGATGTTCAAACACAATGTGAGAGTTTTTGGACCACTAGATTGAACGATAATTAACATTAACGCAATATTAATTGAGAACAAGTTAAGTTCGAATTAAACGGGTATTGATTTCCTATAAGATTTCTCTATAAAAGTACGCATGCTAATGAAATACGGACCATGTTTATTTTTATTTAGAAAGCTTACAAGTCAAGTGAAGTTTTACTACGTTGTAGGTGTTTTCGCATTTCTATAATTCAAAATAAAAGCGATAACCTTTATTTTTGTGCAAAGGCCTGTAACCCATTCGTGGCCATTTGCTACGGATGAGCTACGGAAATGAAGAAGTTCGTAGCCCATCCATAGTCCTTAGCTACGAATGAGCTACAAACCACTAATAGTATGTAAATAGTAGGAACAACATATTAAAACGTGCTAATATCTTCATATTTTTCTTGTTTATGAAGTTCAAACACAATGTGAGAATTTTTGGACCAGTATATTGAACGTTAATTGATATTAACGTAATATTAATTGAGAACTAGTTAAGTTCGATTTAAAAGACTATTGATTTCTTATGAAATTTCTCTATAAAAGTACGCATGCTAATGAAATATGGACCAAATTTATTTTTATTTGGAAAGTTTGCAAGTCAAGTAAAGTTTTACTACGTTGTAGGTAGAATCACATTTCTATAATTCAAATTAAAAGCGATAACCCTTTTTTTTGTGTAAAGGTCCGTAGTCAATCTGTGGTCCATCTATAGCCTCTAGTTATGGATGGGTTACGGATCACTAATAGTATGTATTCTAACTTGTTATTGGGTAAGAATAACATATTAAAACTTGTTAATATCTTAATTTTTTTCTTGTTTATGAAGTTCAAACACAATGTGAAAGTTTTTGGTCTAGTAAATTGAACGTTAATTAACATTAACGTAATATTAAATGAGAACATGATAAGTTCAATTTAAACGGCTATTGATTTCTTATGAGTTTTTTTCTATAAAAATACACATGCTAATGAAATACGGGCCAAATTTATTTTTATTTGAAAAACTTGCTAGTCAAGTAAAGTTTTACTATGTTGTAGGTGAAATCACATTTCTATAATTCAAATTAAAAGTTATAACATTTGTTTTTGTGTAAAGGTCTGTAGTCCATCCGTGGCTAGTGGCTATGGATGGGCCACTGACTTTGTTATTTTATTTTTTCCCGGTTTAATTAAAATGTTTATAAGTATACTGTAGCAAAGTTGTCACGGTTAGGCTACAACCTTTTATTTTTTAAAATATTTTTTGAATAATACATATTGTTCGTAGTCAATCCATGCATATTTGGCTACCGCATGGCTACGGAATTTGTTTTTTTTTTTTACCGATTTAATTAAATAGTCCATAGCTAGTCCGTAGCAAATTTGTCACTGCTAGGTTACGACTTTTTTATTTTTAAAACTTTTTTTTGAATAACACATATTGTCCATAGCCAATCCGTGGCTATTTTGCCGCCACATGGCTACGGACTATTATTTTTTATAATTAAAATTATATTCCGTAGCTAATCCGTAACTAAGTTTTGTCGCCACTTCAACATGGCGTAATATTTCGCCACGGAAAGGCTACGGAATTAGTTGTCTGTAGTCATTCCGTAGCTTGGCCGTAGCCAATGGGCTACAAAAAAAAATTCGTCACCCAAATCAGTTTCCCAAGCGTTGTTTTCTTGTAGTGTGAGCAAATCTATCGCTTCTTGACATCTTGTGGAACATGTCCATAGGTGATCCACGCTCCTGTGTACCTTCCTGCAAAAATGGTTTTGAATTCTCGAATGTTTGCACAAGGTACAAATATATTAACCATTATAACAACAACTTATAATTACTTATAGAATAATGAAGAATTAAAGTAACTAGTCTATCTCAATACTGAATCTAAGTTTTACCCGTTGTTATATAGCTGATTATGTGTACACCCATCTTCCAGTCATGTCATGTAATCCTCTATTGATTGAAAACCTATCACCCGCCAGTCTACTGAGCCATCGGCTCGTCCTGATAACTCTGTCGGTATGTAATGGTGTTTGTGGCTAGTAATGGGGGTGGTACCAACAAGGTTCGTGCTCTGTTCCTCATGTCACATGTAAATGTTAAAGAGAGGCGTAGATAATTTGGTGTAACGAACTGATGTCCTGGGAGTGCTAGGAGACTCTCAATCAGTGTCACCACATGCTACGGATAACAAAGATGATGGCATATTGGGTTGTGATTGATGTTGGCCTTTGCCTTTACCTCTAGGCATCAAGACTAATTTGAGGCATAAAACCAAGAAAGACAAATTTAACTAACATTCTCCAATATTCAAGATAGTCCCGTTGTAACTAAAATCACATTCCAAATATTATAAAAACTAGTATATTTCTTTCTTAATTCATATTCTAACTATCACAACCAAATATCCAATGTAACATATTTCTTAATTCATATTTCTTTTCTACATTCAAGATAAACTCAAAATTACTTCTATATTCCACGAAACTACTATATTGCCCAAAATATCATCATATATGTTTATTAGAGAACTGCGGGTGAAAGTTTAAGCTCTTACAAACACGATTTTAGTTTGTTGAACTGATGCATTTCCTAATCTGGAAAAAGGAAAATGTCTTATTTATTATCATGTTTAAATTGACCATTCTGCCTTTATTTTTAACAGAAGAGGTTTAACTCTCATATTCTAAAAAGTATGAGGTCTTAGTCTCTTTTAACAAAATTAGAAAGCGTCTCAACCAAAATTACCCTTTTTTTGTTTTTTTGTTTTTTTGTCAATTGGCACACTTTCAACTCAACACCACAGTTTGACCCAGAAAAAAAAAAATCAACACCACAACACTTTCTTTTGCTGGATTGAGGCTGAAGAAACACAACGATGAAGGGAGTGAGCAGCTGTGAGATGCATTAAAAGATGGAGAAGTGAGTGAGTGAGAGTTTATATATCTAGTATAATTGTAATTAAAATAAGAAGGAAGACTATAATAGTCATCTCACAAAATATAATTTCACCTCCTTCCAAATAAGAAATGACCCCAATTTGAAAGGACTGGATTTTGGGGTGTATGAGGGGTTAGGCCAATCTCTCTCCTATATCCCAACCATCAATTTTCTTCCAAGACAAATAGGGGGAGAGATTTAATCTCTCCCTAACCATTCCCTTCCACCCATTCCCCTCAATCCAAACAAACTGTTATTCTTTATAGTTATATTCAAACTCTTAATTTACCATCATTTTTTTTTTGGCACACTACGAAAAAAACACATTTCTGCGATGGGTTGTCGCCATTTTGTCACCAACTTGGAGATGGTTTAGAGACGGTGTAAGATGTCGCCACTTTAGTGACAATTTAGTGACTATTTTGTTACGTTTTGGAGACGACCTACATATGCCGTCCCCATGTCGTCGCCAATTGGCGACAATTTGGTGACGACATCATATGCGGTCTCCAAAAGTGACCATATGGTGACTAATTGGTGACAGCTAATGACATGTTGTCTCCATGCCGTCCCTATGCCGTCGCCAATTGGCGAGAATATGGTGACAACATCATATGCGGTCTCCAAAAGTGACTATATGGTGACAACTTGGTGACAGATAATAACATGTTGTCTCCATGCCGTCGCCAAATACGACGTAGTTCGAGATGATCCACAAAACGCGTCATAATTTAGTCACCCTATCGTTGCCAAAAATTTATAATTATATATTGATGAATTATTTTAATGTAATAATTATACATATAAGTAGTGACTACTAATTTTCCGTCTTATAATGTCATGAATTGGCGTCTACATAAGTAAGTCGTCCACATTTGAGGCTTTGATTGTAACGATAAGTTATTCATCATTACTTACAAAACAAAATATGTCTTTTATTATTATAAACAAAACATATTTACAGCATTCGAAAAGTTAATGGGACTCATTATTATCTCCGTGAAGAACAATTTATATATATGGTTAATATTTAACGTAATGCACCACTATTTCTATTATTTCTTCTAAATCAACAAAACGATTAAATAGGAAACAACTTAAGATTTTTTATTATAAGAGTTAAATCATTACAAACATAAACTTAATTTTACATTCATAATTAATAAAGGATTACATATAATCATTTATTAATACAGCAACAAAACGACAAAATAGGAAACATAATTAACATGTTACAAATTATATGCTCGAAATACATAAACACACCAACTTAATCCCTAACATAGTTCATCATAATCAATAAAACATAACAACCATACACTACACGTCATGCAGAACAAAGCAATAACATTGTTACGGATTGTAACAAATAGTACTAATGCCGATGTTTCCAATATGATAAAAAAATATAAATATTATTTAAATACGTTGGGGCAATAGATCCGTAGCATGTCGTCTTGAACTTTTTGGACTACTTGGGCATTAGATATGTATCCGTCGTATTTTGGCGGAGCATTTAGATCAAGTTGGGGTTTAACGTATTTGCTGTAATTTGGATACGGTTTCATCGTATCCACCTCTTCATCTTTTGTTGGTCTTGGAAGAGAAACCGAGTGGTGTTGTTGATCCTTGCTCATCCTTGAAACAATTTAACTACAATCTATTTTTTGAAAATTCTAGACGGTGTAAGAAAGCACAATTTCGACTGCTATATATAGCAAACAAGTAATTGAATTATATAGAGACAACTTGATGACAGTAGCGAGACACCCCAACATTTTATAATATGGTAATGTATGCACGAATGTTTCGCAGTCACGTGGCTGCGTACCATTCGTCTTCCATGGGTCAAATTATTTGGGACCTGGTGTGCACGCTAATTTCGACAATGAAAAGTTGTTGACTCCATCTACCTTGCAAACCGGGGCCATGCCAATTCAATTTCCTGCTGCCCCGTGGTATAGTACACCATGTTCTTATCCTACGCATGATTCGCGGTCACGTGGCTGCGTACCATTCGTCTGCAATTGGTCAAATAATATGGGACATGGCGTGCACGATATTTTCGATGTTGAAAAGTTATTGAATCCATCTACCTTGCGAACGGGGGCCCTGCCAATTCAATTTGCGTATGCCCCGTGGCAGAGTACACCATGTCCCTATCGTATGTATGATTCGCGACCACGTGGCTGGGTACCATTCGTCTTCCATAGGTCAAATAATTGGGGACATGACGTTCCCAATTACTACATAATGACGTAAAAGCATTTGAATTATTAATGAATTACCTTCATCTACTTTATATTTTAAAATTTTTTTTATAAATATTTGTTTCAAAAAAATTTAAATTACTAATTCAACAACATATTAGTTTGATAAATTGAGATACACAATTGAAATTAAATATGTATATTAACATTTATTTTATAATTTATACGAATATATTATAAACTATCAAATATTAAATAATTATAACTAAAAATTGAAAGACAAGGAAAATCAAACAATTGGCGATGGCTTACTCCATCTCCAGAAAATGTAGACGGCCCAGGCCGTCTGTATTTTGGAGACGGCCGGGCATTCTCCATAATGGAGAGCCCGGTCTCCATTGAGGAGACGGCCCACGCCGTCTCATCAATGGAGATTGGAACTGGACCAGGCCAGTATCCATTTTGGAGATGGCCTGGTCCGTCTCCAGGCCGTCTCCATAATTCGTCTTCCATAGGTCAAATAATTGGGGACATGACGTTCCCAATTACTACATAATGACGTAAAAGCATTTGAATTATTAATGATTTACCTTCATCTACTTTATATTTTAAAATATTTTTATAAATATTTGTTTTAAAAAAATTTAAATTACTAATTCAACAACATATTAGTTTGATAAATTGAGATACACAATTGAAATTAAATATGTATATTAACATTTATTTTATAATTTATACCAATATATTATAAACTATCAAATATTAAATAATTATAACTAAAAATAGAAAGACAAGGAAAATCAAACAATTGGCGATGGCTTAATCTATCTCCAGAAAATGTAGACGGCCCAGGCCGTCTATATTTTGGAGACGGCCGAGCCGTATCCATAATGGAGAGCCCGGTCTCCATTGAGGAGACGGCCCACGCTGTCTCCTCAATAGAGATTGGAACTGGACCAGGCCAGTCTCTATTTTGGAGATGGCCTGGTCCGTCTCCATTTTGAAGACAGCTTGAGCCGTCACCATGATGGAGAGCCCGGTCTCCATTGAGGAGACAGCCCACGCCGTCTCCTCAATGGAGACTGGAACTGGACCAGGCCAGTCTCCATTTTGGAGACGGCCTAGTCCGTCTCCATTTTGGAGACGGCCTGAGCCGTCTCCATAATGGAAGCCCAGTCTCCATTGAGGAGACAGCCCACACCGTCTCCTCAATGGAGACTGGAATTGGACCAGGCCACTCTCCATTTTGGAGACGGCCTGGTCCGTCTCCATTTTGGAGACGGCCTGAGCCGTTTCCATAATGGAGGGCCCGGTCTTCATTGTGGGGACGGGCCACGCTGTCTCCTCCATGCAGGGTGGGACTGGGCCAGGCCAGTCTCCATTTTGGAGACGGCCTGAGCCGTCTCCATAATGGAGACTGGAACTGGACCAGGCCAGTCTCCATTTTGGAGACGGCCTGGTCCGTCTCCATTTTGGAGACGGCCTGAGCCGTCTCCATAATGGAGAGCCCGGTCTCCATTGAGGAGACGGCCCACGCCGTCTCCTCAATGGAGACTGGAACTGGACCAGGCCAGTCTCCATTTTGGAGACGGCCTGGTCCGTCTCCATTTTGGAGACGGCCTGGGCTGTCTCCATAATGGAGAGCCTAGTCTTCATTTTGGAGACAGCCAAGGCCGTCTCCATGGGGACTTGTCAAATCAGGTCCCCAAACTTTGGCGACGGCCCAATTAGTCACTGGGCCGTCACCATGGGGAACCATCCATAATTGAAAACGTTTACAGAGGGCAGCAGTTGCTGCCCTCTTTTAATTCAAAAAAAAAAAAAAAACCAGAAGCCCCCCACCCCCAACGAAAAAACAAACTTAGCAACACCCCCCACCCCTCCTCGTGTCCCCTACCTCATACCACCCCCACCCCCACCCCTCAACACCCTCTCTTACTTTGACGATTAGGTAAAATCCGAAAATATACTCCCTATTTTTTTCTTTTGTAATGTATGTATATATACATATATATATATGTACTATACGTATATATATGTATATATATGTGTATATAAACATTTATATAATGTGTTTGATTATTTTGTTATATATATCATTTTATTTATGTATTTTTTTGTATAATGTTCTGTTTTTTTCCTAGTTTTATATTTTTTTTTTTCATTTTTCGGTTTTTTCTTTGTTTTATATAATAAAATTGTTTTTTAATTAACCAAAACTTTGGTTGAGCAATATTTGCTTAATATATTTCTAATTTTTTTTATTTTTTCGGATTTATTTTATTTTATTTTATTTTTTGCCAAAAATACATAGTGTTAATGTAATAAATATTTTTTGATTATACATTGTATTTTTTTGATTAATACAATGTGTTTGGCTTTATTTTGCAAGGTTTGGGGCTTTAGATATTTGGATGCGATTTATCTAGTTTCAATCGGCTCAGGTGAGTTTGATGATTGTACGAGTTGGAAGTTTTACAATAAATTTATTTGTAAATGTAAATTCGTTTAATTAAATTAAAGTTATTGTGATTATTTTTTATGTATTTGATTTTGTATATTATGATAATTGAGTTGAAAGTGTATTGTGAAGATGATGTTTGTGTAAATTGATGAAGGGGTATTTTGTTGTTGGTAGAGAATTAGATTTTTGCAGTTGTATTAAGATGTTTAAGTAAAGTTAAGTTAACTCGAGTGAGAAATTTAAGGTGATTAACAAGTAAGAATACCGATTTCATCTTTCGTGTGTTTCTTGCAAATTAAGAAAATTAAATTAGGTTAAACATTTTCCATGATAGTATGATATGTTGACTATTTTAATAAGTAATTAAATTTAAGATAATAGACTAAGTAATTAAATAAGTTAGTTTAATAAATTTAGATAATTAATAAGTAATAAATATATATAATTTAATTTCATAAGTTTAGCAAGACAAATTAATATGTTATGTTAACACACTCAGATAAGTAAGACAAGTAGTTTAGTATGTAAGAAGTATAGGTTACGTAGTTCATTTTGATGCTGTTTCACTTAAGAAGTATAGGTCTTGCATGTATATGTGTTGGTTTAAGAATTGTATTTTGAATTTATATATTGTATGGCTTGTTAGGTCGTAGTACGTGTTGTAATTACTCTAATTATATACTATGTGTTTTAATTATCTTCAATGCTTGGTTTTGTTAATGAATGTTTGATGGTGGACTTTAAATACAAGAAAATAACATAGATTAGATTAGAGTGGTAAGATAAGTATGGAAAATCTTAAATTTCGTCCATATTGTTTGCAAAAAAATTTAGTTTATTCCATATTGTTGAAAATGTCTAAATATAGTCCTTATTGTTGGCTGAAAAGTTTCAATTTATTCTGTAATGTTTAAAGTTATCAATTGCATCCCTATTGTTTTGATTATTCCTAACAAAATGTCAGTTTTCTCCTTATATAATATAGACGAATTTAAAACTTTAAGAAAACCATTTGGACAACATTGACACTAATTAAAAATAATAGGGGCGACATATTTACTTTTTGGAAAACATGTTGGGACTAAAATGAGACATTTTAAACAATAGAAGAAAATAAAAATTTTGGTTAAACCATAGGTACTTAAGCTAAGTTAGGAAGTTAGCTTAAGAAGTAAGTAGTTAATTTGTTGCAATTAAGATCTTTATCTACATAGATCTTGGTGAAATAAACTATTTTACATATATTAAGCATAAATGCATTTATTACACATAATGTTACATAGAAAAAGGTCCGTGTAACTATTGTGGTCCCAATATTATGCTCTAAATGTAACCAAACATCAATAAGTCATTTATTGAATATGTTATATATTACATAGGAAATTTTTGTTGGATATGGATACAAGTCGTGAATGGATGTATCATCGTCACGATCCTGACGGGCATCTTAATGAGGCATTTGTTATTGGTGTACACGAATTCGTAGATTTCGCATGTGGCCAAAGATATTACATGGATGGTGAAAAAATAAGATGCCCGTGTGCCAAATGCAAAAATCGCAGTTTTGAAAAATCCGAAGAGGTCATACTTCATCTTTACAGGAAAGGTTTCATGGTAAACTACTATAAATGTACTGAACACGGGGAAGACATGTCAAATAATTGTAATATACGTACGTTCAATTTTCAAAATAATGATTACAACGAGATGGTAGAAGAAAGAAATAACTATAGGACAATGGTATTTGACGTTGTTGGTCCGGAATGGTATGGTGATGAAAACTTTTATACAGAAGAACCTAACATTGAAGCGCAACAGTTTTTTGAGTTGTTGAAGGCTGCTGATTTACCACTGTATGAAGGTTGTGAAAACTTAACGCAGTTATCTGCTGTGTCTCGTTACATGAATGTCAAGGCCGAGCATAACATGAGCGAACTATGCTTTAACACAATGATTGAAACAGTTAGGGATTCGTTGCCGAATACGCATACGATGCCTGAAAACTTTTACAGGTGTAAGCAATTAATTAGACCCTTGGGACTAGGATATGTGAAGATTGATGTTTGTGTAAACGGTTGTACCTTATTCTACAATGACAGAAAACACCTAGATTCTTGTCCGCGTTGTCATCACCGACGTTTCAAACCAACAACACGTGGTTCAAAACGGAGTAAGTTGAAACCATATCAACAATTACGGTTTTTCCCATTGACTCCAAGGTTGAAAAGGCTATACATGTCAAATGTGACAGCTGAGCACATGCAGTGGCACAAGAATCACCAGGTCGAGGAAGGAAAAATTTGTCATCCCTCAGACGCTGAGGGATGGAAATATTTCGATAGTGTATATCCTGAATTTGCATGTGAACCCAGAAAT
The DNA here is from genome assembly GCA_037974665.1 of Ehretia macrophylla. Taxonomy (NCBI): domain Eukaryota; kingdom Viridiplantae; phylum Streptophyta; class Magnoliopsida; order Boraginales; family Ehretiaceae; genus Ehretia; species Ehretia macrophylla. The sequence continues at coordinate 79,407,169 of CM075776.1, forward strand.
GTTCGGCTTGGTTTGTGCGCAGAAGGTTTTAATCCGTACAGTTCAAACGCGAAACCTTATTCTTGTTGGCCGGTCATTTTAACACCATACAATTTGCCACCGTGGATGTGCATGAAAGATCATTTCATGTTTTTAACCCTGCTTATCCCAGGTCCCAAGAATCCTGGGAAAAATATTGATGTGTACCTAGAGCCTTTAATCGAAGAATTGTAAAATTTATGGTTCGAAGGTGTACCTTGTTATGATGTTGCCACAAATAAAAATTTTATGTTAAGGGCTGTTTTGATGTGGACAATAAATGATTTCCCAGCATATGGTATGTTGTCTGGATGGAGCACACATGGAAAGCTGTCATGCCCGTATTGTATGGATAAGTCTAAAGCCTTTCGATTACCAGCAGGTAGAAAAAATTCTTTCTTTGATTGTCATCGTCAGTTCTTACCATTGAATAGTGCATTAAGGCGTGACAAAAAGAATTTTATCAAAGGTAGAGTTGAAACTGATCCACCACCACCAAGATTAGATGGTATGCAGTTATGGGAACTAGTGAAAGATTACCCAAACATAAACGACATGAGAGAAAGGAAACTATACGGTTTTGGGGATTGGCACAATTGGACGAAGAGAAGTATTTTCTGGGACTTGCCTTATTGGAAGACACATCTTGTCAGACACAATTTGGATGTGATGCATATTGAAAAAAATGTGTTTGATAATGTTTTCAACACGGTGATGGCGATCAAGGGTAAGACAAAAGACAACCTCAAAGCTAGAGTTGATGTATCAACCTTTTGTGACCGTCCGGAATTATGCGGTGAACATGAATTAAAGATGGGTGTTTACACACTTCCTATTGATAAAATGAAAGCATTGCTTGAATGGGTTAGAGACCTACAACTCCCTGATGGATATGCTTCCAATTTATCTCGATGTGTGGATATAAAAGAATTGAAGATGTCACACATGAAGAGTCACGATTGTCATGTATTTATGGAGAGATTGCTTCCGATTGCTTTACGTGAGCTACTACCGAAACATGTTTGGCAAGTTTTTGCCCAACTAAGTTTATTCTTTATCAATCTATGTTGCACAACTCTTCAAAGGACCGATTTGGAAAGGATGCAAGAAAATATTGTCGTCACACTTTGCAATTTGGAGAAGATGTTACCCCCTAGTTTCTTCGATTCGATGGAGCATTTGACAATTCACTTGGTATATGAAGCCATTTGTGGTGGTCCGGTACAATATCGCTAGATGTATCCGTTCGAGAGGTTTTTGCAAAGATTGAAACGGAAGGTTAAGAATAAAGCACACGTTGAAGGATCAATTTGTGAAGCTTATCACATTCTCGAGACATCAACATTTTGTTCTTATTATTTTGAACCACACGTGGGTACTAGAACAAGAAGTATTCCGCGGAATAACCAATACAACGAGGTGACATACCCTGATGGTTGTTTATCTATATTTACTTACCCGGGATGTCCAATTGGGAAGGAAACGGAACGAAACTTAAATGATCAAGAACTGCATGCGGCACACATTTATGTTTTGACCAATTGCCGAGAAGTTTCCCCCTATATCTGGTACGAATAAGTATATTATTTGAAAATTGGAACTCACAGTTCCTCATACACTTAACTACATGATTTAGCCGACACATTTTATTTTTTTTCCACAGCATGTTTGAGGAATATCTTCGCCAAAACTATCCCGAATTGTGTTCGACGGAAATTCAATATGAAGTGTACAATAATTTTCCGATGTGGTTATATCACCATGTAAGTATATGTTAAGAAGTGTAATTGTTGTTAAATTAACGAGTTCATTTAACTTTGCATAATAACCTTATTATGCGATTTGCAGTTGATAGGCACTAATGGCATTGATGATCGTGTAAAATGTCTTTCAATGTGGCCTAGTAGACGGGTTCGCAGTTGGTCAAGATACTTGGTCAACGGTTATCAGTTTCATACATTAAATTTTGGGAAGATAAAATCAACATACAATAGTGGAGTGTTTGTTAAAGGGATAAATGATAGTAATACTGAGGATGTTGGATACTATGGAGTTTTGAACGACATTATTGAACTTGAATATCATAATCCAACATTGCAATATACAAGGGTCGTTCTTTTCAAGTGTGACTGGTATGATTCCACAAAGGACAGAGGGGTGAAGCATCATCTGAAGACCGGACAGATTGAAGTGAACGTTAAGAGAAAGTATCAAAAATATGAACCGTTTGTTTTGGCTGAACAAGCACAACAAGTGTACTACTGTAAATACCCAGGAGCGAAAAGGGATCGAATGGATTGGTGGGCTGTGGTTAAAATCCGTCCAAGAAATTTGTATGACCTATCAAGACAACAGAGTGTAGGAGAAGAAGAAATAGCTTTTCAGTCAGATGACATGAATGTGGCCGAAGTAGAGCCGACTGATGCTAGTTTACCTCCACTTTGTCATGCATCGGGTGACAACATAGAAATATCATACGAAGATATTAATGATTTACATGCTCAACATGATGCTCAAGAAGAAGACGAGGAGATTGACGAAGAAGAAGAAGATTATGATGATGATGATGATGATGATGATGATAATTCAGAAGACGAAGATGAAGAAGATGATGATGATGATAATGATGATGACGGTGATGATAATGACGCTCATGATGACGAAGAAGATGATACTTAGTTTGGAAAAAAAATGTAACAATCATGTTGATATATTCAACTTTTTTACGGATGACATTTAAAAATTAGAATTCAATTAATGGAACATGTGTATGTGTATGTTAATGTGTGTAGCACTGACAGTTAATTCCTTAAGTGTATTTGTAGGGGAATAGAGATGGCTGCAGACAAAGATAACTCTTCAGGAGGAATTAGACAATTCCTCAGGACGGGGATAGGTCGTGGAAGTACAGGGTGGGCGTACATCCAATACGTCCACCGGTGGATATCAATCGACTGGTCGTGGGTCGACAGGAGCACCGAACTCAGTAGGTCGTAGGTCGACAAGAGCACTGCATTCAGTTGGTCATGGGTCCATAGGAGCACCGCAATCGGTTGGTCATGGGTCTTCTGTCGGTCAGCCGTCAACGGGTCGTGGCTCATCGTCATCATCAGTAGGTTTGGAGCACGGGATTCCACACAGTTTGTATCCCTCACAACAAAGGGTACATACTCATACTAGCACGTTTGGAGGGCCTATTGACGCTGCATCAGGCCAGGTGCCTTTGCACGTTCCATTACCACCACATGAGAGGTCTACACCTTCAACTTCATCGTCCGGTTTAAGACAAGGTTTAGAGGATTTACACGTAAACGTTGATGGCGCGAATGCGCCCGACCCTATGGCTCAATCCACACCGTTTCCTGAACAACCTGAGTCATCTACAGCAGCTCAAGAACGACCTGCTGGGATAGAGCCATGGCAATATTATGGGTTCTCGTCGCACGATGCCTACGTCGCGTGGCAAGTTGACAGACGGACACATTTGACATTCGATGGTGGTGGGTAAGTATTTGATTTTGTATTTTTTTCCATGGTTAACCCTATCCCAATACTCCCCCTATGTTATGGCTGTTTAATATCCTATTTATTTGTTTTCTTCATGTGTAGTTGGACACCGTACGCAGCAACAAGAGAAGTCACTAGAGCAATGAACGCCGGGTATTCTCAGCCTTGGGGGAGTTGGACTGAGGTCCCCGATGATGTTAGGGATAGGTGGTTCGCTAATTTTCAGGTATGATAAATAAGTGTTTATATATTTTATGTAATGATATTTGTTATAATCAATGGGTTGAATACTGTTAAAATAATATGTTATATGCATTAATTTATGGCTGCAGAGGGTCTACAAGTGGTACCCAAGTGAGGAAGCAGCGCTTCGCCGAATGTTTGATTCGAAAGCTGGATCTCGTATACGTGACCTCCTTAATAAAGGACGGACGCGTAATAAGAAGCCGAGGTGGGTGGGCGATGGCGCGTGGGATCAGTTAAAAGAAAAGTGGGAAACCCCTGAATGGCAGGCAATTTCACAGCGAAATTCGAATAACCGACTGCATCGGCCATCTCCACATCATTTAGGACCTATCCCCTATGAAGAGGCTGCAAGGAGATTGGGATGTAATGAACAAAATGTCGTAATTAAATTGAATTATATAACATATCATAAATGCTTTTGTAGTTATGTTTTCCTTTTTTAAAAATTTGTAGGCAGAAGAACGGGGGGCACCAGTGACTAGGGCTGATGTATTTGCAAGGGCTCATCGCAAGGGACCAGACGGTCCATTCACAGACCCTAGGGCAGAACAGACCATGGTATGTGCAAGTTATTCTTAATAGGAAAAAAAATTAGGGATATATATATATATATATATATATATATATATATATATATATATATATATATATATATATATATATACCAACCAAATGTCTAAAATGATTAAGTCAGAGGCTCTGTCGTACAGGGTGATTATGAGGAACTGGCGCAGCAGGCAACTGTTTCTTCGGAGTCCGATTCAGTAGCGACACCGATAAACTATGATGTACTCTTCCTGCAGGTTGTGGGCAAACCAAACCGAGGGCGCATATATGGGGTCGGGTCATCTGGTTCAGTGTCCTCTGCACACCACAACCCATTAGGCAGATGCCAGATCACAGAGATAGAGATACATCAGGCTGTTGCTCGGGCGACGACAACATTGAATGAGAAGCTCGATCTACACATCTCAGAGAATGAGGAATTGCGTAAAGCGCAACAAGAACACAATGAGCGGATTGAACGACTTCAAGAAGAACACAATGCTGAACTTCGAGAACTGCGTGCACAAATCGCACTGCTTACAAAGATGATGATGAAGCCACCTGCTCATCAGGATCCGCCTCAACCCGATGATGGAAATGAAGAATAGTTTCATGTTTTTTTGTTATGTTAATATGTGCAACGAGTGTGTTAAATTATGTTTATGATTTGTTTACTTTATTAATGGTGTGGTACAATATAGTTTTCAATATAAATTAAATATAATTTATATTATATGAATGTGTATTATATCTTCATTTAATAATCAAATAATTAATAAAAACTAGAGATTTAAAGGTTTTAGTTGAAAAACAAAAAATTAAATTAAATTTTGAGAGTTGCAATTTTGGCGACGGCTTCGAGACGGAATGTAGAGTTAATGTTATGGAGTGTGGAGACACTATATTTTTGGCGACTATTTGGAGACGAATTAGAGACACTATTTTTTGGAGACGACGTGGCGACGGATTGGAGATACTATTTTTTGGAGACGATGTGGAGACAGAATGGAGACACTATTTTTTGGAGACGACGTCGAGACGGATGAGAGATGACACTAGTTTTTGGAGACGACGTGGAGACGGAATGGCGACACAATTTTTTGGAGACGACGTCGAGACGGATGGGAGACGACACTAGTTTTTGGAGACTACATGGAGACGGAATGGAAACACTATTTTTTGGAGACGAGATGGAGACGGACTGGAGACAAAGAGCTTTTGGCAACGGTGTGGAGATGATATTTTTGGGACACGATTCAGAGACGAATATGGAGACGACTAAAATGTCGTCGCCAAATGCGACGATATGGCGACGGGGAGACAACTTGGCGATGCTACTTTTGGCTACAACCAATATTTATCTCCACGCCGTTGCCAACCATCGCCAATACCAATTTGGCGACGGCATGGAGACGACTTTGGTGGTCGCCTAAAGCCGTTTTTTTTGTAGTGGCAATTGTTCCTCAAATTGTCCAAATGGACACCAACTTGTAAATTTTGTTAGAGATATCAAAGAGAATCAATTATGTTCCGTTGACAGTTATATCAAAGAGAATCAATTATGTTCCGTTGACAGTTATCTAGGGCAACAATATTTGCAATTTATAGTTTAGTTATATTTGAACTCTTAATTTACCATCAATATTTATTTATTCTGCCTATATATTGCTCCTCATGGTTACGAAATTGACAACAGCTAGTAAACTCTGTTGGAGATATCAAAGGGAATCAATTACTTCAGTAATACGTGACTTTATGAAATGGACTTATTCATAGATGGCAATCTGAAACTATTTAAAAAATACAGGAGGTAAAGTTCAGCTAATTCAAAGTTTAATCTGAAACTATTCGTAGGTGACAGATTGAGATATCTTGATAGAAGGCAAATTTTACTCATCATTTTCAGAATCAGTCCGTGCATCTTCTTCTATGACCTGTTTGCCGAAACCTAAACGATTAATCAATAACCAAACTAATGTAAGAAGCTCTCCACCTTGTCTTGGTTGTTGCGCATGGATATCTGCCTCACAATGTAATGCAGCGTGGGCCAACAACTCCACCCACACCTGGCTCATTAGCTTCCATTGATTTCCTTGCAATCCTTGAAGCTGTTTAGGCAGTACCCAAGCACGAACGAGCACAGATTCGCTTTCCAGTCTTCTTTCAGGCATGTGAATATATGTTGAACGTATTTGCTCACAAGCTTCGCTGAGGTTTTCGACTGATCTTTCGAGAAGGAAGCTTCTGGCGTCCTCACAAATGCCGAGAAATACAGGCTCCCAATCTCCTGCCAGTGAGTCCATCATTTTGGGCTTCAAAACCAATAGATAGAACATATAGTCTGAGAGGATCTTAGAAAACGCGCCTCTTTCCAATTTCATCACCGTTTCCCTCCAATTGATCACTGTCACTGTGACAGAGTTCAGTGGCAATGTGCCACAATATAAGGCTTTCGCCATACTGGAGCTCAACAAGGCTCCATTATAAGTAAATGATTCTTGGGAAAAGACTTGATAAATATGAAAGATATTGCCAGGGCATGTGAAACTAAGCCAACTAACTACTTCAGCCACAAATAGTCATCATCAGGTGAAGGAGAAGTGACAATATCGGCATCGCCAAGGTGCAATAAAAAAAAAAAAGGAGCCCATAATGCTACAAATTTGTTGGCCTCGGGGCCATCACCGGAGTTGCTATATTCACTGCTGGAGATGATCCCAACACCATACGCTCCTATCCAATCCGACAAAGAGAGTGCGATACCAATAAGCGATGGAAACCACTTATTTTTTTGTGGTTTTTCTGCAAGATGCAAACAAGGCTAAGAAGATCTGCAGACTCAGACTCAGGATCATGACGATTCTGAGTTCCCAATCATTCCATAGTTTTTGGACTTTAGGAGTGATGAAGGTATCAAGGTTGTCCATTGTCAACAAGCTCGTACTTGGATTATAGTTTTGATGAAGGCCAAAATTCAAGATAGATTGGATTTATGACGAGGAGGGTAATGGAAGTGAGGTCTATTGTTTGCAGAAATCCATCATATAAAGAAATATCCCAGTGTATTTTTCTGAAGAATTTGCTCGACAAGTTGGGAAGGTGCTAGTGATGATAATGCACGCGTTCATCGGTCTATTTTGTGCGGGTTAGATAATTAATAATTGGGTGAATAGTTCCAAACCGCCCCTGTGATCAAGGAAAATTAGTTAATTCTCCTGTGCTTCAAAAATTATAGCCGGACCTTTCTGTGGTTCACCCGTTGATCCACACTGCCTTCCTCAGTCAATTTTTTTGTCAAAATTGACATGATGTGTATCACACGCAAATAAAATATAAATTTTATTAATTTTTAACATACTTAACAATAAATAATAATAATAATTGAAAAAAAAAATACAAACAGCTTTCATAGTTGAATTTGAAACAATTGAATTTTATCAAATGCAGTCCAAATGACAATTGCGTGAAAGATATAGCAATTAATACCGAAAATTTGTAGAGGACTTGGTGGTATAAATCTGAATTGGAAATAGGTAGGGAGCATAGTACTGGACGACAGTATCGCCATCATTCAACACCACTGGAGCACCTGCTCCTTAAACACTCCATTCCTCATAGCATCCCCACAGATCTTGCAGCGTGAAATATTCAAGGAAAAAAACCATTTTTTTTATAAAAAAAAAAACAAAAATTTCGATATTTGAGGAAAAAAATCACCCACATTTCAAAAGAACTCAACTTTTCAATCAAGTACCAAACAATGGAGATATATATATATATATATATATATATATATATATATATATATATGTGTGTGTGTGTGTGTGTGTGTGTGTGTGTGTGTTTGCTTCAATACTTTGCTTCAACACTTTACTTTCATGTGTGTGTGGTGGTGGTGTGATGGTGGCCGGAGATGGAGATGGAGATGGTGGCGGAGTGATGGTGGTGGTATAGTCGATGGAGATGAATGTTTCCATTTCTTTTTTTTCTTTTTTTTTTTAATTTTTTTTAATTACTAATATTTTTTTTTTATTAAATATATTAAAAATCATTAAAAATTGCATTTTATGCTCGTTTATCACACTTTTCGTAAAAAATGACATAAAATTTAACGGAGGGAGGCAGTGTACATCAACAGATGAATCACAGGAGAGTCCGGCTATAATTTTTGGAGCACAGAGGAATCATAGCTAGTTTCGTTTGACCATAAGGGGGTTCGGGGCTATTCACCCTTAAAAATTTGCCAATTAAGTATGTACGTTAAATTATATAAGCTCCAAATTTATGTGGGCGCTTATTGTAGAACAAAAAATCTGTTCTGAGAGTAATTCAATCTATATGGCTCATTTTTTAAACATCTTTTAGGTAAAAATTAAAGTTGAAAAATATTAAAAGAATTTACAGTTAAACCAAATAAAAAATATTGTTAACATCACGTTAGAGGTGAAATATTGAACAAATGCCAACCCAAGATTGGATTTGTCTTCTTAATCACTGTCAAGTTTAATTATTTTGATACTGAAAAGTAAAAGTTAGAAAGAAAAATATTTATCTAATTTTTATGTTTTTATTTTCAGAAGTTAACTTGCTATTTACATTTTACACCACTTATTCTATGATCCTTTATCAACTTTCAATCCAACAAAAAGTAAGATAATTACTGGAAGAGCGTTTTTCTGAGTCGTCTTAAATTTTACGATTGAGATTTATCTCTTTAAGAGATTGACAAATATACACAGAGCCCCAATTGGTAGAGAAAAACCCATAACTCCTTGGGGTTTGCTTAGTTTTCAAGTTCTTATAGGTGCGTTTATTCTCTTTCGTCTCTTCTCTTCTAATTTTTCTTTTTTTCCGTCATTTATGTAACCAAGAGAAGGTACTTTATTGAACTAAATCATGATTACAGTGCAGTATAATTATTTCCACCGATGGATAGCATAGAAGATGGACTTTGGTGGAAGTGCCATTTATTGTTAGCAGAGTACATCAAAGAGAAGATAGAAAATAAATTGCTTGTGGATTTTTCTAACAAAGTCAATGACAAAGTCTTTCAAATATTTAGCAGGAAAATTTTAACAATAATTAAAGTCAGTTGCCTCGCTGATTCTTTAATCTTTATTAAGGGTCGGTGCATCAATCCCTAAGCTTGTGTTTGGATTGAAGAAAATGGGTGGAAAAGGAGGTAGAAAGAGGGATTAAAAGATACTCTTCCTTATTTGTTTTGAAAGGTTTTTAAGGGGGAGAGAAATAGAGGGGGCAAGACAACCCCTCATATACCCCATTTTTCTTTCCTCCCAATTTGGAGTAAAATGGGGAGACTGTAGCCAAAAAAATTTTGCTACCAATTTTGACCTCCTTATTTCTTCATTTTCTCAACCGATTTTTTTTGGGTTAACTGTATGCATTTGTGTGTATGTACAATTTTGGTGCTGTGTATGGTATACGTATTTGTGTAAAGAACTGTGCATGCAACTGTGTATCCGTGCATCTGTGTTTGCTTGTATTTTATGTGTGCAAGTATGTTTTTATATGTTTGCAGCTTGGGGTATCTGCTTGCGTGGTTTTATATATGCAAATACGTGTGTAGTGTGCAGTTGTGTTAATGGAGGAAAGAGGAAGAGAGAGAAAAATGGAACCTGTCCATAAGGCTTCAATTTTTTTTTTAGCTGTCAAGAGCTCAAGTGGTGTGAAGAAGATAGAGGAAGAGGAGAAAAAAAAAATAAAGATAATGTAAAAAATTGGTAAAGTTTTTTCTAAAATAAAATAAAAGTTTAAAAGTTATTGTACACGATATATCGAGATTGTCATTTTGGTATCTAGCTTGGTTATAACTTGTTTTGTTATTTTACTTTGGTTATTTATGGTGTTCCAATGAGTCTTGATTCCTGTTGCCATGCATGTGATTTTGACTTTGATCTTCATCTTGACCCCAATTCTAACCTTGATCCTGATCTTGAATTCGATTCCAACTTTGTATTATTATATTTAGATTACCCCTTGAGTTTTATTCTGGGTGCCATTCTTGGCTTTCATAATCCCGTTTAATATGTATTAAGAAGTCGCCACTTGGCATACCCTGTACACTCTATTTTGCTTGAAATCCGCATGTTGCATATGTCCCTGTATTGAATTATTATTCTATATAAGTGTACTTGGACAACCTTTGGGCCTGACTCCGGGTGTCTGTCTTACTGAGCTTCCTTTGCTCATTATATTTATTTCAACTGTGCAGAGACTGGGGTAATGAGCATTTTGGTCTGCTTGGGTTTAGAGGCGACCATTTGCAATCAGTTCTCGCAATTATATGGTATTCTAAGAGTAGTGATATTATACAGGAATATTATTTGTAAGGTATCCCCATTCTTGTGTTAGATATTCAAAAGTTTTATTTGATTTAATTACGAGTTTTAGATGTTTTGATAAAAGATTTTGTGGAATTTAATTTTCAGTATTGTGGTCTTAGAGTCTTGCGAGTTTAGGAAGATAAATTGTCTTAAGCGTGCGGCATCGCGTCCCCGCGTTTAGGCCTGCCGAATTTGGGGGTGTGACATGTATGATACTTTAGTATAAGCTTATGTGATACCTCAATATAAGCTTGTGTGATACTTCAGTATAAATGAATTGTGAAATAACTACGCAGGTTTGGTGATATTTGGTTGCATAACTCTAGTATTAGCTTTGTGTGTGTGTTCTGTGTTGGTCTGGTTATAATTCGGTTATAGTTTGATGAGAATCAACTAGTTTTAGTCATTCTTTTAATTATCTCTGTAATTTGACTCCGTATCACACCTTTGATTCAATTCTGATTTCTTTTCTTTCTCGTCTTTCTTCTCTTTCATGAAACATATATACTAATTCCAGTTAAGAACTTAAAATATTGAGAACAACCAAAAAAAAAAAAAAAAAAAATTCAAAGCCAGAAGTGACAAATTGATCAGTTCTGTTAGCTCCGGGAAGTAAAAATTCAAACCGCGATTCTTTATTAGATATCAACTGATCTAAAGTGTTGGCTAGAGAACATAAACAATGGAAAAAGGACATGCATTTCCAACTTCACATCAGAATAAGCTTCAAGGGAGAAGTTGAGATATAGATACAGGCATTTGACACTGTAAATTTTAAATAGAGTGCTGTTTGCGAATGATCAGAATCATTAATTTCTTGAACAATGGTACATACTCAAGAAACGAACATATATCACTCTTATAACTATCAGGTTTAATTTATCAACCTAAAGGATGAAGAAAAAATGAAATATTCAACTCATCTAACTTTCTTCTAGAAAGAAGAAACAGGAGAATTTTTTTGTCTCACCGAATCACACGTAGAGATTTTGAACATCCTAGAAAGCTAGGCTTCAAGAGGAGAAGAAAATTTTCAGATACAAGATGTACTTTTCTACATTGTTTATGCGTTCCCAGCATCATCGATGCCTTCCTCTGATTGTTATTATCAGGTATCCACACCCCATCATCTGGAAAAGACACAAGAAGCAATATTGCTTTCTTAAAGAATAAGCAATATTACTTTCTTAAAGCGGCAATATTTGCCACTCTAATGAATATGAATTGATCTCACAAGAAGAAAATAGTGCAGTCATTGTTATTTGAAACATTACAACTTGTGAAAAAGAAAAGAACATAAACACTACTTTAGCAAACTGAGAATTCTCAAACAGTAGGTAAGAGGCCAATTGTCGTTGAGCCTTTATGCATACTACTCCTGATCATCATCAGTTGGTGCATCTTCTTCCATGATTTGTTTGCCGAAACCTAAGTGATTAATCAATAACCAAACGAATGTAAGCAGCTCTCCACCTTGGCTTGGTTGCTGCGCATGGATATCTGGTTCACAATGGAATGCAGCGTAAACCAACAATTCCACCCACACCTGGCTCATTACCTTCCATGAATCATTTCCCTGCAAACTTTGAAGCTGTTTGGCGAGCACACAAGCACGAACGAGCACAGATTTGCTTCGCGGCCTTGTTTCAGGCATGTTGATATATGATGAACGGATTTGCTCACAAGCTTGGCTCCGATCTGTGACTGATCTTGTGAGAAGGAAGCTTCTGGCTTGTTCACTGGTGTCATCAAATACTGTCTTCCAATCTCCTGCCACTGAGACCATCATATTAGGCTTCAAAACCAACAGATACAACATATAGTCTGACAGGATCTTACAGAACGTGCGTCTCTTTTGCATTTCATCATCATCATCATCTCCTTCAATTTTTTCATCATCATCACCTCCCTCAAGGAGCCGTAATAGGCTTTCGCCATAGTCTGAGACGATCTTACGAAACTTGCGTGTCTCTTTCACTTCATCACCAATCCTCTTTGATTCGCTGTCAATATAACAAAGTTCAGTGGCAATGTGCCAAAGTATAAGGCTTTCGCCATAGTCAAGATCGCCAAGACTCCATTTTAGTTCCTTGTAAAGAGAGCTACGCATTAGAGCCCAGCCACCTCTTTGTGAGCATATCTTCATGGCTGTTTCTTTGTTTTCTGCAACGGCAGATTTCATCTTCACTTCGTCGAATATTATTTTTTTGACAGTTTTAGTGACTCGGTGGACGGAGACACTTAGATTGAGTTTGAGAATCTCTCGAACATCCCTATGACAGAAGGGAGCGGCTACCTTATCAACCAACTTAGCTAGTATAGAATGATGGCCAACACACCAATCTATTAAATTTATGTGACACACAGATCTAGACCACCTTGAGATCCAGAAAAAAGTGGTGCCAGCTAGAAAGTCCCTTGACCAATAGATGCTGATCAATTCCTGCAATAAAACAGCACTTAGCAAGACATAAGTAAGGACAATGTCGAATTTGTGCCACCCCTGTTTCTCTACTTTACCAAATACCACCAAGGAAGGGACAAGCAAATATACATTCAACGGGCCTAATGAGTTCGTGATCAAATCACGAGAAATATTATTTAACTGGGTGTACAAAGCTTCATACAAGTAGTCTAGCTCCAGTTCTAACAATTGGAAGGCTTCCTTGGGAGTCTTATTGCGGAAGAATTCACGGCTGGAAAGGCGATCTTGGGAGCTGAAAGTGGCCTTTGTGATGAAACACTTGAACATGTTGTAAAGAAGATATGCACAATCGAGCATCGAGCTGGTTTTTCCGCTCACTCCAAGCAATCGCTTTCGTATGAAGCTGGACATTTTGGATTGAGGCAAAGGCTGGCTAGGTAGCTCTATCGGCATGTTTGCTTCCTTCATTGCCGTGTATGTCTTTCTGAGTTTTTCAGCCTGAGACACTGGAATCGCCGTTCCCCTCGAATCATTCAAGATTTCAGAACTCCGACGTAACAACGAAATCACTCGTTGCGTGTTTCTTACAATCCCGCCCAGAAACACTAAGATTGTTGGAACCAGTAGCTTGTTGGGAAAAGACTTGAAATATATGAAAACTATCGCCAAGACATGTGCAACTAAGGTAACTAACTGCTTGAGCCACAGGTAGTCATCATCAAGGGAAGGAGAAGTAATAGTATCGACACCGCCTAGGTGGTAGAAGAAAAAAGAAGCCCACAATGATAGAAATGGAGTGGCTACAGCGGCATCACTCGAGTTATTACTCTCTTGGCTACTAGAGATGAGCCCAACACCATAGGCTGCTATCCACTCACCCAAGGAGTGTGCGATACTAATCAGCGAGATTACCCACATGCTTTTAGTGATTTTTCTGCTAGATGCAAACGACGCTAAGAAAATTTGCAGACTCATACTCAGGAGCACAATAATTCTGAGTTCCCAATCATTCCATAGTTTTTGGAGTTTAGGAGACATAAGGGTATCGACGTTAACCATTTTGAACTAGTTTTGGCGTCGTCGAGCAAAATGGAGACGGTGGGTGGATTATAGTTTGGATGGAGGGCAAAAATCAAGATAGATCGGATTTATGACTGAATCACAGGGCATATGGAAGTGACACTCATTGTTAGCAGAAATTCAACAAAGAGAAGATATATATAAAGGGAATGAAGACGACTGATCCATCTCCAACTGTTGAACAATTTTTCATATATGAAAAGGAGTTAAAAGCCATTTACCCACCATGAGTTTGTGACTAAAATCCAAAGTCCCCATGAAGTCTCAACATTACCCACTTTCCCCCATCAAAATTAACTGAGTTAAAGAGCTGTTATTTTGTAAGGCTATTTGTGTCTTATTTCATTTTATCCTTTCTTTTTCTTCTTTCTTTTCTTTTTTCATTTTCCTCTTCTTCAACGTCTCTTTCCCTGTTGTTGCAGAGGCCACTTTGCCTATTCCCTCACTCACTCTAATCTCTCTCTCTCTCCAAATAAGCCTATATTCAATTATACAAACCAACATAAGCAATCACAACATCAACCAAAAGCTACAAACATCACTTACACCTGCCAATATGCCCAACATCATCACCACGCACCACTCATCTCCTTTGCAAGACAATCACAGAGACACATTCACAAGCACACATCACACAAAACCACCACGAATAGACGCCACTGCCACCTAGCGCCACTAGCTCACCAGTTAATATTACAAATCAAACACCCATCAACACCTATGACAGCAATTTCAATTAATACCATTTTCTTGAATCAAACCCAATTCTTAACTTTCTTTTTTATTTTAATACTATGAATAATCAAAAAATCCACGGTGGGTGTCAACTGGGACTGTGCAGCTGATGGATGTTGTGCATACGATATGTGTGTGAGATTGTGATGCGTGTATGTTTTGTAGTCTATAGGTGTTAGGTGGTGCAGTGGCAGTGTGTGGTATGGTGTGCGATGTGCAAGCTTATGACGTGCAGTGTGTGATTTTGTGAAATAGGCTTATTCTTAATGGATGTGTGTAGGCGCGCTCGAGGGAGGTGAGAGTCGGTGAAGAAGAAGAACAGAAGATTTAACAAAGAAAGAAAACATAAGAATGAATTCAAAAGACAAACGTACCCTAATGAACTAACGAATTTTTTAACGTTGTTAGCATCCATGGGAGAAAATGGGCAATATAGATTTTAACTCAAGATGGGGACTTTGGGTTTTATCTATAAACTTATGGGGGGGGGGGGGGGGGGGGGGGGGGGGGGGGGGGGAAGAAATGACTTTAACTCTTTAACTAAGTCAATGAGGTAACTTTTAAATTATACTCGAGATGTCTTGTTGATTCTTTATCAAGGATTAATGGTGAATCAATCCCCAAATAATTCTACTTCTCTCTTCTACATTTTTACTAACTTAACACATGACATATAGACTTTTCTATTTGTAAGTTCGAAGACTAAATGAGTAGTGGGACCCGGGCAAATGAATTCTAGTTGGCGTGAAATGTGCTTGACATCACACACAAGAATTGGGTAAAATAGTTAAACTATAACATGTTATAATAAAAGAATTTAAATTTGAACGTCGACATCTATTGTACTAGTTGGTTGAGTAATTGATAATTATTCAGATGCAACATAAATAAATGAGAAAAAGAAATAAGAACATAATAATGTCTAAATACACAAAAATTACGTGGTTTGATTATACCTACATCCACAGAGCAACTAAATAAATTACTAATGCAAAAGGAGAAAGATATTACAATATCTTTGTGAGAGAAAAATTAAACTCCCAAAACCTACACTAAATCCTAATATGACTAGAATAAAAAACTTCAAAAGGAGAGATTATTTATAAAAGAGAAACTAGTTCTAATCCTAATATAACTAAAATAAAAAATTAAAGTTAATAATATTCCTACGAGAATTGAGATTCTCATCTTTTACTCTCATTAAACTTGTTTTTTGTAAATTGACTTAGGAAAATACAAGTCACTTCAATAACATCAATCTTTGTTGCTCGATATTGTACACCCTAACTGGGTTAGAAAATAATTTTGCCAAGTACATATCTTTTAATTCTACTTCTTTTTTTTTTCTTTTTTTGGAAATACAGGAGACTAAAGTCGAAACTAAACTACCACTATTGTAGAGATTTTCACTACCCTCCTATCATTTCCTAATAACACTCACAATTGCGGAGTAACTTGAGTGATGGTGCAAAAAGTGTATTGAGGAGCAAAAAGTTAAATCAAGAAGGCGATGAGAGCCATATCTCGAACGTGTATGAGTCACTTCTAAAATTTTTGAATTTTCTCGTTATTTATTTATTTATTGCCTTTGTACTCGAGGGTCAATCTCTGTCTGGCCCAAGAAAACTTTTGGACACCTTCGTTACCTTTTGGATGCCCTTGACGAGGACGTTAGTGGTGTGTGTGATATTTCATATCGGCGAGAGACATTATGAGTGGTTTGTAAGGGAGTATGGTGGGTTGAAGTAATAACTTACGTTAACCATTTTGGGTTAGTGAATTTAAAAATCTAAGTACTTAATTTCTTAATTTTAGAATTGTTTGCGAGCGCGAAATTTTGGATCTGGAACGTGATAGAATAAATTACATAAAAAATTTATGAAACTTAATATAAAGATACATTCTCTTTCATCTTTTCCCATTCCAATTTGTCCTTATTCTCTTTATAACAAAAATAAAATTAAAAAATGGGAGGTACATTTTTTAACTAAATCATTGTAACAATATGACGGTTTTAGAATAGAAGATCGAAAGCTCACTGACGTTCAATAATAAATCTCTTTATTTTGTGATGTCAAAACTGAAGGTCCACTGCCAGCTAGACAAAACATTGGACTTAGCTTGAAATCAGCATAAAATTTGTGGAACCAATGTTTAATGGCCAATTTTGCAAAACCGATAAATTAATGTTAGAAAATTATTTAAGTAGCAGTCGAAGTAGGGACCTTGGATTTAAGCATGCATTAGGGGAAGTTAATGTTGAGCTGTAAAGCTCATTTGAAATCAAAAGGCAACAACAACTTTTGTTGCTTTGTTAACAAAAGAGAAAAACAGCAGACAAAAAAGACAAAAGCAACGGAGAAAGAAAGAAAAAGTTTGTGCAGCAAAGTTTGGCTGCAAAAGTTAGGCGCTTGCAATTGAAAATTATTTTCACACTGCTGCGTTGCTTTGATTTTGGGTATGGAATGAGCCTATAAATAGGGATTTGGATCCTCTCCTAACTAGAAGTTTGTTCTAACTTTATAACATTACATCTTAGTCATTCATTCACTTAATAAAAGCATTTTCCCTCCAATGTACGTAATTTGCAATTCACATCAATGATTATAATATAATGTTGGAAGGTTAGACTGATTTTTAATTAGGAGATGCTCCTAATCCTATAAATAGAGGCTCATTCCTCACCATTTAACATCACCAAAAACATTCCAAATCAGAGAGAAAAATAAGCTTTCTCCTGAGTATTTTTTTTCTTCTTCTTTTGTTGTTCTATATTTGTGTGTGAGAGTTAGTTTCTCTTATTATTTGAGAAATTGATATTGTTCTCTCCTTATATTATAGAGAAGATTATTGTAAAATACTCCACATCATAGTGAAATCCTCAATTACTTGCCCGTGGTTTTTCCCTTGATTTGTTTGAGGGCTTTTCATGTAAATCTTGTGTTTCTACTTTCTCTGTTCTCATTCATATTTTAGCTGCGTGATACTGTTTGTCTCCGACCATTCCGCTGCGCCAATACCCAACAGTGGTATCAGAGCCACTAGTTACGGGTCACTGGTATACATACGGTGTTACTGTTCACGGTTACTATTCATGCATATGGTATAGTACTATTCACATATACGGTATCGATACTATTCCCGTATACGGTTTTGGTACTATTCACGTATAAGGTACTATTTACGTAAATAGTACTATTCACAGTGAAATAGTGGGAGCCGGTTCAAGTTACAAAGCAGATCGTCGTTAATACTATGGCGGCAAAATTTGAAATCGAGAAGTTTAACGGGAGAAAATTTTCCCTTTGGAAATTAAAGATGAAGGCAATCTTGAGAAAGGATAATTGCTTGGCAGCAATAAGAGATAGACTAGCGGAGGTGACAGACGACAAGTGGAAAGAAATAGATGACAACACTATGGCTAATCTGCACTTGGCATTGGCAGATTCCGTATTGTCAAGCGTTGAGGAAAAGAAGTCAGCAAAAGAAATTTGGGATGCGCTGACCAAACTATATGAAGTCAAGTCACTTCACAACAAGATTTTCTTGAAGAGGAGACTCTACACCCTTCGGATGAGTGAGTCCACATCGGTGACAGATCATATCAATACCTTAAATACGCTATTCTCTCAATTGACTGCAATTGGGCATAAAATAGCGGAGCTTGAACGTGCGAAAATTCTACTTCAAAGTATACCTTATTCGTATGATCAACTCATCATTAATTACACTAACAATGTTCTTTCAGATTTTGTTATTTTTGATGATGTTGCAGCCGCTGTTCTGGAAGAGGAATCTAGGTGCAAAAGTAAGG
Organism: Ehretia macrophylla; assembly: GCA_037974665.1. NCBI lineage: Eukaryota > Viridiplantae > Streptophyta > Magnoliopsida > Boraginales > Ehretiaceae > Ehretia > Ehretia macrophylla. Next base: position 79,425,884 of record CM075776.1, read on the forward strand.
AAGACAAAATCGAAAGTTCACAACAAGCAGAGGTATTATCAATGGTGAGAGGTAGATCAATGGAACGTGGCTCTAGTGTGAGCAACAACCATGGTAGATCGAAATCAAAGAATAGAAAGAATATCAAATGCTACAACTGTGGCAAGAAATGGCATTTCAAGAAGGATTGTCGGAGCAACAAAAAGAATCCCGAGGTGACAAATTCTCAAGGATGTGTGGCGACTGCACCAGATAATGGAGATATTTTATACAGCGAAGCAGCAACTGTATCAAAAGGCAGAAAGGAGCTCACTGATGTTTGGATAATGGATTCGGGAACAACATGGCATATGACCTCTCGTAGAGAATGGTTCCACACCTATGAACCTGCCTCTAGAGGATCTGTGTACATGAGTAATAATCATGCCTTGGAGATTGCTAGCAACGGTACCGCCAAAATTAAAATATCTAATGGTACCATTCACACCATTCAAGGGGTACGACACGTGAAGAACTTGAAGAAAAACCTATTGTCCATTGGACAATTGGATGACCTTGGTTGCAAAACCCATATCGAGGATGGGATCATGAAGGTCATCAAAGGAGCACTTGTGGTTATCAAGGCAGAAAAGATTGGGGTAAATCTATACATGCTTTTGGGAGATACGTTGCAGGAGGCAGATGTATCAGTTGTATCAGCCGGTCAAGAAGAATCAATTATAATGTGGCATCGTAGATTGGGCCACATGACAGAACGAGGCTTGAAGATTCTAGCTAAACGTAATCTCCTACCCGGGCTCAAGACGGTAAACTTATCTTTCTATGAGCACTGTGTTACCAGTAAACAGCATATATTGAAATTTGGGAGATCTACTGCCAGAAGCAAACACATTCTAGACTTGATCCATTTAGACATTTGGGAATCACCGGTTTTGTCCCTAGGAGGAGCCAAATACTTTGTATCATTTATTGATGATTACTCCAGGAGACTGTGGGTGTATCCAATCAAGAACAAGTCAGATGTATTTCCAATATTCAAAACATTCAAAGCGCTGGTGGAACTTGAATCTGGGAAAAAGGATCAAGTGTTTGAGGACAGACAATGGAGGAGAATACATTGACGGGAGCTTCCTGACATTTTGCAAGCAAGAGGGTATTCAGAGACAATTTATTGTTACACATACACCTCAGCAAAATGGTGTAGCAGAGCGGATGAACAGAACTCTTCTTGAAAGAATGAGAGCTATGTTGGAAACTGCAGGTCTAGCCAAATCATTTTGGGCAGAAGCAGCTAGAATTGCCTGTTACGTGATAAACCGGTCACCGTCAACTGTAATTGGGTTGAAGACACTAATGGAAATGTGGACCGAAAAACCCGCAGATTATTCTACCTTGCACATATTTGGGTGTCCGGCATATGTGATGTATGATTCCCAAGAAAGAACAAAGCTGGATCCAAAATCCAGGAAATGTGTATTCTTGGGAAATGCTGATGGTGTTAAGGGGTATCGCCTGTGGGATTCCACTGCCCACAAGGTTGTCATCAGCAGAGATGTCATATTTGTAGAAGATGAACTGCAAAGTGAAGACGACAGCAACACTTCAAAGGAGACTACTACAATACAAATTGAAGATAAGTCAGAACAAGGATATACTTTTTTTGAAGCTACACCGGAGCACGAGGAACAAGAACCAGATGATGCTGAGGTTACAAAAGTCCGACGTTCATTGCGTCAGACAACAAGACCAACTTGGCATTCAGATTTTGTCATGGCGAGCAATGCTGCATACTGTCTTCTAACGGAGGTTGGAGAGCCATCTACCTTTCATGAGGCTATAAAAAGCCCCGATGTTGCCCTGTGGATGACAGCAATACAGGAAGAAATTGAAGCTCTACATAGAAACAAGACGTGGGAGCTTGTTCCACTACCACCTGGACGGAAAGCCATTAGTAACAAATGAGTCTACAAGATCAAGCGAGATGGTAATGACCAAGTGGAGCGATATCATGCAAGACTGGTGGTGAAAGGATATGCTCAGAAAAAAAGAATTGACTTCAACGAGATATTTTCTCCTGTGGTAAGACTTACAACTATCAAAGTAGTCTTGGCCATGTGTGCTGTGTTAGACTTACATCTAGAACAGTTAAATGTAAATGCGGCTTTTCTTCATGGTGAGCTTGAAGAAGAGATTTACATGTTTCAACCAGAAGGTTTTGTTGAGAAAGGAAAAGAAAACTTGGTTTGCAGGTTGAGCAAATCTCTGTATGGTTTAAAGCAAGCGCCAAGGTATTGGTACAAGAGATTTGATTCCTTCGTGATTAGCATCGGGTACAACAGACTCAATTCAGACCATTGTACGTACTACAAGAGGTTTGGCGATGATGATGTTATCATTCTGCTGTTGTACGTGGACGACATACTGGTGCAGGTCCCGGCAAAGATCGAGTCCAAGAACTGAAGGCACAGTTGGCTGGGGAGTTTGATATGAAGGATTTGGGACTAGCAAACAAGATTTTAAGGATGCAAATTCACCGAGATAAAGAAGGCATGAAGGTATGGATTTCCCAGAAGAATTACTTGAAAAAAATCTTGCGGCGCTTCAATATGCAAGATTGTAAGGAAATCTCGACCCCGCTTCCTGTCAATTACAAATTATCCTCAAGTATGTGCCCTAGCACTGAAGCAGAGAGGATAGAAATGTCTCGAGTACCGTATGCATTAGCAGTGGGAAGTCTCATGTTTGCTATGATATGCACGAGACCAGATATTGCTCAAGCAGTTGGTGCGGTCAGTCGGTTCATGGCAAATCCTGGTAGAGAGCATTGGAATGCTGTTAAGAGGATCCTACGATACATCAAAGGGACCTTGGATGTTGCATTATGTTTTGAAGGATCAGAATTTACTGTCAAGGGTTTTGTTGATTCGGATTTTGCAAGTGATGCCGATAAACGGAAGTCCACTACAGGCTATGTGTTTACAGTTGCAGGCGGCGTGGTAAGCTGGATATCTAAATTACAGACTGTTGTGGCCCTATCTACAACAGAGGCTGAATACATGGTAGCTACACAAGCCTGTAAAGAAGCAATTTGGATTAAACGGTTAATGGAGGAACTTGGGCACAAACAAGAGAAAATTCTCTTGTTTTGTGACAGTCAGAGTGCCTTGCACATTGCAAGGAATCCAGCATTTCATTCCAGGACAAAACACATAGGTGTTCAATATCACTTTGTTCAAGAAGTAGTAGAGGAAGGGAGTGTGGATATGCAGAAGATTCACACCAACGAGAACCTAGCAGATGTCATGACAAAGCCAATCAACGTTGACAAGTTTGTTTGGAGTAGATCCTCTTATGGCTTAGCAAAGACATAAGCAACATGGAACTGGCAAGACTGGAGAGATTTGAAGCATGATTCAAATGAGCTTTAAGTGGGAGATTGTTGAGCTGTAAAGCTCATTTGAAATCAAAAGGCAACAACAACTTTTGTTGCTTTGTTGACAAAAGAGAAAAGCAGCAGACAAAGAAGACAAAAGCAATGGAGAAAGAAAGAAAAAGTTTGTGCAGCAAAGTTTGGCTGCAAAAGTTAGGCGCATGCAATTGAAAATCATTTTCACACTGCTGCGTTGCTTTGATTTCGGGTATGGAATGAGCCTATAAATAGAGGCTCATTCCTCACCATTTAGGATCACCAAAAACATTCCAAATCAGAGAGAAAAATAAGCTTTTTCCTGAGTATTTTTTTCTTCCTCTTTTATTGTTCTATATTTGTGAGTGAGAGTTAGTTTCTCCTATTATTTGAGAGAGTGATATTATTCTCTCCTTATATTAGAGAGAAGGTTATTATAAAATACTCCACATCATAGTGAAATCCTCCATTACTTGTCTGTGGTTTTTCCCTTGATTTGTTTGAGGGTTTTTCACGTAAATCTTGTGTTTCTACTTTCTCTGTTCTCATTCATATTTTAACTGTGTGATACTGTTTGTCCTCGACCATTCCGCTGCGCCGATACCCAACAATTAATAGCATTGATTTAAGTCCGTTGACATGGTTTGATTGGTGAATGCTGACGCTCTTATTGAGACTTGAGATTGATATATGTATTCATATTATATTTAAAAAAGTTGTTCACTAATTTAATGCCGAAAGGCGACAAATATGCACAAGTCATTACGCTAACACTGCAGTTGGGGGAATGAAAAAGATGGCAATTTGATCTCTCAAGTTTTCCCCTTATTGACTATCAACTGTTGCGACCCAGAAAAGAACACATCAATTGTAGTGTCTAGTTTTATGCTTTCTGACAGTTTTAGTTAATTTTTAGTTGTTCTCATATTAATAGGTTGAGAAATAGATTAAGTTGCTCCTTGCTCTTGCTAGAGGTACTTGAGTTGTGAACGAAGAAAATTTAGAATGATTTTGACAAAATTATGGTTTGGAGTGTACGAATTCCTATCTTTTTGCGATTGAGGTCTTTTTTTTTTTTTTGCTAAATAAGCAATTTATTCATTAAAACTCAACAAAAGTCATTAGAAAATCTTACTAAAAATCCAAAGTGAAACTATACAAAGATATTATCCAGGCTCCAATTACTAGGGATGTGCAGCGAAACCGTCAACCCGACCAAACCGCCTAACCCAACCAAACTAACTCACTTTTGACGGTTTTCTAAAAGTTTGATTGATTATGGTTTAAGATTTCATAAAAACTGATTATATGATTTGATTTATGGTTTTTACCATAAAAATCGGTAAACCCAAACCAACCCGAAGGTTTTCTATATATATATATATATATACCAAAACGTTTTGAAATGGGAAGAGACTGCATCACTCGTTATTTGCTTCAGCAGGCCTACTAGCTCTTTATGTTAGTTGTAATCCTCATGGATATATTGAACTGACTTTTGCAGCACTTTGTCACGGGATCAAAGGTTGAGATCGAAACTTGACCGTCGTGCGGTACTTAACCGAGCTAAAAGAGACTCGACTAAGCTAAGCCTTGAATATATGAACTAGAGAACATAAAATATAAGCAAGAGTTTGATAGAAAAGATGTATATTGCTCTATAACTCAGAAAATATGAAATGGTTACAATGAGACATCTCCCCCTCATTTTATAGGGGTTAAATTCAAAATAAAGGGTGAGGATCATCTCAGCTGAAGGACCAAGATTGCACGTCATATTCCCCTAAGCTAGCTGTCCAGCATCCTTTATACACTAGTTGGCAGCTTACATCATTTATTACATCATGCCTACCAATTATACAATCTAGTCAAAAATGAGGCGGACTGTTTGGAAACGGGCGGGTCGTTACACCCTCCCCCACTTAATCAGGCATCGACCTCGAAGCCTGTTGTTGTCGAAATTCCTCAATAAGCTTTTGGAATTGCCACAGCGAGCCTTCGTGTTCCTAACTGTTTTCGTTGTTCGGGGTTCCTTTCCATTTCACAAGATACTCCGTGTCGTTTGGTTTTTCCCTCTTTCGAATGATGCGGTCTGCTAAGATGGCTTCTGCTTTGCGTTCGAAAGAGGTTACTACAACAGTAGGGACTCGGCTTGACTCTCCACATCTTGGGTATTCCATGTCAGCAAAATAGGGCTTCAGGAGGCTTACATGAAAGACAAAGTGAATCTTCAACTTCGGTGGTAGTTCTAGTAGGTAAGAGACCTTGCCTACTCGACGGATTACCTTGAATGGTCCTTCATATCGGCGCAGTAACGCTTTGTGTACAGACGTGCGAAAGGCACGAAACTGTTGGGTTTGGAGTTTCACCATCACTGAATCACCATCGTTGAACTCCAAGTGTCTTCTTTTCTTGTCTGCCCACTTTTTCATTTTCTTTGCCACCTTTTCAAGCATCGCAGGAGCCATATCTCGTTCCTCTTGAAGTTCTTTGACAAATTCGTACACAGCTGGGGCCTTGCCCGTGTACCCAGAAACAACCATATGAGGAGTGAAAGGTTGTCTTCCCATGGCTAGTTCAAAGGGGCTCCGTCCTGTAGATTCACTATGTTGGAGATTGTAGGCGAATTGAGTGACATCCATCAACTTGACCCAATACCGCTGGTTGGCACTTACAAAGTGCCGCATATATAACTCCAGTAATGCATTCACTATTTTCGTCTGTCCATCGGTTTGTGGGTGAAAGCTTATAGAAAACTCTAGCTCAGACCCCGAGCAATTTGAAAAGTTCAGACCAAAAATTTCCCATGAAATGGGGATCTCGGTCACTCACAATAGATTTCAGAACGCCCCACCACTTTACAACGTACCTCACAAATAGTCGAGCATCATCAACAATAGTCAGGTCTGGTGGTGCAAGGATAAAAATCTCATACTTGGAAAATCTATCCACGACAACCAGTATTCTTTCTGACTTCGGTAAACACGTGATGAAATCCATTGAGATGCTGTCAAAAGGATGTTCGGGGATAGGTAGTGGTTGAAGTAGTCTAGTTGGATGCTTGGTCTCGATCTTGTCTTGTTGGCACACAAGACAAGTCCAAACATATGTCTCAATTTCGTCTCGCATCCTTGGCCAATAGTAAGAGTCTTCCACAAGCGCTATGGTGCGGTGCATTCTAGGGTGGCTTGCGCACAAAGAGTCGTGACACTCTTTCAAGATCTTCCACCTTAGATTGTTCCATTTTGGCACAAACAATCTATCTCATCTGGTTAGCAATAAATCATCATTCACCCAAAAGATCCGGGTTTTCCCTTCTTTTGAATATCCCAACAATACCTTGGTCATAGGGTCATGGTCTAAGCCCTCACGAATTTGATCAGTGAGAGGGCTCACAGGACAACTGATTGCCGCAAGTTCAGCTTTGCGACTCAATATATCGGTTACTCGATTGTCTCGGCTAGGTTTGTACTCCATGGTGAAATCAAACTCTGCCAGGAATCCTTGTCACCTTGCCTGCTTAGGAGTAAGCTTCTTTTGTGTCTGAAAATAACTCGCAGCAATATTATCAATCCTTACTACAAAACGGGTACCCAACAAATGGTGGCGCTAAGTACCGAGGCAGTGCACCACTGTCATCATTTTCTTCTCGTGGATTGAGTACTGTCGTTCTGCTTCGATGAGTTTTTGACTCTCAAAGGCAATAGGATGTCCTTCCTGCATGAATACCCCACTAATAGCAAAATCAGAAGCATCAGTCTGTACCTCGTATGGTTTGGTCTGATCAAGCAATACGAGAACAGGTTCGGCAGTTACAGTAGCCTTGAGGGCTTCAAATGCACCTTGACATGTTTCATCCCACATCCAGGCCTTGTTTTTCTTCAGTAATTCTATCAGAGGCGTGGCCAGGGCTGAGTATTTTTTGATAAAACGACAATAGTAATTTGTCAAACCCAAAAATGATCGTAATTTGGGGATACCATTGGGAGCTTTCCATTCATGGATGGCTTTTACTTTGGCGTTGTCCATCCGAATCATTCCTCCACCGATGATATGACCAAGGAATTGCACCTCTTCCTTGGCAAAACTGCATTTTTCTGGTTTGATATGCAAGTCATGCTCCCGAAGTTTCTGCAGCGCTAACTTCAAGTGTTCAACATGGTCTTGTAGGCAGAAGCGATAGACCACAATGTCATCCAAGTATACCATGACAATTTTGTTGAGGAAGGGTCTGAATACCTTGTTCATTAGAGTATAAAAGGTAGTAGGAGCATTGGTTAGGCCAAAAGGCATAACAAGGAATTCAAATGTACCATACCTCGTTACACAAGTAATTTTTGGCTCATCCCCTTCTGCAACTCTAACTTGCCAATATCTTGACCTCAAATCAATCTTTGAGAAGTATCGAGCACCTCCAAGTTGGTCGAACAAATCCGTAATCAAAGGTATGGGGTATTTGTTCTTTATAGTTACCTTATTTAGAGCGCTGTAATCTATGCACATCCTCAATGAGCCATTAGATTTCTTCTGGAACAAGACTGGGGCACCATATGGGGAACTAGATGGCTGAATCATACCAGCATCCAGCAATTCTTGGAGTTGCTTCCTTAATTCAGCTAGTTCTGGAGGGGCCATGCGATAAGGGGCAATGGCAAGGGGCTTTGCACATTCCACCAAGTCAATCCAGTGGTCGATCTCTCTTCGCAGTGGAAATTTCTTTTGAAGTTCTAGGGGAATTACATCTTTGAACTCGTTCAGCACTCTCTGGATGGGCGAGGGAAGAGGATTATGTTCTAGATGTTTTGGTTCTTCCTCTTGCATTGCAACAAGATAGGTATCTTCGTTGCGTTTGATTCCCTTCACTAATTGCATGGCTGAAAGAACCTTGACACCAGATCTGGTTTCTCGAGTTGTGGGTACAGTACAAGAAGTAGAGTTACCCATTACCAAGATAGAGTTCCCACAAGGCATGAGGAAGACCTTCACTTCGTCCAACCATTCCAATCCAAGGACAATATCATAATCATCCAAAGGAATGACAGTGAAAGTAACGGTACCAGTCCACTTACCGATTATCGTCTTGACACAAGGGGTAATACCAGTAATGGGGATGGCTTTTGAGTTGGCAGCCTTGATCATTCCTTGGGACTTGTTGATTCATAAACCTAGCTTTCTTGCAGTATCAGCTCCAATAAAATTGTTGGTAGTGCCTATGTCTACCAAGGCTTTAAGGGGATGTCCTTTTATCATAGCCGCAACATAAAGGGATCCTTTCCTAGGGTCCTTGGAAGTCTTAATCTCGGCCTTCACCGCGTTGAGGAGTTGAAGAGAACCCAATTGAGTATCTTCATCATCTTGTGACTCTTGGCCATCCTGTTTGAGGAGGGATGCCATTTTGTCCCGGAAAGGACAACTATAAACCTTATGATCCTTGCTTATGCATATGAAACATTCGTACTGTCTCAGGGGGGCTTGGTTGTTTCGTCGATTCTCCTGTAGAGCTTTCCTCTTATTGAAGGATGGTTTGAATGATCCCTCTTGATTAGAAGCAACATCATTAGAATTAGAATTGGTACCTCTATTTTGATTTCTTCCACCACCTGGTTTCTTATTGTTCGAAGAAACATTTTTCTTTCCATAATTGCAATTCGAATCTTCGCAACATCATCAACAAAATTTGCTGCCGAGAAGTATTGCTCCAAGTTCTACAAGAAATTATCCAACTCTCTTGCATTCCTATGGCCACTAAAAGGCTTGGGCCTAGGGACATCAATCCTTGGGGCAGAAGGGGCAGCTGCAACAGCTCCAGTGCTTACAACTATCTTACACAAGGCTAAATCAGCCTTGACAACTTTGACCTCCGTTTTTGCCATGTTAACTTCGGTCTTCATTTCTTCAATTGCAGCGGAAAGTTGTGACTGAAAATTATCCAGGGTCTTTCGCATCTCATTGGCGAAAGTGTTGAGGGTTGTAAGGGTCTGTCCACGCAGGTCCTCCCTTTGGTCCTCTACTTCTTGCAAGCGTTCCAAAAGGGCGGTCTCGTCCCTTGCTTCCACTTGTTCTAATCGAGCGATAATATCCTCCATCGCAACAGCGTTCCGTATAACACTTTGTTCATTGCGCCCAATTCGGGATTCCAATGAGGAAAGTTGATCCTTTGAGCTAACACGCGAGGAAGGTTTAGACTTGCTCGATTTCCTCGTCGGCTTCTCCGGATTTTCCACAGCCTAGGTACTAGGACCCACAACATCTCATTCTGTTCCTGCCATACTTCCAGTAATACCACGATTTAGAATGTAGACAAAGTGGTTGAGCCAGACACTAAGTCCTTGGCTCTAATACCACATGTCATGGAATCAGAGGTTGAGACCGAAACTTGACCGTCGTGCGGTACTTAACCGAGCTAAAAGAGACTCGACTAAGCTAAACCTTGAATATATGAACTAGAGAACAGAAAATATAAGCAAGAGTTTGAAAGAAGAGATGTATATTGTTCTATAACTCAGAAAATATGAAATGGTTACAATGAGACATCTCCCCATCATTTTATAGGGGTTAAATTCAAAATAAAGGGTGAGGATCATCTCAACTGAAGGGCCAAGATTGCACCTTATATTCCACTAAGCTAGTTGTCCAGCATCCTCTATACACTAGCTGGCAGCTTACATCATGCCTACCAATTATACAATCTAGTCAGAAATGGGGCGGACTGTTTGGAAACGGGCAGGTCGTTACAACTCGTTCAATTGTACTAAAGTATAAAACATCCAAACTCTAAAATAAAAAACCAGCCCAATCACAATGCCTTCCAAAACTTCACAATCACAGACTCACATATAACTCGCTACATAAAATAAACAAAATAACGTTAATATTCTTTAAAGTTGTCTATTAATTTCACAAATAGATGTGCAACCCAACAAACCGAGCCAAACCATTTAGACCCATCCAACTTTGGGTGATTTTCATAGGTGTATGTTTTGGGTTTGGTTTCAATTTTTTCAAACCAAATGTATTGGTTTGGTTCGAAAAATAACCTTTAAACTGTTCAAATCGACCCATGCACACCTCTACCAATTAACACTGATAACGAAATTTCTCCTAAATTTCTTACCCCCAAATACGTACTCGGACTATCTGCAATACTTCGACTTTGATTTGTACCTCCGATTGGTCGATGCTGACGTTTTGTTGACACGGTTTGATTGGTCGATGCTGACGTTTTGTTGAGACTTTAAATAATTAAGAAAGTTGTTCGATAATTTGATGCCAAAAGGTGATAAACAGGCAGAAGTTATTAGGCTAATGGTGCGGTTGGAGGAACAAAAAAGATGCCAATTTGTTTTCTCTTTCCTCTATATACCGACCATCAATAAATAAATAAAACGGTTAATTCCTCAAATGATCTCTTATTTTTATTATTTTTGACAAATTGATCTTTTATTTTTAAAACGCTATATTTTAGTTTTTTATTTTTTAGCAAGTGACAAGGTTAGTCCTAATTGTTTTTTTCATCCAAAGAAATGATAAAAGCTTATTTTTTGCACATGGTCAAATGGTCAAAACGATCATTTTTATCACTGCCAAATTCTTTTTATTGACCATGTGTGGATAAAATGATCAACTTGACCATTTGACCATGTGCAAAAAACTTGGCTTTATCATTGATTGGATGAAAATAACAATTAGGATTAACACTGTCACTTGATAAAAGATAAAGAACTAAAATATAGAATTTTAAAAATAAGGGACCATTTTGTCAAAAATGATAAAGATAAAGGACCATTTGAGAAATTAACCCTAAATAAAAATAAATAAATAACTTCACTAACAACTTCTTTTAAAAAGAATTTATGTATATGTTAGTGGGTAATGTTAAGAATTATGGGGTTTAATCTTAAAATCAACTAGTGTTAAGTGAAGTAATTCCAGATCTTTTAAAGTGGTTTAACAGTTTAAGATTTTTCGATATGGAAAATTATATATTTTAACACTCCTCCTCACGTGTGTCTAATTTGAGAGGGGTTATACAAGGAAGATTGAACACGCATGAACTTAATTTTGAGATGGGTCACAACATATATGGAAGATTGAAGATATATGAAACATGACACAAGCAAAAGATTGTACACAAGTGAACCTAATTAGAGATGGGTCGTACACGGATAAATAAAACTGGACCTACGACCCACTCTAATACTATGTTAAAAATCATGAGATTTCGATCTTAAAGCCGACTAGCGTTAAGTGGATTAACCCATGATCTTTTAAGGCAACCTAGAAGTTTAAAATTTTTCGATGAGAGAAAAGATATATTCTGACACAGTAAGAATAGTTTGCCTTCTGAGCTTCTCGAGAGGAGAAGGTTTATAATTCTTTTCTAATGGAGTTGTAACATATCTTTTCTGCCAATTCCTTCCCTGATATAAGTGACATCCTTTGTCAGGATTCGGTCACATCATACAAGTCCATTAGTTCAACTCGAATAGTTCCCTTATTTTTTTTTTCTTAAATTTAGGGAATTTAAAACATTTTTTCTATTTTTACATAGGGATGACGACGGTTCGAATAACCACAAAATTTAAAAAAACCAAAGCCGAAACCGATAAGCATATCCTAAAATCAAAACCGACATTGAAACCGAATGGGTTTGAAAAATGCTAACCAAAACCAAACCCAATTAAAATTAAACAACCCGCAAATAATTGAAACCGAAACCGATTATAATAATTTGAAATAAAATTGTGTAAATAGCTAAACAATAACGATCGTATTATCAATTAATAGTATTTTCATGGAAGGAATAGCCAGCTTTAACAGATTCGAAGAAATAATATAATAGTATCACCGAAATTTTTTTAACTTTGAAATTACTATTGTAATTCTGGAAAACATCTGCTCACTTAGTAGTTTGCATATTTGACCTAAGTAACAAAATAAAATTCTATTAAAAAAAAGCGATATATACACTACAACAACAAATTTACATATCTAGTATAAATTATTGAACTATATGTATGTATATATGATAAGAGTGTAAAAATAAAGAAGATAACGAGTGAAATAAAGTAGCTGAACAATAAATAAAATACAAAAGAATGATCTACATATGCAAAAATATTTATATATAATATATAATGGAGATATGTATGTGGCTTGCATTTTCTTTCTGGGAGCTTCAAATGGAACACCACGCCAAGTCAAGTTCAGTTAGAAATGAGAGAGTGAGAGTGAGAAACGAGAGTTGGAGTGGTGTCTTTTTTTTTTTGGTCATTGTATGAGTTTGGAGAAAGAGTGAGAAAATGAAAAAGATGGAGGCAGCTGAAGAAGGTAATTAGGTAGAGATGTTTAGGGTTTGCCAATATCTAGGTGGTTTGTGGATTAAATCGTAGATAGAATTGGTGATATATTTTTGTGTGGATTTTTGATTCAAAGTAAGTACTTTGGTTGAGTGGTAAAAGTGTTTCTCAACATCTTATAAGTTGTAGGTTCAACTTTTGTTAGTTATATTTTTTTACATTTACTTATACTTTATTAGTAAATTTTAAATATATTTTTAAATTATAAATTAATAATCAGGTTTCAAGTTTCAATTTTTTTAAACTTCTAAAATCAAAACTTATCGGTTTACCCGTCAATTCTTACTTATAAAAACCAAAACCTATCGATTTACTCATCGGTTTTCGTTATCGGTTTTTTATCGGGTAGGTACCCGTTGGTTTCGGTTTTAAACCGTACCCGTTGTCATATCTATTTTTACAGATTTTCTATTTTAGTCTCACTTCAATAACTTCCTTATCTTTAACTAATTCCTTTTTTATGGGACCTTTATGTCAATTTCACTCTAACAACTCCACTATACTTTTTTTTCTAAGAGTCATTTGACTTCTAGTGTATGGGGGGGGAGATTGGGGATTTATTAAGGTATGAATTTGGAAGGGTTAGTGCACGCTATCTGAGCTCCTGCTAGTATGGTAGTTGCTGCAACGACCTGTGTTCCTGCAAAACAAAGGACCCTGAGGGAGCTTCCAAGTTCCTCCTCCGATACCCAAGTCAATTGTAGAGTTTAGGATTGCTAGAGAGATACGATAAGTGCAAAAGTGTTTAAGTTAGAATTGTGTACCATTAGTGATAGTATTCCGCCATATTTATGCTTAGTGCTTGAAATTATGATAAAAACATATCCCTAAAATCATAGTTAGGGGATCTTATCTTTAGTTTGAGCTTTATCCTTATCTTTATCCTTACCATTGCCTCATCTACACCTGGGAAGCGTTCTTCACAAGCTTTTTTCTTTAATGTTAATCTTATATTTTTCTATTAATGTTTCTCCATTAGTTTCTTTCTATTGAGTTAGTCTTGAGTTTCCTATTTTGTAATTTTGTTAACATTAAAGGAATAGAGATGTGATATCTTTGTTGGGCTAGTTTATCTTGACCACGTATCTCTGCCATGATATTTTTGTTGATTGTAATTATAAATAGCCAAACTCATGTTCTAAACATTCTGAATAAAATAGCACAACACATATGGTATATTTGTTGTTTGGAGAGATTGAAGACGATGGGGTGTTAGTACTAAGTCTAAACTTTTTTTTTTTTTTGGTAAAATAAACCGTTGTTGTGAAAGGGTCACAAAAACGGATTAGGATCCTCTCCTAACTAAAAATCATTTTAACCTTCTAACATTGTATCATAACCATTTATTTGAATTTCAAATTACAAACATTGGAGGGAAAATGCTTTTGTTAAGTGAATGAATGACTAAGATGTAATGTTAGAAAGTTAGAACAAACTTCTAATTAAAAGAGGATCCAAATCCCACAAAAACGCAAATTAACTATAAATGAGACCACTGCCATATACTTGTACAATTTTTGCAAACTTAGTCACATGTATGTTTTATTTTATTTTTTTTAAATTCGTATTATAAATTTTTTTCAACATTTAAATTAATACTTTGTTCAAACCTTTGGACTGATTTTCTATTTAAATTAATTTTTAAATTATCGGTGTCGATTTTGATGACTCGCAATTTTTTTTTTTATACTTGACGATTTCAATTTTGAATAATAATTTTTTAAAACTATCGGGTTCCGATCTCTATCTTTTTTTAAATTTTTTCGGTTAACCAAACCGTTGTCATTTTTAGACAAATATGGTGGACAACTATGTCTAGATTGGAGATCGAAGTAAGTAATTAATCCTGCGGGTCATTGTACCGCGCTGGTCTTTTTTTTTAATTAATGCTCTTCTTCTTATGTCACTTAATATGATGTCAAGAAATGTGACATCATCCAATTGGGGTTTGTTTAATTTATTTATTAATTAATTGTAATGGTTTCAAATGAAATGCATTGAAATCAACACAATTCTTTATGCTCTTATTTTTTAGCAGCAATTGTTCGAGCACTTGCATGCCTCCTCCATTGTTAAGTGTGTCGAGACTTATTTGAGGAGGTTCCAAGTAACTTAGCTCCAAGTTTAACCCTTGGGAGGGCTGAAGATTGACTTTTGCCCTTTTTTGAGTAGGCTAGCTCCAATCTACTTTGGCTCGATATTCCCTCTCTTATATATACGTAGTATTTAAGACAATTAAGATTCTATTTTAAAACTAATTGATGTCAAGTAGAGTAATTTAATATCTTCTAAAGTGGTCTTAGAATTTTTAATTTTACGATGTGAGACAAGTGTATATTCTAACACTTCCCCTCAAGTGTGACATGATTTTAGAGCGGATCACACGTGGAAGATTGAATACATGTAGACCTCATTTTTTAGATGGGTCATACATGGAAGATTGAATACACATGGTAAATTAACATATGTCGAAGATTGAATACACGTGGGACACACTTGAAATATTGAAGATGCGTGAAATACGTGAAACATGACACACGCGAAAGATTGAACACATATGGACCTGATTTGAGATAGGTCACATGCGAATGAATAAAACTAGACCAAAAGTCAAGCTTTGATACAAAGTTAAGATAATTGAGATTCCATTATAAAACTAATTGGTCCACTTAATTGGTGTTAAATGGAAAACCCAGAATCTTCTAAGATGGTCTTAGAGTTTATGATTTTCCGATGTAGGACAAATATATATTCTAACAGTAGCGTGTCTATAGAGTTTGAGTGAGTAAGAACCAAAAATGTGAGCGCGTTATAAACTTGCAAATCATAGACTTCAATGTTAGAGAACAATAAGGTGACGATTGGTATATTGGAATGAGTTGAGAATGAAATGACATCTTCGGTTCTATTCAAATTCCTCTATTTGGTATGAGGTAATAAATATGAAAAATCCACTCTTTAGGTAATTCGGTTCGCCCCCAATGTAACCGCTCAATCAAGTTTTATCGTATCAATTTTGAAGATGATGTTATTACGCTCCTAATTTTTATCTTCCTTACCAGATTCCTCGAATAGGATGGTTAGGACCCTGAGCAATTCACAAGGCCTGATTAAATGACTAGAGGAATTGCTAAAGCAAATCCAAATATCGCCAAGATAGTGGAAATATTGTCAAAGATTGAGGTTGCTGGCACTGTGGTGAGCTGGGACATGAATCAAGAGGAATTGCTATTCCCTCGAGAAATTTGATAAGAAATGAAGGTGAAATAAATAACGCTTTCTAATGTCATTGAAGGATTGCAAGATGGATAAATCTCATCTTTAAATACCAGGTGATCAACAGAAAAAAACCTCCTTATAGTTTGCTGAAAGTAAAAAATATTCCATGTATTTCCAAAACTCCTTCATAATACTCTTGTAGTTTTTGAAACTTCCTCATAATCTCCTTGGCGGAAGGAGTATTTAGCTTGGTTTTGAAAAATTATGAAAAGATTATGAGAGAGTTTAAAAATACAATGATGTATTTTTTTATACTTTTGATAAACAATAGGGGAGTCAGAGTCGTCGTTTAGCCTTAGATACCCATAGTAAGTTTTGGGTTGTAGACTCTGCCACTCCGTTTCATACGATTGGACAAAAAGATATGCTCTCAAAATAAAATTGTGCAAGTGCAAGAGTCAAAAACTAACTCCTCTACACTTGCAGGGGTGTGTTGAAGATAATAAATAATATAATAAACCTCTCTCTAACAGTTTAAACTTTTAGATGAGCTAGTCACTTAATAATATAGTTGTACTAACTACGCCTACCCAAAATTGCTTTGGCACAAACTTAACATCTTTTGGTACCTAGACTCTGATACTATGTTAAGTGACCATCTCATCTAAAAGTTTAAACTGTTAAAAATAAATTTATTATATTATTTATTATTTTCAACATATATACCAAATAAATTAGAGGGCCCTCAATTCCTTTGCATGAAGGAATTCCAGAAGAAGCATGGATTGGAAAATTGGTAAACCTTGCTCAAAGTATTTGGTTCACATTGATGCTGAAAATTGAATTTGGTAATCATTTTTGGGATAACGAAAATCGAGAATTTATGAGAAGCAGAAATTTCATTTTTAGTGAAAAGTTTTGGAGTAAATTGCTTGCCGCCCCCCTGTGTTTTGCTCGAAATACTCATTCACCCCCTGTGTTTTTAAAATAGGCTTATTACCCCCCTGTGTTTTTCGGAATGTAGCTGACCGCCCCCCTCCGTTAGAAAAACCGTCTAATTTAATGGCAATTGTAACACACGCGCTTAAAATGCGATTTTTTTATGCTTTTGGTTAAAATAAATTCTTTGTTGAACAAAAATACACTTTTAGTAAATTATTTGCTGGCCCCCTGTGTTTTTCCTGAAATACTCATTCACCCCCTGTATTTTTAAAATAGGCTCATTACCCCCCTGTGTTTTTTCGATTTTAACTTTATGTAAGGGTATAACGATCAATTAACTAATTTGGTAACGTTTGCTAACGGAATAAGCAATTTTGGGTGCGTCAGCTTAATCCAAAAAACACAGGGGGGGTAATGAGCTTATTTTAAAAACACAGGGAATGAATGAGTATTTCGAGCAAAACACAGGGGGGCGGCAAACAATTTACTCAAAAGTTTTGTACAAGGACATAGACTAATGTGAACTAGTCTAAAAATGGGATTGGTCATCTTTCACCAAGGAACGAATATTAGACTCCCTCACATGAGACTTACTTTGTGAAATGAGTATGTTAAATTGGAATGAGATTCATTTTATTTGTTTTCGAAGAACTCGAGATACGAATGTTGGTGTAGATCCCAATGCACGTCTTTGGCGAGCCTAGGAGGTCTACTAGAGTACATAGAGCTCCAAATCATTTTTCACTATTTCTTCATTATTGATCGTTGATTAACAATGGTTAATAAGATTACTTTAAAGAAGCTACGAAGGTTGAAGCCAAAAGCAAATGGGAGCATGCCATGGATGAGAAGATGTAGTCTATTCAATCTGATCGAACTTGGGATCTTAGTTGAACTTCCAAAGGGAAATAAGCCACTTCACAAAAAATGGCCCATTTAAAAATGATAAATAATTTCACCAAAAAAAAATGATAAATAACTTTTTAATCTTAATTAACTAATGGTGATAATTTTGAAGAACTTGAAAAGATATTTTCAAATACTCTATGACCGGTTCGGAAAAAGGAAAACAAGTCAGGGAACTGGATGTCATTTTCTTGTCATAAATCCAATCTACCTTGATTTTTGGCCTTCATCCCAACTATAAATCCAAAATCTCTATCTGGGGACGACAAAACTTGTTGAAAATGATTAACAATGATTCCCTCATCTCTTCTAGAGTCCTAAAACTATGGAATAATTGGGAACTCAGAATCATCATGATCCTGAGTATGAGTCTGCAGATTTTCTTAATGTTGTCAGCATCGCGCAGAAAAACCAGCAAAAATATGTGGTTAATCTCGCTTATCGGTATTGCTCATTCCTTGGCTGATTGGATTGCAGCCTATGGTGTTGGGGTGATCTCTTGTAGCCAAGATAACAACTTGCGTGATGCAGTACCCAATGAACTTGCAGCATTCTGGGCTTGTTTTTTCTTAATGCACCTGAGTGGTGCCAATTCCATCACTTCTCTTACCCTTGACGATGAATACTCGTGTCTGAAGCAGTTAGTTGGCTTAGTTGCACGTGTCTTGGCAATAGTTTTCATATTTCTCAAGTCTTTTCCTAACAAGCTATGGGTTCCAATAATCTTGGTCCTCGTGGTTGGAATTTTCAGAAACGCGCAACGAGTTATTTCGTTATTATTTTGGAGTCATGGAAACTTAAAAGGAACGTCTGCAACGTTTCACCATGCCAAAGTACTCTCGGGTAAAAGACTCGTTGCTCTATCACTGGGAATGCCTGAAAAGGGAAAGCTGGATAGCCTCTGGATATTGGAGTATGGAAATCTTCTCTATGACACCTTCAAGTGTTTCATCACAAAGGCCACTTTCAGTTCTGAGCATTGCCTTTTGGGCCGAGAATTCTTCCGCAATAGGACACCGATGGAAGCCTTCAAGATAACAGAACTGGAGCTTTACTGCTTGTAGAAAGCTCTCTACACCCAATTTCTTAATTTTCGTGGTATTTTAGGAAACGTTTTTTCCTTGTTCAATGTATATTTACTTATTGCTTGCTTCGTGATTTTTTAAGGAGTAGAAAAAAATAATTGGCAAAAATTCGACCTTGTCCTTACTTATGTCTTGCTAAGTTCCGCCATTGCCCAGGAATTCATCTGCACCTCTGGATTCATGTTTTCGCCTCGGATTCATGTGAGCTATCAAAGACTTTTAATGAGGTAAAGTCACATTTGGTAGCTTTACATTTTTGGTGAGTCAAA
Organism: Ehretia macrophylla; assembly: GCA_037974665.1. NCBI lineage: Eukaryota > Viridiplantae > Streptophyta > Magnoliopsida > Boraginales > Ehretiaceae > Ehretia > Ehretia macrophylla. The sequence continues at coordinate 79,445,049 of CM075776.1, forward strand.
AGAAGACAAAAAGTAATGGAAAAAGGAAGATTTGTGCATCAAAGTTTGGTGTAAAATTAGGCACATGAAAATCCTTTTCACACTACTATTTTGTTTTGATTTTGGGTATGGAATGAGCCTATAAATAGAGGCTTATTCCTTACCATTTTGTATCACCAAGCAAAAAAAATTAGAGAGAAAACATAAGCTTTCTCTTGAGTAGTTTTCTTCCTCTTTTGTTGTTCTATATTTATGAGTGAGAGTTAGTTTCTCCTATTATTTGAGAGAGTGATATTGTTCTCTCCTTATATTAGAGAGAAGGTTATTGTAAAATACTCCACATCATAGTGAAATCCTCCATTATTTGCCCGTGGTTTTTTCCTCGATTTGTTTGAGGGTTTTCCACGTAAATCTTGTGTCTCTACTTTCTCTGTTCTCATTCATATTTTAGTTGCGTGATACTGCTTGTCTCCAACCATTCCGCTACAACGATACCCAATAATGGTATCAGAGCCATTGGTTACGGGTCACTGGTATTCATACGGGGTTACTGTTCACGGTTACTATTCATGCATACGGTATAGTACTATTCACCTATACAGTATCGATACTATTCCCATATACGATTTTGGTACTATTCACGTATACGATACTATTCATGTAAATAGTACTATTCATAGTGAAATAGTGGGAGCCGGTTCAAGTTACGAAGCAGATCGTCGTTAATACTATGGCGGCAAAATTTGAAATCGAGAAGTTTAACTGGAGAAATTTTTCCCTATGAAAATTGAAGATGAAGGCAATTTTGAGAAAGGAGAATTGCCTGGCAGCAATTGGAGACAGACCAACGGAGGTGACGGACGACAAGTGGAAAGAGATGGATGACAACGCTATGGCTAATCTGCACCTGGCATTGGCAGATTCGGTATTGTCAAGCGTTGAGGAAAAGAAGTCAGCAAAAGAAATTTGGGATGCGCTGACCAAACTGTATGAGGTCAAGTCACTTCACAACAAGATTTTCTTGAAGATGAGACTTTACACCCTTCGGATGAGTGAGTCCACATCGGTGACAGATCACATCAATACCTTAAATACGCTATTCTCTCAATTGACTGCAATTGGGCATAAAATAGCGGAGCTTGAACGTGCAGAAATTCTACTTCAAAGTATACCTGATTCATATGATCAACTCATCATTAGTTACACTAACAATGTTCTTTCAGATTTTGTTATTTTTGATGATGTTGCAGCCGCTGTTCTGGAAGAGGAATCTAGGCGCAAAAGTAAGGAAGACAGAATCGAAAGTTCACAACAAGCAGAGGCATTATCAATGGTGAGAGGTAGATCAACGGAACGTGGCTCTAGTGGGAGCAACAACCAAGGTAGATCAAAATCAAGGAGTAGAAAGAATATCAAATGCTACAACTGTGGCAAGAAAGGACACTTCAAGAAGGATTGTTGGAGCAACAAAAAGAATCCCGAGGTGACAAATTCTCAGGGATGTGTGGCAACTGTACCAGATGATGGAGATATTTTATATAGCGAAGCAGCAACTATATCAAAAGGCAGAAAGGAGCTCACTGATGCTTGGATAATGGATTCGGGAGCAACATGGCATATGACCTCTCGTAGAGAATGGTTCCATACCTATGAACCTGTCTCTGGAGGATCTGTGTACATGGGTAATGATCATGCATTGGAGATTGTTGGCATCGGTACCGTCAAAATTAAAATGTATGATGGTACCATTCGCACCATTCAAGGGGTACGACACGTGAAGGGCTTAAAGAAGACCCTATTGTCCATTGGACAATTGGATGACCTTGGCTGCAAGACCCATATCGAGGATGGGATCATGAAGGTTGTCAAAGGAGCGCTTGTGGTGATCAAGGCAGAAAAGATCGGGATAAATCTATACATGCTTTTAGAAGATATGTTGCAGGAGGCAAATGTATCAGTTGCATCAGCCGGTCAAGAATAATCAACTATAATATGGCATCGCAGATTGGGCCACATGACAGAACGAGGCTTGAAGATTCTTGCTGAACGTAATCTTCTACCCGGGCTCAAGACGGTAAACTTACCTTTTTGTGAGCACTGTGTTACCAGTAAGCAGCATAGATTGAAATTTGGGAGATCTACTGCCAGAAGCAAACACATTCTAGACTTGATCCATTCAGACGTTTGGGAATCACCGGTTTTGTCCCTAGGAGGAGCCAAATACTTTGTATCATTTATTGATGATTACTCCAGGAGACTGTGGGTGTATCCAATCAAGAACAAGTCAGATGTGTTTCCAATATTTAAAACATTCAAAGCGCTGGTGGAACTTGAATCCGGGAAAATGATCAAGTCTTTAAGGACGGACAACGGAGGAGAATACACTGACGGGAGCTTCTTGGCATTTTGCAAGCAAGAGGGTATTCAGAGGCAATTTACTGTTGCACGTACACCTCAGCAAAATGGTGTAGCAGAGCGGATGAACAGAACTCTTTTTGAAAGAATGAGAGCTATGTTGGAAACTGCAGGTCTAGCCAAATCATTTTGGGCAGAAGCAGCTAGAACTGCCTGTTACTTGATAAACCGGTCACCGTCAACTGCAATTGGGTTGAAGACACCAATAGAAATGTGGACCAGAAAATTCGCAGATTATTCTATCTTGCACATATTTGGGTGTCCGGCATATGTGATGTATGGTTCCCAAGAAAGAACAAAGCTGGATCCAAAATCCAGGAAATGTGTATTTTTGGGAAATGCTGATGGTGTTAAGGGGTATCGCCTGTGGGATTCCACTGCCCACAAGGTTGTCATCAGCAGAGATATGATATTTGCAGAAGATAAACTGCAAAATGAAGACGACAGCAACACTTCAAATGAGACTACTACAATACAAATTGAAGATAAGTCAGAACTAGGAGATGCTTCTTCTGAAGTTGCATCGGAGCACGAGGAACAAGAACCAGATGATGCTGAGGTTATAGAAGTCCGACGTTCATTGCGTCAGACAACAAGACCATCTTGGCATTCATATTTTGTCATGGCAAGCAATGCTGCATACTGTCTTCTAACAGAGGATGGAGAGTCATCTACCTTTCACGAGGCTATAAAAAGCCCCGATGTTGCCCTGTGGATGACAGCAATGCAAGAAGAAATTGAAGCTCTACATAGAAACAAGACGTGGGAGCTTGTTCCATTACCACTTGAACGGAAAGCCATTGGTAACAAATGAGTCTACAAGATCAAGCGAGATGGTAATGACCAAGTGGAGCGATATCATGCAAGACTGGTGGTGAAAGGATATGCTCAGAAAAAAAGAATTGACTTCAACGAGATATTTTCTCCTGTGGTAAGACTTACAACTATCAAAGTAGTCTTGGCCATGTGTGCTGTGTTAGACTTACATCTAGAACAGTTAAATGTAAATGCGGCTTTTCTTCATGGTGAGCTTGAAGAAGAGATTTATATGCTTCAACCAGAAGGTTTTGTTGAGAAAGGAAAAGAAAACTTGGTTTGCAGGTTGACCAAATCTCTGTACGGTTTAAAGCAGGCGCCAAGGTGTTGGTACAAGAGATTTGAGTCCTTCGTGATTAGCGTTGGGTACAGGAGACTCAATTCAGACCATTGTACGTACTACAAGAGGGTTGGCGATAATGAGTTTATCATTCTGGTGTTGTACGTGGACGACATGCTGGTAGCAGGTCCCAGTAAAGATCGGGTCCAAGAACTGAAGGCACAGTTGGCTGGGGAGTTTGATATGAAGGATTTGGGACCAGCAAACAAGATTTTAGGGATGCAAATTCACCGAGACAAAAAAGGTAGGAAGGTATGGATTTCCCAGAAGAATTACTTGAAGAAAATCTTGCGGCGCTTCAATATGCAAGATTGTAAGGAAATCTCAACCCCGCTTCCTGTCAATTACAAATTATCCTCAAGTATGTGCCCTAGTACTGAAGCGGAGATGATAGAAATGTCTCGAGTACCGTATGCATCAGCAGTGGGAAGTCTTATGTTCGCTATGATATGCACGAGACCAGATATTACTCAAGCAGTTGGTGCGGTCAGTCGGTTCATGGCGAATCCTGGTAGAGAACATTGGAATGTTGTTAAGAGGATCCTAAGATACATCAAAAGGACCTCGGATGTTGCATTATGTTTTGAAGGATCAGAATTTACTGTCAAGGGTTTTGTTGATTCGGATTTTGCAGGTGATACCGATAAACGGAAGTCCACTACAGGCTATGTGTTTACAGTTGCAGGCAGTGTGGTAAGCTAGATATCTAAATTACAGACTGTTGTGGCCCTATCTACAACAGAGGCTGAATACATGGCAGCTACACAAGCTTGTAAAGAAGCAATCTGGATTAAACGGTTAATGGAGGAGCTCGGGCACAAACAAAAGAAAATTCCCTTGTATTGTGACAGTCAGAGTGCCTTGCACATTGCAAGGAATCCATCATTACATTCCAGGACGAAACACATAAGTGTTCAATATCACTTTGTTCTAGAAGTAGTGGAGGAAGGGAGTGTGGATATGCAGAAGATTCACACCAACGAGAACCTAGCAGATGTCATAACAAAGCCAATCAACGTTGACAAGTTTGTTTGGAGTAGATCCTCCTTTGGCCTAGCAAAGACGTAAGCAACATGGAATTGGCAAGTATGGAGAGATTTGAAGATCATCCAATATGACTTTAAGTGGGAGAATGTGATCCATCAAAGACTTTTAATGAGGTAAAGTCACATTTGGTAGCTTTACATTTTTGGTGAGTCAAAAGAAGACAAAAAGTAATGGAAAAAGGAAGATTTGTGCATCAAAGTTTGGTGTAAAATTAGGCACATGAAAATCCTTTTCACACTACTACTTTGCTTTGGTTTTGGGTATGAAATGAGCCTATAAATAGAGGCTTATTCCTTACCATTTTGCATCACCAAGCATAGCAAATTAGAGAGAAAACATAAGCTTTCTCTTGAGTAGTTTTCTTCCTCTTTTGTTGTTCTATATTTGTGAGTGAGAGTTAGCTTCTCCTATTATTTGAGAGAGTGATATTGTTCTCTCCTTATATTAGCGAGAAGGTTATTGTAAAATACTCCACATCATAGTGAAATCCTCCATTATTTTCCCGTGGTTTTTTCCTCAATTTGTTTGAGGGTTTTCCACGTAAATCTTGTGTCTCTACTTTCTCTGTTCTCATTCATATTTTAGTTGCGTGATACTGCTTGTCCCCAACCATTCCGCTGCGCCGATACCCAACAATTCATAGAACACTGAAATCTCCAGGCAGGTTAAAAATTGTTGATGACTATATTGTCCGGAAATGAAAATGGTCCGAATCTGTGTGCCAAATAAATCTATTAGCTTGGTGTGTCGGCTATCATTGTAAACTGAGTTTATTGGTTGACAAGATTGCCGCTTCTTTCCGTCTTAAGGATGTCGTAGACATTCTCAGACTCGAACGAAGTGTTTCCATCCACGCAGTCACGGAAGATGTCAAAGAAATAATATTTGACGAACTGAGGACGAAATCTGCCATTGCAGAAAACAAAGAAACAGCCATAAAGTTATGTTCACAAAGAGGTGACTGGGCTCTAATGCGAAGCTCTCTATATAACAGACTAAAATGGAGTCTTGGCGAGCTTGACTATGGGAAGAGCCTTATACTATGGCACATTGCCACTGAACTTTGTTACAATGAAAGCGAATTTGAGGGAAACGGTGATGAAAGACGCACGTTTTGTAAGATACTCTCTGACTATATGTTGTATCTATTGGTTTTGAAGCCTAAAATGATGGTCTCAGTGGCTTGAAATTGGGAGATAGTATTTCATGACACGCGTGCGCATGCTAGAGGCTTTTTTCTCACAAGATCAATCAAAAACAAGAAGGAAGCTTGCAAGCAAATCCTTTCTGCATATCGGAACATGACTCCAAGAATGCCAATAGGCGAGCGAAGCAAATCTGTGCTCGTTGATGCCAGCGTGCTGGCCAAACATCTTCAAAGTTTGCAGGGAAATCAATGGAAGCTAATGAGCGAGGTGTGGGTGGAATTGTTGGCTTACGCTGCATTCCATTGTGAAGCAGACGTCCACGCGCAGCAACCAAGCCAAGGTGGAGAGTTGCTTACATTTGTTTGGTTATTGATTAATCATTTAGGCTTCGGCAAACAGGTGATGGAAGAAGATGCACCGACGACAGAATATTAGGCTTAAAGGTTCAAATACGATTTGCCTCCTATTGGTATTAATTATATCAACTTTGCTTTCCGTATTTCTAAAATAGATATAGATTCTAATCAATGAGTAATTCCAATTAGAAGAGTCAAATGCAAGTGAAGGTTTCAAAATCAACATCAATATCAATGAGCTGCCACTATGAATTTGTTTGTCTTTTCTTTCTCGTCTTTCTTCTCTTTCGTGAAACATATACTCTAATTTCAGTTAAGAATTTAAAATCTTGACAAAATTTTTTTTTTTAAAAAAAAGAAAAAAAAATTGAAGTGTTCAAAGCCAGAAGTGATCAATTGATCAGTTCTGTTAACTCCGGGAAGTTGAAAATGCAAACCGCGATTCTTTATTAGATACATGCGTTTCTGACTTCACATCAGAATAGGCTTCAATGGAGAGGTTGAGATATAGATATAGGCATTTTCCACTTTGTAAATTTTAAACAGAGTGTTTGAGAATGATCAGAATCATTGATTTCTTGAACAATGATACATACTCAAGAAACGAACATATATTTTGAACATAGTGGCGGAATCAGACACCCAAGTTCAAGGTGTGCATTCATATAGTGAAAGTGTCGAATATAATGATTCTTTTAATAAAAAAAAGAAAACAGAAAAAAAATTGTTTTTTCTCAAGTTGAGGGTGTGCTATTTTCCACTTAGCTCCAAGATAGGCGGAGAAGAAAAATTCAGATACAAGATGTACTTTCCTACATTGTTTATGCGTTCCCACTTCCCAGCATCATGGATGTCTTTCTCTGATCTGTTATTATCAGGTCTCCACTCTCCGTTAGCTGGGAAAGACACGAGCAGAGGGCAATCAATTTTGTCCACACGTGCACGAGTTCAGTCAAGGGTGGATCTCGAGAATAGTAGAGAGTGCGATCCCGCGATTTCATTGGAGCAATTTCATTCTACTACCACTGGACCATACGCTGGGGCTTATTGGAATGACACTATTACTCTCCCCCATGTGATCTCTACCGAGTTTCAGCTTGCTAGTCTTATGACATTTTTATCGGATAGCTTGCTTCACCACTCTCTTATTTTCAAACTTTAGTTACTGTCTTTACCAACACTGTAAAGTTTGAGGATAATTCTACAACGTAAGTAATTGTACATTCACGCTTAAGTTGGAATTAGTAATATGCTGTTATAATAGGAATTTTTATTTTCTCTACTTCCCTAATTCCTTGTCCTAGTTGTATATATAAATATTCAACTCACTGTGAATAAGCAAAATACTTTCTAATCTTACGGATTATAAGAATCAAACAATACGTACTACTTTACTGAAGGGGTAATATTGTCACTTCAATATGTATTGCTCCGCCGTTGTTATTTGAAACATGAAACCTTGTAACATGGAGAAGAAAAAAATCAACATATTAGCAGGTATATTGGCAAGCAAATACTAGATCATTAGTGAATTGAATGGCCACTTTGTAATTCCGCTTTCTAACTTGAAAACAATCTTATCTAGGGTAACTACGTCTATCGTTTATAGTCTATTTGATCTCTTCCATCAGTAACTTTTAAGTTTTCCACCACCCAGCCTTTGGTCTAGTGCTATACTACTCTACGTGAGTGCGAGAGATTTCGATATCAATTCTGCAACTCCAGCACACTCTCCATTTTTTTTCATAATAGAGAGTGAAATTTGTGACTCTCTATTTTTATAAACTTTCTATTTCAATTAGGGTAAAGGTCTAGTTTAGTCCATTATGTTTGGTGTAAATGACACTTTCATCCATTATTTTTCAAAATAAACCTTTTAGTCCATTATCTTTGGTGTAAATGACACTTTCATCAATTATCTTTCGAAATGAACCTTTTAGTTCAATATGTTTCCCATAAATAACGTCATTAGTCCAATTTCAAAACATATTGGAGAAAACATATTGGACTAATGGCGTCATTGATGTGAAACATATTGGACTAAAAAGCTCATTTCGAAATATAATGGATGAAAGTGTCATTTACACCAAAGATAATGGACTAAAAGGTTCATTTTGAAAGATAATGGATGAAAGTGTCATTTACACCAAATATAATGGACTAAACTAGACATTTACCCTTAAAAAAAAAGTTTAAAATTTTTCAGTTTCTGCTCATAGTTTTAAAACTATTCAAATTGAGACATGATGTAAACTTTGTTAGAGATACCAAATTAAGGGAATCATAAGGTTCTATAGTTTCCTTCAATAACATTTGACTTTTTCCAAATAGAATTATACATGGAAGGCAATCTATTCAAAAATACAGGATGCCAGTTGAAATAATTAATAGTTCGATAGGGTAGCAAACTGAGAATTCTCAAAAAGTACGTGCAAGACCAATTGTCTTTGAGCCTTTATGCATACTAGTCATCATCAGTTGGTGCATCTTCTTCCGTGATTTGTTTGCCGAAACCCAAATGATTCATCAGTAACCAAACAAATGGAAGCAGCTCTCCACCTTGGCTTGGTTGCTGCGCATGGATATCTGGTTCACAATGGAATGCAGCGTAAACCAACAATTCCACCCACACCAGGCTCATTAGCTTCCATTGGCCTCCTTGCAAACTTTGAAGCTGTTTGGCCAACGCTCTGGCATCACCAAGGACAGATTTGTTTTTATCGCCTATCTGCATTATTCTTAGAGTAGTGTTCTTAGGCTATCCTCAATGGAGTCTCTATAATGGGTCTCTATCCATCATTTTAGAGACTCATATAGAGACCAAATAGTATTTTAGAGACCCACTTAGAGATCAAGGCAAAAAAACTATTTTAAAGACCTATTTGGATACCAAGATAAAAAAAAATATCCCCGATGACGATCTCCATAAAATTGAATTTCTATATTGTATTAATTTTAATTTTATATAATAATTTGATTATGTGTTATTTTTTTAATTAATTGTTATTTAGATTATTTCAACTTCTTTAACGAATATTTCAATCAAAAAATAAATAAATTGCAACGAACATAACATTTAAAAAAAAACTATATGTAAAAAAAATCTTAATTAAATTTTCCCATTAATTAATTTTTTCACCTAAACTGAAAATAAAGTAGAAATTTTATTTTTTCAACAAGCAGTAATATCAGTTCAAAAAAAAAAAAAAACAAGCAGCAATAAAAAAGTTTACCAAACCAAAAAAACTAAAATAAAAAAATAAAATACAAAACCATAATTAGAAATAATGTCTAATTAAAAAACCCTAAATGTAAAACCTTAATTAATAAATCTAATTAAAAAGGCTTAATTACAAAATCCCTTTTAAAAAATCCTAAATAAAATTGAGTTTATATAAAATTGAGTCAATATATTGTGTTAATTTTAATTTTACATAATAATTTAATTATGTGTTATTTTTTTCGTATATTACTTTTTTTAATTAATTATTATTTAGATTATTTAAATATAAAACTCTAAATAAAAATATTAAAAAACTTAATTAAAAAATATAATTAAAAACCCTCACCCACCCACCCACTCACCCGCCCATCCATATTTCCTTCTCTTCCTTTTTTCCCTGTAGCCTCCTCCGTCCCTTTCTTTCCCTGCACATACACAAACACATACAAATATACACACACACACAAATCTATATACACACACAGACACATACATATATACACACATCGCCCCCCTCCCCCCCTTCTTCTTCTTCCCCTTTTTTCCCTGCAACATTAGCGCCCCTCCTCCCCCTCTCCCCTCCCCCCCTCCTCTTCTCCGCTGCCACCCCACCACCGGCGAAACCACCAACACAAACTTTATGTTTTTTTTTTTTTTTTCAGACCTGTGTTTACCTCTTTTTTTTTTTGTTATTTGTTGAAAAAAATAATTGTATTGTAATAAATTTGTTTGTTGCTGTTTGTGCTCATTTTTTGTACCTTTTTTTTTTTTTTTCAGATCTGACGATGTCAGACAATCTGACATCGTCAGATCTGATATTGTTTTTTTTTCAGACTCATTTTTGTCTTCTTGTATAGTCTCCATTTTTTTTAACAAATTTGTTGAAAAAAATAGAGACTAGGTGCTATTTTGGAGACTCAAAGATTGAGTGATGTCATGATTTAGCCAAAAATTATCAAATAGTATTTTAGAGACCCCCATTGGTGATGAATTTTGATCAATGGAGTCTCTAAAATAGCAATTATTACTATTTAGAGACTCCATTGAGGATGCCATTATAGGTAGAAAGAATCTGTTCCCAAGCTTCCTTCTGGTTTCTGCCTGATGGTAAGAGAAAAATACGTCTGGTCTCTGCAGAGGTGTCATGAAATACTGTCTTCCAATCTCCTGCAACTGAGACCATCATATTAGGCTTCAAAACCACCAGATAAAACATATAGTCTGAGATGATCTTACAAAACTCGCGTTTCTCTGTGATTTCGTCACCAATCCTATTTGATTGGCTGTCACTGTAACAAAGTTCAGTGGCTATGTGGCATAGTATAAGGCTTTGGCTATAGCCAAGATCGGCAAGACTCTAGTTTAGTTCATTGTAACGAGAGCTACGTGATAAGAATGCAAAATGTCATATTTCTCTCTATTAATGTTTAATCTTTTACACCTATTTGATGTCTAAATACACTCATTATTTTTATATTTTGATTTAGGATGCAAATAGAGGCGTTAAATGCAAAACAAAGTTAAATCGCGCAATTCTGGACAGCTCCAACACTGTTATGTTTTTTGGGCATACTCTCTCATCCAAACTCCGATTGAGGCGATTCAAGATGTTCTGGAAATCCAAGAAGAAGATCTACAACTTTCATGTTTTGAGTTTTGAGAAATAAAGGCTGCATCAAAGCCAAAATTGGACGTGAAGTTGCTGCACCTGTGCTGTTTAATGTTCTGGAATGTTCTTTATCTAGAAGCTTCTAGTTGATAGTGGAGGATGTGGTGCATGAAAATTCCAACTATTTTAGCTATCCTAATTGTATTAGGACTTTTTCTAGTTGTTTTAGGCTTTCCTAGTTATATTAGGAGTTTACTTTACCTTTAATATTTTCTTATTCTATTTAGATTAGGATTCCATTATCTTAGGGGATTTGGTAGGCTTCACAAACTATAAATAAGGGGAGAAATCATAAGATTTGGACCACCTCTCTCTCTCCCCTTTTCTCCTACGAAATTTCTTTATGGCTTTGCGTGGCTAAACTTTTATTCTTGGTCGAAGGAAATTGAAGCCTCGGAATCAAGAAAGCTGTGAGATCTAATTAGTTTTTATTGTTCAATTTATGCTTTAAGTATTGAATGTTTTTCTGTGTTAATTCCATGATTCTTCTGTTTAATTGCTAGGGAGGCCTACTAGTTTATTATTCGTTATAATCTACTGCTAAGTTAGATATCAAATCTGTAATTGTTTGATCCCTCTAACTTGCGAAGCGACTAGGATTTAATGATTTACTGCGTCAGAGATTATTAGATCTTAGGAAGAACGTTCAACTAAATTAAATTTAACCGCGTGTGCTTGTGTTGTTTAGCTTCATCGATCTCTCTAATTCTTAAGGCTGCTACTAGATTAAACCTTTAGCACGTGTCTAATGTTGTTTAGTGGTTAGGGTTAATTAGGTCGCGTGTATTTTAATTAACTACAAATAAGGAGAGATAGAAAAATAATTCCAACGGTGAATATTTAAAGTTTGAATTGATATATACTTGCATCAATGATCAGTTACAAGATTTCGATGGTGGATGTTGACTTAGACCAATGTTCGTCTTCTTGATTAAATTCAATATTTTTAAATTCAGTAATTTTTCTTAAGTTTTATTTATATACTCAACCCCCCAACCTTGTTTACGTAACATAAAAT